>CM028353.1:6131237-6731237 GCA_016618105.1 Dendrobium huoshanense
CTCTTATTTCTCTACGACTGCCTTATCTACTGACATTTCAAATTCACAAGATCAAGACTACAATTTGGAATTAGCTCAAGATTGGGTAGAATAGGTCTAAGTCAGTTTGTACCCTTTTTCATTTCTTGAGTCTTTTGTAATTGGTGTGGCTCCTGAAGTTATGTAACTTTGCACACACGAACCTTATAATATTCTTTGATTGTTCCCTAGAGTTTACTATTTTTGGTAACATCGTTCGGGATGATATTTATATCGGCCTGGATGATCGGTTCAAAAACAGAAATCCTAATTAGGGCTTCCTCATTAAGGCATCTGTCATTAAGCCGATCGGCCTGGACGATACTTATATCGGCCAGGACGATAGGATCAATTAAGAAAGAATCAGCCACCATGATCAATTTATGTATTCTTTATTTTAGGAAATTGGCCAGGACGATATCCACATCATCTAAGACGGTGGAAGTGATTTTGTTAGGGCTTCTCCGCCTAGCTGTGGGGGCTAAAGGAGAGACACTTAGTTTAGTGTAGTACTTGGAGGGTGCCTCCAAGGAGTGGACGTAGGTCAAGGTTTGACCGAACCACTATAAATCTGGTGTGTTCTTTCCTTTATTATATCCACATTTAATTTATGCATTGTGTTTTCTTTATGGTGAATCTTTGTTTTGGTTTTAAGTTTGAGTTTTATTCAAAATACCAATTCACCTCTCTCTTAATTAGCCTTGGGTCAGTTCATAAGGGGCCTAACATCCCTAACAAACTTTCAGAATTGTCCTTCATCAAAATGTTCAAAAGTAACGTAGCGTAGTCAGAGAGGGTTCCAATAAATGCTCAACATTGGTGTTATGGTACATTAAAATCCAAACTTTATTAAAAAGAATATGATCTAAATATTGCCACATAGTGCCTTAATTCTGAGTAAAGCCATTGCCATTAAAGCCAATATCATGAAGATTAGAAATTAATATTGCATCATTAAAATCTTCCATAGCTTAAAAATTTGGAGGTTTACACCCAATTCTCTCAGAAACATTAGTGATGGTATTGAAGTCACCACCCACCATCCACAAATCACTATTATTAGAAGAAAAATCAATAATTTACTTCCATAAACTCCTTTCCACTTTAGAACAAGAGGCATACACAAAAGAAGCAACACAAGAAAATTGATAAAAAAATTATTTTTCTTTTCAAAATTTGACGTAAATCATTAAGAATGTTAAGATTAACCCATTGTCTACAAAAAATCCAAATTTTGTTGGTACAATTACTAAAAGAGCATTCAAACCCAAGTTTAGTACGTATGGAAATCAGTTTGGAAGCAAGAATGAAAGGTTCAAGTAAAACCATAACATTAATATTATAAATCCTGCATAAATTTTTTACCCTAAATATAGAAGAAGAATTCCCCTCCCCTCTTACATTCCATTAGGGCTTTAAAATTGATAAAAGAATTATGAGAAGTTCGAGTGACTTTAGAAGAATTACCTTCTAAGAGTTTGCTTTTTTTTTATTTCTTCTTCCTCATTTTCGTAAAATCATCATCCGTCTTATTAGCATTAGAAGGAGAAAACAACATAGAGACATCATTCATACATACAAATTTTTATAATAAATCAAATTTGTTAGGAACAATTTCCCCATCCTCCGTGTGGTCCTCCTTACCACACTTCACAAAAATCGTGTATTACCCGCGGATTTTTTGGTAAAAATTATTCATTTTTTGGTGAAAAATTATTCATTTTTTGGAAAATTTAATGATTTTCCGATGGATTTTTGGTGAAAAAATTTTTGTCGATAAAATGCGCTTCAGAAAAAAATTTTGGCGGAAACAAAATAGTATGATAAGTTATTAAATAAATAATTAATTAAAATAATCTATTAAGTTAATAACTAATTAAAATAAAATTTTAAATTAATAAATTATTAAAATGAGCTATAAAATTTTTAATTATTTAAATGATGAAAATATATATTTTTTTAGAAATTATTAAAATGCGTTGAAAAATCCGTCAGAAAGTCCGCCGGTAACAAATCCGTCAAAAATACGCCGAAAATTTCACTCAAAAATTTACAAAAAATATGTCAGAAATATTTCATTATATTCCGTTAGAAAGTTCGCTAGAAATCAGCCAGCCGGAAAGCCGCAGGATATTTTGTCAATAATAGGTTATTTTCCTGTAATGTCGCCTACATCACCCTCCTCTTATTTGCCATTGTTAACATTTAAAATTTATTTGTTTTGCAACTCATCTCCATCATTACTCACATTGGATGAATCAACCTCTCCATTCCCTTTTTGGACCGAATCCCTCAAAGATAATCTTCTAGCATCCAAAGCTACCACTTCTATGGCATTACCAACCAAACCATCTATAGGAGGCACTGGTTGAGTATCTTCTAACAAAAGCTTTCCATCATTAGTTTCCTCCTCATTATTAGGAATATCTGTAGGTATGATAGCCTTGTTGTCTTGATCAAGCATTTCTAAAGGGATTTGTGTCTCTAGGAATAAAATTAAAAACAACGTTATTGAAAACTTCAAGGAAATCAAGATCAGTCCGACTCTGCTTCTTATTCTTTTCCTTCAAATTTGTAACTCTTTGTAGCTTATTCATGATATTCACATTGTCTCATTCTATAATTATACCTTTATTCACACTCATCCAATATTGTAGGATATTACCAAAATGATAAATCGCTTTTAATTCCAGATAAGCCACTTCCCAATGGATTAGTTTTTTTCCATAAGCACACATCAATCTTCCTTTATGATCCCTTAGAACTCCTGCTATACTAGCCAAATTTAATTTTAAAATCGATGCATCTACATTCAACTTGAACCAACCTTTAGGTGCGGGACACCAATCTTTAGACAACATTTACTGATTAGAGTCCCAGTTCTTTCTAGTTGGGATCAAATGAGGTAAACAAAAGCTTAATAGAATTTCTACTGCTGTAAAGTTTGTTGATGGAGTCGTCTTCCCATTCTTTACCATATTACGCACCTTCCAGTTATGGTAAATAGCCACTGCATAAATTTTAGCTAAGCCCGATCTACTTTTATCTGAAATTTGTAATTCAGTAATGCATTTACTCTTATTTTGGAACATTGGAACATTGATTCCCCCACTTCAATTTTGGGATTAAAGGTGTCAGATTGAACTCTAGTTTGGAGGGTTGACCCTAGGGACATGCCTAACCAATATGTAATTAACAAATCATGAATCAGAGGTTATTTCACTATGTTTTAAAATTAAGAGGTCACTTAATTATGTTTTAAAATGATTAAAAAATTACCTAGAAAGGGTTTCAGGACAAGGGCCTTTAACCTTGAGTTTTTGCCTAGAATTTTAGATTTGTTATGGATTTTGGATTTGAATGATTGAATTTGAATTATCCACATAAATCATAATAAAATGGAAGATTAATATTGATTTGATAAGATTGGAGCTTAATTGAAGGTTGGATCAAGTGTTGATTAAAAAATAAGTTGAAGATTGGATTGACTTAAAGTCTAGATAGTTTTAAAGTTTTAATTGATTTAAAGTCTAGATTAATTTGAGATTTAGATTGATTTGAGATCTAGATTGATTTAAAGCTTGAATAGATTAAGTCTTAAATTGATATCTAGATGATTGACACATGGAGCCTTATTAACCATCAGATCAATTAGACAGAGATCTAGATGGGCCCTTGTGACCTCATACAAAAATGAGATCAATAGGTGGCCAGCCAGATGAAGCTCTAGAAATTGCCACATAACCATATCGGCACATCAAAGAACTATTAGATCTACGTGTTCTAAGATAAAGGACATTGATCAATCAAAACTAAGAAAGAGACCCCCCCCCCCCCCAATTCAATGGATGAAAATAGGTATTTGATGCAATGAGGTCAAAACTAATTCAATACAAATAGAATAGATCAAACCATCATAAGCTCATCATTTTTCTCTAGTCGACTAAAACCCCGGGCTTACATTTTGCTTGAAGCATTTCATTAGGCGGATATCTATTCACTAAAACTTTAATAGAAATTCTTAATGGCTATATACATCATTGGGAAGTGTTTCGAAGTTTGGGATGATGTATATAACTGACTATTTAAAAACTCTGAAAATGAGCTAGGGTTCCAATTTTACCTCAATACAAATGGTCTCAAGGGATGCTTGATAAATCATTTGCTTCTTTAAATAAAGAAGAGGAGCTTATATAAAGATACAAAGTTTGTAGGAGTAGTACTAGATGAGGCTTTTAAGAGGTGGAAGTGGAATATAGCTCGTTCCTCCATCAATCTCATTGCCAGCAATGTCCAAATAGTAAGGAAACACTAAGGAAATATAAAGAAGCTCAAGAAATGCTAAATTAAAATCTATGGAGGTCTGGGGAAGCACTGGAATGGAAATAATCTCTAAACTAGTGCTTAAATAACTCTACCCTATTCCAAATAATGGATCTCAATCCAAGGGATAGGATAGCTTAAGGTATTCAATGGATGCCCTATAATTATCCCAAATAGTTAGATAACAGAGGGGGTGGCTTTTAAAGGAGAAAGTGTCCTTGGTTCATTTCATATGGAAGGGGAACACATCTAATTTTTTACATTAAACTAGGGTTTAAGGTGGCTTTAGAGGGAGTTTAGGAAGTTTCTGGAATCAATTTGAAAGGTTTAAATAGGTTACTATTGAGGGAAATGGGTTTTTAAGAACAAGTTGACCATGAACTATTTTTATAAGTTTTGACTAGCTTGACTAGTCAGCATTGGTCAATGTATCTATGGTTGGCTATTATGTGTCTCTAAAGGTTATTTGCACGAGTCATGGTGAGTTTGGCTCATTGAATGTGAAATTTAGATTTGGGAAATGGGTATGTGAGAGATTTGACCAACCTTGATGAGTTGGCCAAGTAAAATCAACCATGATTTGACTTAATCATAGGTTGAACTCACTTAAGACTTAAAATGGAGTAATGTCGGAGGAATAGGAAGATTAATTTGGTTGCAATCATGAGCTTGGCCCAAATTGACTCGATTTGACTTGATTTGGGCTTAGTTGACATAGTCAACTATGGACTATATGAGAGCACAAATCATGTTGAATGCATTAAGAGTTGGGTTCATAGATATTTGTTTAAGTTCAAATGAAAATTTTTGTTTGATTGTAGGAAAATCAAGTGCTTGATCAATTGGGCTAGGTTGGGCTAGCTCAACTGAGTCAACTAGGTCAATCTTTGGCTGAAGGATCCAGTGATGAATGTGTTGATGTATGAAGCTCCTAATGAAGTATTTCAATAATGATTGATGTTATGGAGTTAATGTATTATACATTGTAGTGCATTGGGGGAATTCAGTATAGTACAGAGCTGTTGATGATCAAAGATGATTATAGTTTCATGTTATGGTTGTTTGAGTGACCTCAGGTAACAATGTGGTCAACCAATGGGGCCCAAACAAAAGGATCCTAAATAAGGGCAATAGGAAAATGAAGCTGATCCAAATTTTCATCAAATGTGATCCGCCTAAACATTCTCATCAATGCCTCATTGAACTAAGAAGTATAGTGATAATGCCTCTTTTGCATGTTTGAATAATGGGCCTACCAACTCCTACTCTCATCATAGAAATTAGTGACTCTTTCCATATGCTCTCTCAAATATGCCACTTACTCACCTAAAGATCTAGGGGACCAGGCACTTGACCAAAGACTCACTTGTAAAATAGGGCTCACTATGACTAGATTCCTGATATACATCAATCCATTTAAAGCCCTCAATTTTTTGTTTTATAATAAAAAAATTGGAAACAATTGCTCCTCATTAGATTCACCTAAAACTCTAGCAATAATAAATAGGGAATAAATAATAGAGGGGAAAAAGTAGTGCCCATAAGATATACATTAGAGAAGAATGAATCAGATTTTTTATATTAATCCAGTGGGTTATAAATTTGGACCCAAGTACTATGATTTTGGTGATAACAAATATTATTGTTCCTTGACTACTGCCATTCATGCATATCTATTTTGTGTGCCTAGCTCACTAACTTTTTAGGTACACAAGTTCGCTTGGAATGTCAATAAGCTCAAGATTAGGTAGACTATGATTGAGTTAGTATGTAATTTCTATTTCAATGCATTTTTTACCTTTTCTTGAGTAAAATGTACCTTGGTGGATCTTGAAGCTATATAACCTTGCATACACACACTCAGGGGGAGAAATTTAGTGAGTTAGAGTTTTTTTATTTTTTTTATTATATCATACAGGACAATCAGTCAAAAATAGAAACCCTAATTATGTCAGCTGGGTCATATAAACTTTCTTAGAGAAATCGTCCTGGATGATACTCCCGTCATCTTGGATGATATGCTCAAATAAAAAATACTCAGTCTCCAAACTCATTTAGGCAATATTTTATTTTTAGAATTTTATTATAATCATATAGATCGATCCTATATTGCCTTGGATGATTCATTATAATCATGCCTAAATTGGTCGAATGATTAAGGAAAGTAATTAATGTTAGTTTGATTGATCATATCATCCCGAACGATCATAGAATCATCCTGGATGATCTGCATGAAAAAACTTAGTTCTTCTAGACATCATGAACTATCTACTGGATGATATTATATGATTTTAAACTAATCGTACGAGATAATATCCACATTAGTCTGGATGAATAGCTATCTTTTTATATTGTCCTAATTTATCTCATGGACATCCCGAACTATCTGTTCGATGATAATGTATGATTTTTAACTAATCATACATGATGATGTACCCATTATCCTAGAAAATAAAAACAAGCATTTTGTTCTAATCATATAGCAAACCCAAATCATCCTGGTTGGAAGGGCTAAAAGGCTATGATCATACTAGACAATATGTCAATCATCCTAGACAATCTTTAATGGTTAGTTGCAAATTAGGGCAATTTTTAAGGCCTTCTTTATAAGATCTCTTATTTATTATTGAGATAATCTTTGTTATTATTCTGACTTGAAAGAGCTTAGAGAAGAGAGGGAGAGCTTGGGGGAGAGAGAGAGAGAGGATCTTGTGAGGGGGAGTTTGTGAGATGTTCACAAACGTTGCTCCAAGCAAAGATTTAAGTCATCTTCTGCAATCATCATCCCTAGTTCCTTGTAGGCTCTAGGGAGGTCTTCATTAGTATTAGATCAAGGTTATCTACTTGCTTTAGGAGGAAGCAAAAGGAGTTGGGGTTCTCTGCCCACTTTAGGAGGAAGCAAAAGGAGTTTGGGTTTTCTTAGTGGGATTGGTGTAAAAGATTATGTAAAGGCTTCTCTGCCTTGCTATGGGAGAAAAATGATAGTTAATGTAGTTTTAGTGCAATACCTGGAGGAGAAGATCTGAGGAGTGGATATAGGTAAAGTTAACCGAACCATTATAAAATATGGTGTGCTTTTTTTATTTTATTCCTACACTTTATTTTTTTCCTTTTAATTTCTGTGGTTGATTTTATTTTTAAAATCTCAAATTATTTTGTTAATCACTTTCACATCAAAGGTTGATTGAGTATATTTTAAAGTATTTAAAAATGTTTCAAAAAGATTTTTCTATTTGTTTAAGAATTTTTAAAACTATCAATTCACCCCCCCCCCCCCCCCCCCTCTTGGTTAGCCTCAGGCTAGTTCATAACGGCTTAACAACCCTAATAAACTTTCACAATGCCCCACCTAAATGGGATAATTTAAAATAGTCTAATCCAAGGTAACTTCATTATTATTTCTACTAAGTAAAAGACAAGTAGATATTAAAATAATGCCAATCTTTGAAAAGTTGGGCCAAACAATTAACCAAAAATTGATTACCTTACCATCCCTCTCCTTCCAAACAACCCCACTCTTGGGTCCACCAAGCAATCTCAGAACCTCCTAGTGGTCAATAGGAGAAATACTACAACCATAGTAGTCATCATCCTCCATACCCTTGAGCTTAAAAATTTGATTGATGCTAAAGTGATGAAAAGGCACACAGTTGCCCCAGATAAATCATTTATTTTTTGTGCTTCTTTAGCATTTACAAAATCTCCCTTACTATATTCACTACAATAAAATGAGGCTCCTCACACATATTCTCCCAACCCAAGTTTTCTGTGATTTGCATGACATCCCCTCCAAAGTTTAAGAAACCCTACTCAAGTATGAATTGCTTGTTTTAAAAAAATATATACATAGCACTCTTCAACTTACTTAGAAATGAATATCCTTCTATCAAAATAGGAGGCAGCCCTCTTTCTGTTTCCAAATAACTTGGTTCCAAAGAAAAATTTTAACTTTCAAGCACAGAGAACAAACTCAAAAAGAATAGTGAAGAGAAGGCTAAAATGGGGTGAAGAAAATTGAACATGAACACTTTAGTTTTATAAATATGATGAGTGATGCAACACTATGATGGGAACCACTATGGCACTTCCAAAAACACTAAATGATAACATGCAGGATGACAATGGCATCACATTTGAAGGACATGTGGCATTACAATGCATGAATAAAAAAATGGACTAATAGCTTTTTGACCCAGGAACTTTTGTAGTGTTTGACATGTGAGAGCAAAACAACACTTGAGAAAAACAACCATTACCACACTTGCGATAGACCATCACTACAACAATATAAAACTAATTATGATTTTGATATTACAATGCATCACCAAGGGCGAGGAATCATAATAAAAAGTAGATGCACCATATAACAACATTGAATACTATGCAGTAGCACTATAACAAATACTAATTTGGTGCCATAATGATATACAGATTAGCGTCGAAGCATTATATAAGTGGAAGTTCACTGTGGCACTTAAAAAGATAGTGTTGAAACATCACAAAATGTTAATTCACTCTAGATTTTAGCATAGCGGTTCTTGATTTAAATGCTGCAGCACTTGATAAGCAAAAGTTATGGTGATCTAAGCTTGGTGCTAGTTAAATTTAAAACTATATGAATTCTAAAAAAATTTTGTCATTTAATTATTTTAGTCATAACCATAGTTAGTCAAACATATTTAATAAACATTTTATAATTTTCATAATTATTAAATAAATAATTATAATATCAAAATTACACAAACAAACAAGAATATTAATAATAAAAAATAAGACCTAACATTAATAAATTTGGATTGCTTCCCAAGTAGCGTTAAGTTTATAGTCTTGATCTAGACTTGCCTAAACTTTTTTATTTTGGATGTGTAACATCATTACCATTCCTCAAGTGGTCCACACTATGATCCTTGTCTTTCTTTTTTGGATTAATTTAGTATTACTGGACAATATTCTATAAGGTCAACTACTTAAAAGATATTGCAAGCTATCCTAGTTAATTTTCTAAATTTTTAATTGATGTAACTTGACTTTATAATTAAGTTTGCAATTCAATCACTACCTATTCAAAAGTTTCTTCTAATCTCAGAACTAATTATTGTGATTAAAATCTATGGGATAAAAAGGTCTAGGTTTTACGTCAATTTATTGAGGATTATTTCAATGTTCACCTTGATTTAATTGACTAGAATTTCACTCATTATTATCACCAACATTATTATTAGACCAATAAAAATTAAAGTGGTTCCTATAACCTAGATCGTAAGTATTAAAATTGGGGTTATTGTATCTTCCAATCAAATTCTCCTACTTAATCCCTTAAGCATTATTCTCACCAACAGAAATCAATTCTTGCTCTTCCAAAATCATATATGATCTAGATAATGAATTAACTCCAAAACTATATAACTTTTAGATATAACAACTACTTGAGCAGTCAAAATATACAAGGCATCTAACTCATAAACTCCAGCTACACTATTAGGATTCATCATATGAGAAGTCTACTAAAAATTATTTATAATAATTTCCTCAATTAATGCATAGGCTTCATCTAATGGCTTAGATATTTAGGATCCTCTGTTGCGAATCTGAGATTGTGGATTAGACTTTTGATGAAAGAGATCTTGCGCAACTTAATGCAAAGTGTTTGAACTGTTTTTTCTGTGATTTAAAATCCGAAGATTACATGCGTGTTTCTACTTGGTCTACTAGAAAAGAGATTTGCGATAAATTATGTATCACCTATGAAGGTACAAATGAAGTTAAGCAATCCCGTTTGAATATTCTCTTGCATGATTACGGACTTTTTCATATGAAACCTTCTGAATCGATTTCTGAAATGTATACAAGATTTACTCAGATTGTTACTTCATTTCATGCATTAGGAAGAGAACTTTTTAACTATGAAAAAGTAAACAAAATTTTAAGATGTTTGCCTTCCTCTTTTTATGCAAAAATTACTGCAATATATGATTCTAAATATTTAAATATATATTCGATCGATAACTTACTTGGTTCACTCATTGCTTACGAGCAAGGGGTGAACCAAAGAAATCTTGATGCAGGTGAATGGAATAGGAGAAAATGGTGGCACTTAAGGTGAATGATTCGGACACTGACTCTTCCGTTTCTGAAAGTGATGATGTTACTTTAATCACAAGGCAATTTAAGAGATTTCTAAGGAAGAAGCACAAGAATCATCAAAAGTGGAATAAAGGTAAGGGTAGCAAAAAATTTAAGAATTATAATGAAACAATTTGCTTTGAATGCAAGAAGTCTGGACACATTAAAGCTGATTGTCATACACTAAAGGCACACCCAAGTAAGGAGAAGGGTGAGGAGAAACCAAACTTCAAAAAGGACAAGAGCAAGAAGAATTTCCAAAAGGCGTTCTGGGCAGATTTTGCATCAGATTCCTCTGAAACTGAACCTGAGGAAGAGAAAATAAACTTGTGCTTAATGGCAGGCAATAGTAAAAGTGACCAAGAAGAAGTATGTGAACTAACCTATGAGCAACTCCTTGAAGTTTCTATAAAAAATACATGCATCATATAGGAAACTTAAGAAAATTCATGCTAGCTTGAAATTGGAATTTTTTAACTTACAAAAAGAGCATGAAATTCTTCTCAAATATAATTCAACAATTGATTCAAATCACTTGGCTTTACTTGATGAGTTTGATGCGTTAAACAAAAAGCATGCTGAGTTATCTGATTCTTATGATTCTTTAAAATTGTCCTATTCTGAGTTAGAAAAAGAATATAAAAAATTAGAAAATTTAAAAACCTTTAAAAATAAAAATTCTTTATTTCATGCATCGCATAAAAAGCATCACCATAGCAGTAGATTAGTGCATCCTTTTCCTAAAGTTAGATGTTTTTCATGTGTCATGCTAAGACACATAGCACATACTTGCACCCAAGTTAAAACTTAGAAGATTTCATATATCACTTGAGATTTTTAAGGACTTGATTTCGAGTTTTGCGATTTAACAAACTACTTTGATATATTATTTTATAATATATTTTTCTGAAACTAACTCTTGATCGGATCTCTTTTTCTAATCCAAATGGTTTTTATTTTTTTTTAGTTAGGCCTTTTGACTTCAAAAGAAGATTTTGCCCTAAAAGAAGTCCGAGCTTAGGGTTAACATGATCGGATATTTTACCATTTTTTGGATTTTTAAAGTTGTTAACTCATTAACTTGCAAATTTTTAAAATCAATCACATAGAGACTATATCATGTTCATTCCTTGATTAAAAAAAACATTTTTTGCTTTTTTTATCATTGTTATTTTTTTTATCTCGTTGTTGTTGGGCCTTATCTTATCATCTCCATCCCTCCTTTGATTTGAAATATTTTGTTACATCGTCCTAGCTGATTTTTATATCATCCTGGATGATCAGCTTTTCGTGCTTCAAAAAATCCATCTGCTGAATATTCTGACGTTTCTGATCTAATCGTCTTGGATGATCCTTTATCGTTCAGGATAATATGATTGACCTCTACTATAATCATATTGATCGTCCTGGTCGATACCTTTTTTGTCATGGATTATGTATTTATTGGTTATCATCCCGTCTGATACACCTATTCGTCCTGGACGATACACGTGTCAGTACGTTTAAAATCTTTAAAATTGCCTGGGATGATTATTTTTTAGATAATCATCCTGGACGATACACGTGGCACATGATTTAAAACAATTTGAATTCGGCCAGTATGATCCATTATTGAGCATCATCCTGGACAATCCACCTAATAGGCCTAGACGATCTGCTTTTTCAACGGTCGTCCGGCCTGACTCCTCAGGATGATCGCCTATGTCTAATCGTCCCAAACGATTAGACTACATTTTTGACCAATTGGCCTATTCATAATAATTACACCGAATCGTCTTGGATGATCCTTTGATTCGCCTGGACGATCTGGCCGATCCTTTAAATTTAGAGCCTTCCAGCCAATGTTTCTCACTTCAAACTTCTTCTCCTCTCTTGTTTACTTCATGATTTCTTATGGCTAGCGAAAAGCATGCTGGTCAGACGTCTGGCAGCTCCTCGAGGGGCACGCTGGACCCTCATTTTTGGGAGGCAGACGATCAGGCTATCTACCATCATTATAGAGAGTACGACATTACTCTCTCCCAAATAATCAATCCAGCCTATCGCTCCTATCCGTTACTGGATCTTTTCACTCACACCTCTTTTTGCTTTATTCTCACCCTTGTAGTCCCCTTTAGTTTTTAACTTCTTTTTGAATTTTACACAAACCTCCACATAAATTCTTCCTACACTGCTCTCACCTCTTATGTGAATCGACTTCTTGTCGAGATCATATATCAGGTTTGTGTTGAACTGTTGCAGCTGTCTACCACTGGGGATAAGTTGCATACTCTTGTCTCTGATCCTGACTTTTACTGGTCCACTTCAAATCACTTTCATCGCCACCAACGCACACTTTCATGTTGGAGAGACTAGCTCTTTACTCAAAGATGTTAGGATAATCCAGCATGTCCTTCACACTTCTGTTATTCCAAAAGTTGGAGACCAAGTCCACATCACTCCACTACTTTCCTTTACTACTTTTTATGTTCTATCCCATAGAGAGTTCAAAGCTACTGACCTTCTTTTTCACTACATTTAGTATTTAACTACAATCCGTGATCCAGGTCATAAGAGGAAACCCAATCTAGCTCTAGGACACCTCATTGCCTATGTTCTAGAATCTAAATACCAGCTTCAATATCCTGCTCCACCTGACCTTCAGCCACCCATCTACTCAAACAATTCCTTCAATGTCCTTTACAGTACTCATCTCGACCCAAGGGATGGGGAAGCTCAGGGGGCCAAGGAGGAGGAGGCTCCCGCTCCTACTCCTGAACCTGTTCCTCTCCTCCAACGCTCTCAGCTGGAACAGTTGGTGGAGAGATTTAATTAGTTTGAGACCCATTTTGATGCCTATGTTACACACCAGCAGTAGCAGCACAACTAGGACATGGCCTGGTTTGGGGCATAGTTTGCTACGCTCTCCAGTTACTTTCAGCAGCCACCACCACCACCACCTCCGTCTGATGATAAGGATCCCTCATTTTTTTAGTTTTAGTTTCCGTTTTCTGTAGTTTATTTTTCTTATGTTTTGTTTTAGTTTATGTTATATTTTTTATTTGTGTTTTGTTGTGTTTCCCTCATTTTTGTGATGTCAAAAGGGTGAGTAGTCTGATGTATCTTGTACTTTGAATTCTAGAACTTAGTGAACTTTTTTTTGTCACACTATTTTTACTGAACTGTCATAACTACTTGAAATTTTTTGGGAGTGTTTGCCATCATCAAAAAGGGGGAGATTGTTGTAAATCTGAGATTATGGATTAGACTTTTGATGATAGCAAACATTCATGTTTTTTCTATGACTGTCTTGCCTACTAATTTTTCAGGACCACAGGATCGAATGTAACTCAAGCCAGCTCAAGATCAGGTAGATTTAGGTTGAGTCAAGTCTGTATTTTGTCCTTTCTTGAGTTAATTATAAAAGTGGTTTCTGATGCTAATTAACCTTGCACACACACACACTTGAGGGGTTTTCTGAGTTTTCTATTTTGAGTACATCATCATGGACTATGTTCATATCGGCCAGGACGATCCAACTAAAAATAGAAACCCTAATTAGGGCATCCTGGTTAAGCAGATGTCATTAAGCAAATTGTCCTGGACGATCCTTGTATCAGCCAGGATGATAAGCTGAAATCAGAAAGAATCAGCCGCCATGATCAATTTAGGTATTCTTTATTTTTAAATATCGACAAGGATGATCTCCATATCATCCTGGATGATGCATCACAATTATGTCTAAATTAATCTGGCAATTATAGAAAGAAATTAAGGCTTATTGATATGATCACATCGATAAGGCCGATTGTAGAATCAGCCGAGACGATGTCCTGGATGATTGACATCGGCCAGCATCTATTCCAGACGATGTTCAGGATGATTGTACTCGAATTTGAACTAATCGGCTAGGATGATATTGTATCAGCCTGGACAATGTAACCAATTTTCTTCTGATCGTCCCAAATCGTCCCGGCTAATTGAGCTTATTTTGTACTGATCGGCCAAGACGATATTCTTATCATCCTGGATGATAATGTCGATTCTTAAAATTCTATTTAAAGGACCTGAATTTTCTCATGCAAAAGACCTTAAGAGTTGCTATCTTGACCTGAGAGAGCCTTGGGAGAGGGAGAGAGAGAGAGAGAGAGAGAAGAACTTCTGAGGGGAAGTTTGTGAGAGGGATCACAAAGGTTGCTCCAAGCAAGGTTCCAAGTCATCATCTCCGTTCTTTGTCCTTCCTCCTTGGGAGGTTCTTAGGAGGTCTACTTTAGCAAAAGGTCTGGGTTCTCTGCCCACTTCAGGAAGAAGTAAAAGGAGTCGGTTCTCTACCGCACTGGGGTTGGTGAAAAGGAGTCTATTGTAAAGGCTTATCCGCCTAGTTGTGGGAGCTAAAGGAGAGACACTTAGTTAGTGCAATACTCGGAGGGTGCCTCCGAGGAGTGGACATAGGTCAAGGATTTACCAAACCACTATAAATTCGGTTTGATCTTTCTTTATTTTGCATTCGCATTTATTTATTTTTCTCACTCTGATTTCTATGGTGATTTTTGTTTTAATTTTGTGCTTTACTTAAAGAAAAAATTTTAAAATACCAATTAACCCCCCCCCCCCCCCCCCCCCCTCTTGGTTATCTTCGGGCTAGTTTTTAAGGGCATAACTTCCCTAACAAACTTTCATTCTCCAGCTACTACAACAATTATTGACCTAAGATATCTTACCAGCCCAATAAAGAAAGTTAAAATAACAAAACTATCAAGTAAAGTATGATGAGATAATTTTTAAAGCATCTCCATAAATCTCTTCAAAATTTTATAAATTGAGTTTCCTTTAAACTTATAAAAAAATGTGATATCATTTCTAAGCTTAGTAGTTTTGGAAGGTGAAAAATAATCAACAAGATGTGATATCATTTATTATCACACCTAAGTTTTATCCTTTAGCAAAAATGAAAATAAACTAAGCCTAATAGCATCATCGTTGGCATCATTATACTTGAATGTTATATAGATTTCTAAAAAGCTAGCTAAGTGTAGGTTGAGAACCTCAATAGGGAATCCCCAAAACTATAAATTTTAAACCATCTAAATTATGGTGTATTTCATCTTAAATTTATTAGCTTAGATACTAGGTCTATTTATACTCTAGTAAATTTCATCAACTATGGGATTGAAGTGCTCTCTACGAGGTTTAGGATAATTTTTATCTTAAACTGATCAGTAATACCTAAAGCTAAATATTGACCTTGCTTTTCACTAGACTAGGGTTAAGAGGGTTAACTTAGTCAAATTAACCAAGCTAAACCCTAAGACCCCTTCCAATAGGTTCAATGAGTCAAATCAAACTTATTGAGCCTAGATCCAAGTCTTGGGTCAACCTGGTTGACCAATTCAACCTAGGTTGATCAGTCCAGTCCAAATCACCCTTATTTGAATTTATATCAATTCCAAATCCTTTTTAGCTAAATTCCTATCAATTTGGGGCTTGATTGACCATGTTGAGGTAGTTAACACTTGACTTGGTCAACGTGACCTTGATTTGGTCAAAATTAACCTATTTAAGTCAAATACTTGACCCATATGGCATTTAAACACCCCCAAGCTTCCCCTTAACCCAAAACATGGGCAAGAGAGCTTGGATCTCACTTAATTAACCCTAGGAGGCATCTTCTTCATCCATCCTAGGGTTGGGGCTATAAATAGAGACTTAATGCCTCATTAGAGAAGACTTTTCCTTTTGATCTTGAATCCTCTTTCCTAAGGCCTCCCCGAGCTAAGCCCTAATTTATTTGAGCTCCCAACATCTCCCCCACATCTCCCTACTTCAAATCCACCATTAACAGACAGCTGACAGTGAGATCTCTGGTGAACAAATGCTTTATTCTATCCAAGCTGATTTGTCATTTATCCAAGCATTTCTAGCTTTTGGAGTCTTCATAAACTTAAGTGTGTGAAATATACAAGTTTAGAGAGCCCAAGATCAACCAAATCCATCATTTATTTTGGGTAAAATCTTAAACTGTAGTTCAAGACACATATAATCAAATAGTTTTTGATTAATCATGTTTTATAAAAGTTCTTTCAAGTCTCCATAATTTTTGTTCATGCATAGAGTCTAGGTTTAAAATTTCAAATAAAAATGATCCATATAATCGATTAAACGAGAATAAAATCTCATTTAAGGTTTTGATACACGCAGGCCTGAATTGCTAAAAATCTAAGCCATTTATCCTTTGATCAACAATGCATATATTATTGTTCGACATTCCCCTAGTCCTACAACCCGTCCAATGTGATCTTATATGTTGGTTCAAACTACGGATGATCAGGAGACGAAGCGAATTGCTGACTCGGATAAGCCAGCCTCTGCTATGTTGTCCAATCATTAGCAATGATTGTCCAATCATTAGCAATGATTGCACCGCTGCCCAATCATTGCTAATAATTGATGCGATTTGAACAGATGAATCCGAGCCCAACACGTGTTTTCCTATTGTCGAAATTATTAAAATGTTTTTTAAATATATTTTTAAATACAATTTTTTAAATATTATTATACATAAAAAATTTTAGAATTTTAAATCTTTAATTTAAAATTATAAATATTTTTAAATATATTATATATTCTAAATAGTTTAAAATACTTGATATTTAAAATTTTAATTAATATTTAATTAATATTAACTTAAAAAATTTTCAAATTTAGAAATATTATTTCAAATATTTTAATTAATTTAAAGGAAAATAATTTAAAAAATTTAAAATTAAATTTAAATCTAAAATATTATTTTCTTTATGATTTTAATTATTTAATTAATTATTTAAATATTAAATTTCTATTTAATTAAATACCATATTAAATAAATTCATATTTTAAAATTTTATATATTACAATATTTTAAATAAAAAAATAATTATTTTAAAATATTTTAAAATTAAATTAATTTAAAATATATTTTATATTTCAACTTTTAATTAATTAATTATTTAAATATTCAATTAATAATTACTTTAATTAAGTTCAAGTAATTTTTAAACTTTAGATAAAATTGTTTTAAATCATATTAAAATTCAAAAATTCTTTTAAAAACCAATTTAATTTATTTTTAGAATTATTTTAAATATTACTTAATTTTAAATTATATTAAATACTTTAATTTATAAAGAAACTTTAAAAATTCAAAATAAATTCATAGTAAATTAAAATATTTTAAATAATACCTTAAAATTTTCAAAATCTTAATTATTTTAATTTAAAACTTATTTTAGAAATTAAAAACTTAATTTATCTTAATTAATATTTATTATTTAATTACTTTAATATTTAATTAAATATTATATTAAATATTTTCAAAATAAATATTATTTTGAAAAAATTAGAGGATTTCACAAAAAAAAAAATTATTTTTATAATTTTATTTTAAAACTTATATTTACATAAATAAGTTAATATATGTATATTTTAAAATTTTTCTTAAAAATTATATATATATATATATATATATATATATATATATATATATATATATATATATATATATATATATATATATATATATATATATATATATATATATATATAAATCTTTGAATGTTCAGAGATCCGTTGAAATTTTAAATATATGTTTCTTTTTCTTCAATAGATTTAATGGGGAGTAATAGTTAATTAAAGAGTAATGATTTTTCTACTTACTCATTGATTAGTCTTCCAATTAATTAAATATATTTTAATTGCATGCTTATGGTGCACATACTTGCACCTAGCCTAGATTTCTCCTAGTTCTAAGGACATAGCTTGTAATTGTGTGTAGTATTTACCAATGTTACCCAAGGGTTAGTCATGACATCTAATTTGAACTCACTCAACCCAGTGACATCTTGAGGATAATAATTAAGGATCTATTTAGAAAACTTAGAAAAATTTTAGGGATTAGGATTCACCTCAAAATGACATGAAACATAAAAAATTTAAACTTAGTGATAGTTTAGACCCCCAAAAATTTACTCAAAATTTTTAGGATCCTCTAGATCGCTTAATTAATTAACCCTAACCTACTCTTTTAGTTAGACCCTAAAAATTTCAACAAATTATAATAAATTCAAATTAAACATAAAAATTTCAAATAGTATATCAAACTCTTTAGAATTCAATTATTAAATAAAAAAATAATAATATCTGCTCAAATGGACCTTAATTCAGACACTAATTTAATTTTGTTTAAAAATCACCCTTTAATTAAATTAAGTAACTAAAATTTATTAAAATTTTCAAAAATTATCCAAATACTTGAAAACATTTTCTTAGGTCATTCTTGACCTTTGGAGGTGATCCCAAGAGGTTTGGACTTTAATTAAATGAAAATGCCTAAAATATTCTTATATAAGTAATTTTAATAAATCAATAAATACCTAAAATTTGAAAAATCATAAATAATTCTAGAAAATTTATAAAATAATTAAGTACACTAAAAAACAATCAACTCTAATTAAAATCTAGTAATTATTAAAAATATGAACATTCCAAAAATAAGCCTAAATAAGAAAGTGAACACTTTGATTAATCATAGTTCAATAATTAGGCCCAAAGTTTTAAAAATCATAACTCTCTGTAGAAAACTCCAAATCTAGCAAACTCAAATTCTAATTACTCCCTAAAAGTTATAATATTTAATAAAAATACTTGGACTCAAGAAATTAGTTTTTTTTTTAAGTCAACTTTGAACCCCTTTGATCTAGCGGATAGGATAACTCTATGCACTACAAAATTTGCTAATTCAAATTAAATTTTATAGAATATTATTCTAAGAATTAAAATAGACCAACCAACTAAATTAATTAAAATTGACCCTAAGATACTAATATTTAAACTTTAATTAAAATTCTTATTTGGCCTTTAACAAATCAAATTATGAATAATTTGAACTAATTATCTAACATAGGATATATCTGAGACTGCACAACTTACTATACTCACATATAATTGTTTGTTAGGGCACAACTTTTAGCTTTAGGCTAGGTTGATATTTTTTTTCTTTCTATTTATGTGATGTAATGATTTGCATGTGGCACGTGTGTTAATTATTTTAGCTTTTTTTTAATGATTGATGTGATCATGATTTTAATTATTGTATTACCTCCATGATGTGATGTGTGATAGATTACCCATTGGTTATGAGAAATTTTTTATACTTACAATATGTTTTGTAGGTGGACATGCTCATACAATGCTAAAAAAGGTGGCTAAAAATAAAGAAATCATATGTAATTTTTACATGTGCTCTATCTACTTAGCCCACAAATAAATAAGAGCATGTCCAAGTGTGGCAGGCTTGAGTACTTTTATTTCATATGTAATTGCTTGGGATATTTTATTAAAATTATTTAGGATAACCTTGCATGAGAGTCTAGACCTTTTTTAATATTCCTAATGTAATCCTATTCAAAGTATAGAATACTAAAAATCTAAAAATAAGGCATTTTTAAATGTAAAGGCTCCAAAGAGAAAAAAATGCCCTTATGAGGAATTTTTTTATTTCGATGTCCATGTGGAGGACATATTATGAGGCAGTTGAAGAAAGGAGACCAATAGAGGAGCTAGAAGATGAAGATCAATATACAAATACCTTATTTTTAAGATTTGCATAGTTCTATAAGATTAGAATCTAGCTTGCTGTCGATGAAGCTTAGACACCATTACTTTTCTACATACCCTAGGTTGTATATTATATGACACTAGCCATGGAATTTTGGATACTATTTCTACTCCAGTTAATGTTTTGTTTTGATGATGTGTTTTTTTTTTTTTTTTTGCACAGTAGAAATGACATACTTTTTATAGGTTCCTTTCTTGCATGTATACGTGCCTAATTTTGCTAGGCTCTTAGTAATAAAATTCTTCTACTCATAATTAAAATTAAAATTTTTAGAAATTAAATAATAAAGAAAGATAACAATCTAGAAAATGTGTTGGACATCATCTGGGGTCGCATGAATCTTAATGAATTCTCCTCTTTCCTTGTTTAGATGCTTCCCCGCCTACGGGTAGAGTTTAGATAATTTGACCAATTAGGATGAGGTTCTGAACCTGGGGAAGTCTAGTCTTCTAAAAATTTATTTTGTTAGTCTCTTTTTTTTTTAATTTAATGCATTTCTGATTTGAAAATTTTGACTATCAAGCATTCCATTAGAAATAAAAACTTCCCTAGTAACCACAAAAAGTAGATAAATTGATGTTTGGAAGGAATTTTTTAGAGAGAGAAGGTCTAGTTTTTTTTAGAGAGAGAAATTAGAATTTTCAAATTTCTATTAAGGATTCTTTTGCAGAAATCTAGATGGCAATGTATATTCGCCACATTTCCATGACGACCAATCTTGGTGAAGCTCAATGAACTTCCTCTGGGGGTGCTATGATACCTGCCCAACTATTACCAATATTTAGTGATGGTACATTAGGTATTGGCTTAAATATTTCTGCTCATGATGCGAGATTGAAGATGAGAATAATAAAGCTCTGGTTATAAATGAAGGAGGTCTTTTAATGATAAAGAAGATAGTTCCTGATATCAGAAAGGGAAAAGAAATTTTGATTGATAACCATTTTAAATTTGAGAAATCTACTCCAAGAGCGGTGGATGGTATTCTTAATAATGAATAAATTCGGGCTTTCTCTAGTTTTAAGGAGGTGAGTAACTCTATCCTGCCTCCAAAAAACATAAATGTTGTTCATGTGAATAGGGCTGATTCTCTGGATAAAATTGTTGAGGAATATAAAAAGTCTGATGTTAAGATTTTCAATTAAATAATTGTTACCTCGTCTGGGAGTATGCATTTGGATTTGGTGAATTCAAATAGGAGTAATGTTTCAGAAGATTTAAACTCTATTTGTCTCTATGAGTCAGGAGAGCAAAATGCAGGTCAACTTAAGGATGAATTGTTTGTGAAGCCTAAAGAACCTAGTGGAAATTATCTAAGTAATGCTTGGAAGAAAAGAGATAATATCCATGTTGCTGATTTGGATTATGGAAAATGTCTATCAGAAGATGGTTCTACAGTGAGGCTAAATTTACATAATGAAGAAGAAAATTCTAACAAACTTCAAAATGCATTAGTTGTTAAGGTATTTGGTGAAAAAATGCCTATTCATGCTATCCGTGGGGAGCTTATAAGGCATGGGCTCAATATGGTAAATTCCACCTTACGGTTCTTAATAATGGATATACATTATGTGTTTTTAATAATGAACAAGCTTTGGAGTCAGTTCTTAGTAATGGACCTTGGTATGTTAAAGGACACATTATTGGTATGGATAAATGGTCTCCTATGTTTTCTCCTTCATCTTTGAAAGGATTTTTAGCTCTAGTGTGGATCAGAATGCCTAACCTCCCCCTCTAGTGTTGGGATGAAATCAATGTGTGCAGGATTGCCTCAAAAGTTGGTACTCTATATTTGATTGATGGTAACTTGTTCCAATAGAGTATATGAGAGTTTTCTTGAATTTATGTTCAAATTAAGCTTGAAAATAAACTTCCCCTTGCTGTATGTGTAGAAGGACTTGTGGGAAGATTTTTTTAGAAAATAGAGTATGAAAGAATGCCTTCTCTATGCTTTAACTATGGTAGAGTTGGGCATGAGAAGATTCACTGTCCGGATCAGAAAATTAATGCTGTGAAAGTTGATTTTTTGTTAAACCAATGAATATTGTTGTAAATGAAAATCCTCTTGAGAATCCAAATACAAATAATAATTATAAAGATAAAGAGGATGCTTATGGTGGTGAAGACAACTATGGACCTTGGATCCATGTAAACTATGGAAAAAAAAAAAAAAAAAAAACAAAAATAAGGGTACTTGGAAGCCATTGGTGTGAGATTCAAGTTTCAACATTATGAAGAATACAATTATAGTTGACCAAGAATCTAAAGTTATGGATGTTCCCAAAGAAGCAGCTGTGGAGGTGAATGAACAAATGGTGCTAAATAAACAAACTATGGTGGATGAGAAAATAGTGGTAGTTGGTGCTGTTGAAGTTATAATTTCTCCCTCAAAAGTAGCTACTGAAGTCTCATTCAGTGGCCCAGAATAGGTTCAGGTTTTGGCTCTCGAAACTAGTATGGTTTCTAAAAATCTTTGTAGTCCTCTTAACTTAAATAAGTTTATTTTTTTAAGTGAGTTGGAAGAAGAGGATGAAATCATTGAGAAGGAAGATGTAGTGACCTCTCTATTGAATGAAAAAGGAGAAGAAAATGTTGATTCCCCAGATGGTGTAGGGGGTTTGAATGTTATCTTGGATAAGAAGGATGAAAATTCTTCTTGCATTTAAAAGAAACTTACAAAAGAACTTAGAAATTGGGGCCTATAAAGTCTTCTCTTCGAAATAGAAAGTTGGATGGGGAAATAAAAGATAAGCCAGGGACTACATCCCCTTTCAATAATTAATGGCTTCAATAGTATTCTAGAATTATAGAGGAGCAAGGAAGAAGCAAGCTTCTCTCTATTGAAAGAGTTTGTTAAGGAGTACGGAGTTTTGCTTGTTGGTTTACTAGAAACTAAGTTATCTTCTATTAATAAAAAGGAAGTTGATGAATTAATTGGTGTGGATTGGGACTACCATCATGTTCCATTTGATGGTTTGTCTGGAGGTATTCTTGTACTGTGGAAATCTTCTATTGTTTCATTCTCGATTTTAAATTGGTCTCAACAAGTTGTTACTGGAAATCTCAAATTGTCTAATAAAGACACTTGGAGGATCTCAGCTGTATATGAAAGTAAAGAAGTATACAAAAGGAGAGATCTATGGAGGGACTTGGGAGCATTCTCCTCTAAAGACATCCCTATTGTTGTAGGCGGCAACTTCAATTGTTTACTATCAAAAGAAGATAAAAGATGCAGAAATTGGTTTATTTTCTCTCAAGGATCAAAGGATGTGAAATCCTTTGTAATCAACAATGATCTTCATGAAGTTGGGTTTTGTGGACCAAGATTCACTTGGTGTAATAATAAAACCGATGGAGATAGAATTCTGGAAAGATTATATAGGTGTTTTTTTAATCCAACTACCATAAATTCCCATCAAAGATTGCTAGTTAGACATCCGGCGAGGATAGCTTTGGACCATTGTTCGGTGTTATTAAATTTTATTGAGATGAAACCTGTAAATAAGAGGTCTATTAAATTTGAAGATGCTTGGTCTTCCTTCCCAGTGTCTTTTGGCATTATAAAGAATGTTTGGAGGAGAAAAATTAAAGGGAATTGCTTTGAAATTTTGAGTACAAAGTGTAAAAGAGCTTTTAAGTCTTTGTTTTTTTTTTTTTTTTTTTTTTTTTTTTTTTTGATTAAGGTAAAGTTGAAGAACTTTTCTCTATTAAAAGATTGTCTTTTAAAAGAGATTCTTGAATTATAATTAAAGGAATCTAATGTGGGTTTCCTTTTGGATGAGGAGAGTTGGAAACTCAAGGTGAACATATCAGAATTGAATGCTACTTTAACTAGATTGAACACTTGGTGGAGGCAACGTGCTAAGGTAAAATGGATGAGGGATGGAGACTCTAATTCCAAGTTTTTTCAATCTTTTGCAAGTGCCAGGAAAAATTCAAATTGGATATTCAAGGTGCAGGATGAAAGTGGATCATTGGTGGAAGATCAAAATCTGATTGAAGATATTTTTGTTATGTTTTTAAAGAAAATGGAAGGATAGAAGCTGTGTTATTGAAGGATGGCCAGCTCCTTTATTTTCCCTGGATGAGTTTGATAAAATATGGCTGAACCGATCTGATTCATGGGATGAAATGGAGGAAGTCATTTTACAATCTGTTAGAAACATTGCCCCGGGATTAGATGTAGTAACTTATTCATTTTTCAAGTTCTATTAGGAGCTTGTTAAGATAGACTTTTGGAATGAAGTTCTTAAATTCTTTGAATTGGATAATATGAGTATGGAATGGAAGAAAACACAGATTGTGCTCATTCCAAAAGAACTAAACCAGTAAATCCGGCAAGTTATAGACCTATCAGCTTATGGAAGACTGTGTACAAGGTGGTGACCAAGGAGATTTTGAATAGATTGGTAAATATTTTACCAAAATTAATCTCAAATGAACAAGCTGCTTTTCTTAAAGGGAGATCATGTTAGAACATGTGTTGGTTGCTCAAGAAATGTTTCACAAATTCAGATTTTCTAAAGCTTCAAAGAGATTAGTCTCTTTCAAAATTGATTTGGAACAAGCATATGATTGTATTTGTTGGGCTACCTTGAAAAAGGTTTAAGATTTCTTTGGATTTCCTTAGAGCTTTTCGAAGCTTATTATGGAATGTATAGAGAATCCAATGTTCTCTTTGCTAATTAATGGCAATTTTCTACATGGATCAATGGTAAAAGTGGATTCTAGTAACGTTGTCCTTTATCACCTTACCTTTTCATTCTTTGTTCCCAACTTCTCTCAAATGTTTTTTATTAAAAAGGAAATTCCCTTGGTATTCGTAATTGTCCTAATGGTCTAAGAATCTCTCATCTTTTGTATGAGGACTATATGATTATCTTTTCCGAAGCTAAAATTAAAATGGTGAAAGATATCAAAGGTATTCTTTCATATTTTGGTAAGTGTACATGGAAAAAGATAAATTTGAATAAATCTATAATAATGTTCAAAATATTTGTCAAGAGAAGAAGGAAGAAGGCTATAACTCATATTATGGGGTTCAAAGAAGTGAAAGAGTTCAATGATCTTGGAGTTAAAGTGGTGTTGAGATGATTGGTTGGAGCTGATTTTCAAAGCATGGTGGATAAAGCTTAAAAGATGTTGAATATTTGGGGAAGTAAATTCTTATCTTTAGCACAAAAGTTCACATTAGTAAGAACAGTTCTTTTACCTTATCCGAATTTTCATTCCACACACTCTCTTATTCCTAAAAGTGTGCTAAAGCTAATGGATAAGTTGTGTAGAAGTTTTATTTTGAATAAGAGTGATAGAAGATTGGGCTTGCATTATGTTGGTTGGGATGTGCTATGCAAACAACTGAATGGAGAGGATGTGGATTACACTCATGTGTTAACAAGATGGGTCCCTTAAGAACCAAGATGGCATGGAGATTTCTTCAAGACATGAACTCTTTACTCTATAGAGTGCTGGAACCTAAATACGGTGATCATTTTTTGGAAGCTAGATCTAAGAAGGTAAGTTCTACTGCATGGAAGATCATTATGGAGGGCTCCAAATGTTTTAAAACAATTGTAAGATGGAATATTATAGATGGAAGGTCTATAAATGTCTTCAATGATGTTTAGATTTGGGATAAATGTATCAATAGATGGCCTACATTTGTGGCTATCTCAGAAGATGAAGAGATGATAGTTGATAAGCTCATGTTGGACGGAACATGGAATCTCCCTATTCTTCATAATATGTTTGGAAATGAGCTTGTGAATGTAATTTTACAAATTCAAATTATGCCAAATTTAGAGCAAGATAGAATGGAACTCATCCATATGCACTCTGGAAAATCTTTATCATCTTTAGTTGCAGAAACTGCATTGCAAAATCAGTTTAACATGAGTTATTGGAAGTGAATTAAGAAAGTAAAATTAATCCCAAAAGTGGAAGTCTTTTGGTGGCGCTTGTATAGCAATGCAATTCCAACAAACTATTTCCTGTATTATAGAAGGATGCAAGAGAATTTGACATGTCCTAGAGGATGTAATGAGGTCGAATATATAGATCATGTTACAACTAAGTATGGAAAGTTGATGGAAATTATTGGTTTGATAAACATATAGGGATTCCAAATTCTAAACTTTACATATTTTGAAGATTGTTGTAAATGGTTAAACATATCCTCAAATGGTAATATTTTCCTAGCTAAATTGTTTTGTAATACTTCTTATTTATCGTGGAAGGCAAGGAATAAATTTAGACATGATGGACATATAGAAAGTTCAAAGTTCATTGCTGCACAAGCAATATCTTGGTCGTCGTTCTCTTCTTCTTATGATGATATAAGCTCGGGCCACTGGGTGTTAATCAGTCAGTTAGACTATTAAATTGTTGGCACCTCCCTCCACTCGAATGGATCAAAGTGAATGTAGATGCATCATTACTTTCCTCTTACAAGGCAAGAATTGGAGGGATATTCTGAGATAGTAATGGTAAATTTCTTATGGCTTTTGGGAGGAAGTGCGTACATTGGGATATATCATAGCTGGAGCTCTCATCAATTTATTTATTAAAAGAGGTTATTAGAGATTGGATGTTGCAATACAAGGGGATTATTATCGAAGGTGATAATTCAATTGTTATTCAGTATCTTTGACAAGTTTTCAGAAAGGGAGGTAAATTGATGGAAAATGTTGTTTTTTAAAATAATTCGACAATGTTATCTTCAATTGTGTTGATAGGGATAGCGATAAGTTAGCTGATCTTCCTATCTTTAGTGATTTCATTTAGGAAGATATTAGCGGTAATAAGGTTCCTCCTTCGTTTCTTAATTTGTTAAAGGAGGAACTATTTGGGATTGGTCCTTAGGTTGTATTTGAGTTTCCTTTTTTTAGTTAATGTAATAATTTTTGTTTCTCTTCAAAAAAAAAAGCATTGCATTAGAAACCAATTATAATCAAAATTTAATTGCATTAGTCTTAAAAGTATATTACCTTTCATAAGTACAAGGACACTTAGGAACCTCTCTAGATGTCGGCCTTAATTTTTAAAGACATAGCCACCCACCCATTTTTCATAAAGACTGGACATTATGGACTTTATACAATTAAGGGGTTAGCTGACTTTTCTTTTTAGGTAGAACATAAGTCCAAAATGCATTAGCTAGGACATGGGTGTTTATATTATGTGTAGAATACTAAACTCATAATAGATTAAGGGTTTAAGACTACTACTATCAGTATCCCATAGTATGCATCAACGGTGGGTAAGTCCTCTATTCTTTAGAATCTATAAATTTCACCTATTTGCATCACATGAATTACACCACCTCTATCTTTCTCTGTTATATGCTCAGAGTGCAGTGTTATCTTCCTCCAATTTCTTTTCCCTACCCTAGCCCTTTCTGATGATGATATGAGTTGTGCATATTGACCAAGCCAAGTTGAACCTTTCCTTCCTGCTAAATAATGTTGCAATTATAGATTCAATGATTATAATTTTGATGATAACAAACATTTATGGTATTTTAGTTTCTCTACCATTGCCCTGCCTACTAAAATTTCAAGTCAACTAGATCAATTTCAAACCAACCCAGCTCAATATTGGGAAGATTAGGACTGAGTCAGTATGTAAGTGTAATTCTAGTGTTTTTATCTTTTCTTAAGTCAAATTTAATAATATGGATCCTGATTTTAAGTAACCTTACACACATACACTCAAATGGATAAATTCTAGATGTTTTAGAGTTTTCTATTTTTGATCATATCATCCTGGATAATCCAAAATCATCCTAGATACTCAGTTAATAATAGAAACCCTAATTAAGGCTCCTATGTTAAGATAGCCAAATTAAGCTAATCACCCTGGATAATATTTACGTTGTCCTTGATGATAGGCTCAAATCAGAAAGAATCACTTGCCAAACTCTTTTAGGTATGATATTATTATTGGTAATTATACAAGATGATCTCATATCATCCTGGAAGATTCATTACAATCATGGCTAAATTAGTCAGATGATAAAGGAAAGCAATTAAGATTTAATTGATCGATCATATTATCTTGGACGATCATAGGGTCGTCCTAGACAATTAGTTAAAAAAAAAACTTAGTCTTCTCCTGAATCACTTAGACTACTAGAATTAATGATATGCTTGATGATCAGTTGAAATTCACCATCATCCAGGTGTATCACCAAGATTACCCGAATGATGTGCTGGATGATAATCCTTATTTTTGAATTAATCATATAGGATAATTCAAGAATCATCCTGGATGATGTGTTAAATTTTTTCATCATCTAACATCCTTTGGAAGACCATAATGATTTCTTGGATGATATGTATGGTTATGAACTAATCGTACAAGATGATGTCCATATCAGCCTGGATGATCAGAACAAGTAAGGCTTCTAATCATCCAGCCCTCCTAGATCATCCTAACCAAAAGGGCTAAAAATACACTAATTATATAGTATAATCTATCGATCGTCCTAGATGATCTGTGATGGAAAGTTGCAAATTGGGGCAAATTTTAAGCCCTTCTTTATAAGATATCTTATTTATTCAAGGTGAGATCTTTTGCTGGACTCCTAACTTGAAAGAGCCAAGAGAAGGAGAGGGAGAGCTTGGGAAAGAGAGAGGATCTTGTGATGGGGAGTTTATAAGGGGTTCACAAAGGTTGCTCCAAGCGAGGATCCAAGTTGTCTTCTCCATTCATCATCCCTGGTTCCTTGGAGGCCCTAGGGAGGTCTTCTTCAGAAATCAAACAAGGTTCTCTGCATGCTTCATGAGGAAGCAAAAGGAGGTTAGGTTCTCTACCTCACCAGGGTCACTGGAAAGGAGTTTATAAAGGATTCTTTTCCTTACTGTGGAAGTAAAAGGAGAGTCATTATGTTTCAGTGTAATACTAGGAGGAGAGGCACCGAGGAGTGGACGTAGGTCGAGTTGACCAAACCACTATAAAATATGGTGTGCACTTTCTTATTATGTTTCTGCATTTTAATTTGCATAATATATTTTCATGTGGATGATTGTATGTCTTGATGTTTTAAAATATTTCAAAAAGATCATTCTTTTTGTTTAAGAATTTTTAAAACTACTAATTCATCTCCCTCTTGGTTAGCCTCGGGCTAGTTCATAATGGCTTAACAATCCTAACAAAACTTTTAAGTGGTATCAGAGCGGGATTCATAAAATCTATTTTTTTTAAAAAAACATTTGAATTTCGATTCATGGCTAACTTTGGTAACCAAAATACTGTGGAAGGGTATTCCATTACCTGATCACCATTAATTGATAATATACCTTTTGATTTTTGGAAAAGTCGCATGACCACTTTCTTATAATCTATAGATTATCACATATGGATGCTTATTAAAGAAGGTTATTATACACCATCACGTGAAGTTAATGGCATCAAAATAAAACATTCATTTATTTAATAGACTCTTGATGATAAGGATCTAGCAAAACTTAATATAATTTGATTAAACTATTTTTTCTGTGCATTAAAATCTGAAGGTTACATACATATTTCAACGTGTACAACTGGTAAAGAAATTTGGGATAAATTATGTATCACTTATGAAGGCACAACTGAGGTTAAACAATTTGGATTGAATATATTATTTCATGACTATGAACTCTTTTGCATGAAACCTAGTGAGTCAATATCTGAAATGTATACTAGGTTCACACAAATTGTCACCTCCCTACATGCCTTAGGAAGAGAACTCGCTAACTATGAGAAAGTTAACAAAATCTTGAGATGTTTA
Organism: Dendrobium huoshanense; assembly: GCA_016618105.1. Taxonomy (NCBI): domain Eukaryota; kingdom Viridiplantae; phylum Streptophyta; class Magnoliopsida; order Asparagales; family Orchidaceae; genus Dendrobium; species Dendrobium huoshanense. The sequence continues at coordinate 6,161,102 of CM028353.1, forward strand.
CCCTCTTCCTATGATGCTAAGATAACTGATATCACTGAATACAAGGATTTGAATACTTATTCTATTGATAACTTACTTGGATCACTTATTGCTTTCGAGCAAGAAGTGAACTAAAGACAACTTGATGCAAGTGAGAAAAAGGAGATTTTGTAGAGAGAGAATGTATGAGATTTTCTAGAGAGAGAAAATTTCTATTTTGTAAATTTCTATTGAGAAATTTTTGGTGGGCTATTGGATGGCGGCGGAAGATTGCCAGATTGCCTCGACAGGTGGTCTAGATGACATCCGATAATGTTTCCATCCCTAACTGGTCATTACCAACATTTGGTGATAATGCGGCTGGTGGTGGATTCAATATTACAGCTCATGAGGCAAGGTTGAGGATGAAGAACAACAAAGGTCTGGTGATTAATGAAGGTGGTCTGACTTCTTTGAAGAAGATAATACCTGATATTGGAAAGGGGAAATAAATCTCTGATAGCAGCTTCAAATTTGATAAACATTCAATGAGAGTAGTGAATGTTAACTAGAATAATGATTCTTGTCGATCGTTAGTTGAATTGAAGGAGGTAAATAATAATAAAGCTTTGAATGAAGGGAGAGTTGTGACTCATTTGAAGGAAGTTGATTCTCAAGATGAGATAGCCGTTGTGGATAAAATCTCTATGGAAAGTAGTGATAAAGGAAATGAATCCATTATAGGTGGGCAGTAGGATCTGTTCAGTATTCTGTAAATAATGGGGCTGAAGACTTATGCTCTGACAAGATTTATGAATCGGGGCAACATAATGAAGATAAAATGTATGATGAATTGATTGTGAAGGTGAAAGAACCGTCTGGGAATAATGCTTGGCTGAAGAAGGAAAATATTAGGGTATCCAATCTAGATTTTGGACAGTGCCTGTCGGAGGATGGATCAACAATAAAACTGCATGTGCAAAAGGAGGAAGAAAATGCTAAAACACTGAAGAATGCTTTAGTCATCAAGGTATTTGGTGATAATGTTCCTCTTCATGCAATCAATGGAGAGCTTAGATGGCAGTGGGCTCAATTTGGAAAATTTCCTTTAACGATGCTAGGAAATGGATGGACACTATGTGCTTTTGATGAAGAACAAGCCTTGGATTCAGTGCTTAACAGTGAACCGTGATATGTTAAAGGGCATATTATAGGGATGAATAAATGATCACCGAAGTTTTCACCTTCAACCTGAAAGGAGTAACAGCCTCAATATGGATAAGAATGCCAAACCTCCCTCTACAATGTTGGGATGAGATCAATGTATGTAGGATTGCTTCTAAAATTGGCATTCCATATTTAATTGATGGTAACATATTCCAGTGGAGTAGACAAGAATTTGCCTGAATCTGTGTTCGTATTGCTCTTGAAGATAAGCTGCCTCTTGGTGTTTGAATAGAAGGTATTGTAGGGAAGTTTTTTCAGAAAACAGAATATGAAAGAATGACCTCCTTATGTTATAATTGTGGGAGAGTTGGTCATGAGAAGAATAAGTGCCCTGAAACTATATCTGATGATGTTAAAGGTAGATGTATCAAACTAGGGAAACTGATGGCAGAAGATACGTCTATTACAAATTCGAAAATAACTAGTGATTGCAAGGAGAAGCTGGATGATGATAAATATGGTCATTGGATCCATGTTAATTATGGAAGAACAAAGAGGTATAAAAATACCAGCAAATGGAAACCAGTGGTTCAAAACTCAAATAGTATGAAGAAAGCTGTTTCTTCAAATAGCTTTAATTTCAACAATTCAATAATAATTACTGAAAATAAGATGGGTCAAAGGGGTTCTGATTCACAAATCATGGAAGATGAACAAAATGTAGGAGCTGGTGACAAAGATGTGAATTTCTCTCCTTCAAAGGTGATTGGTGAGGTATCCATCCTCGGGACAGAGAAGCAGATTTAAAATTGGAGTCAGGTATGACTTCAAAAAACATAGACAGTCTGTATAACTGTAATAAATTTGATGTGTTAAGCGAGGTGATAGAAGAGGGGGAGATCCTAGAGAAAGATGATGAAGTAATTTCTCTGTTGGGAAATAAAGGAGAAGGTTTTCTTGGTTCGCCTATTGTGATATAGGACGGAATTATAGATCTGGATAAGAAGAATAACATCTCATCTAGTGTTTAAAAGAAATTGTCAAAGGAGGTCAGAAGCTTGGGCCCGATTAGATCATCTATGAGAAACTAAAAGTATGATGGGGAAGTGAAAGAAAAGTTGGGGACTTCTTCCCCTTTCAATATTTAATGGGTTCAATTATTTTCTGGAATTGTAGAGGAGCAAAGAAGAAACAAGCTTCTCTATATTTTAAGGAGGTGGTGAAGGAGCATGGAATTCTGTTTGTGGGTCTTTTGGAAATAAAATTATCTTCTATTAGTATAAGTGATGTGGATGAATTAATTAATAAGCTTGGACTGGAATTTTTATCACGTTCCATCTATTGGCCTATCTGGAGGTATATTGGTTATTTAGAAATCTATAATGATTTCATTTTCAGTTTTATTTGAATCTCAATAATTGGTAATTGGCGATCTCATGATACCAAATGGAGAATCATGGAGGATTTCTGTAGTTTATGGAAGTATAGACGCCTACAAGAGGAAAGAGCTTTGGAGGGATTTGGAAGCCTTCTATAACAAAGATATCCCTATGGCTATTGGGGGTGATTTTAATCGCTTGCTGTCAAAGGAGGATAAAAGAGGTGGTAAACGATTTGTATTTTCTCAAGGATCAAAGGACATGAAGACCTTTGTTGTCAACAATGATATTCATGTAGTGAGGTATTGTAGCCCTAAATACACTTGGTGCAACAACAAAACTAGAGGAGCAAGGATTATGGAAAGATTAGACCGATGCTTTGTAAATTCAACATCTTTAAATGCATATCAAAAACTTGTTGTTAGACATCTGGCGAGGATAGCATAGGACCACTGTCTAGTTCTACTAAAGCTTCTTGAGGATTTACCGATAAATAATAAATTTATCAAATTTGAGGATGCTTGGTCCTCTTTCCTAGCTTCATTTGGCTTTGTCAACAATGTCTGGAGGAAGAATGTTTGGGGAAATTGTGCGGAGATTTTGAATATCAAATGCAAAAGGGCTTTAAAATCATTATATTTTTGGAGCTAAGCTAAGCTAAAAAGTTTTTCTCTTCTTAAAGAATGCCTTTTAAAAGAAATTTTGGAGCTACAGTCCAAGGAGGCAGAGGCTGGATTTCTTTTGGAGGAAGAGGGATGGCAATTCCAAGTGAAGATTTCTGAACTTAATTCGACCTTAGCTAGATTGAACACTTGGTGGAGATAACGTGCTAAGGTTAAATGGTTGATTGATGGAGATTCAAATTCTAAGTTCTTCCACTCATTTGCTAGTGCTAGAAAAAACTGAAATTGGATAATCAAAGTGCTGAATAAAGATGGAGCTATAATAGAAGAACAAAATCTTATTGAAGATATCTTTATGTAGTTATTTAATGGGAAGTGGAAGCAGAGAAGGTGTTCTTTTAATGGTTGGCTGGATGCTTTGCTGACACTGGAAGATTTGGATGTAGTATGGCTGAACAGAGCAATAACCTGGGAAGAAATGGAGGAGGTTGTTTTCCAAACTACATGTTGTGTTGCTCCAGGACTAGATGGAGTAACATATTCTTTTTTCAAGCACTACTGGGAAATTGTGAAGGTAGATATGTGGAATGCAATTTTAGAATTCTTAGTAACAGGGAAGATGGATAAGAAATGGAAGGAAACACAAATTGTGCTTATACCAAAGATTGCAAATCCAGTTAATCCCTCAAGCTATAGACCAATAATTCTTTGCAAGACTATGTATAAGGTGGCGGCAAAAATAATTCTTAATAGAATGGTAAGTATTTTGCCTAAACTTATATCAGATGAACAAGCGGCTTTTCTTAAAGGAAGGTCGATGTTAAAGCATGTGTTGATTTTCCAAGAAATGTTCCACAAATTCAAATTTTTCAAATCATCAAAAGGATTAGTTGCTTTCAAAGTTGATATGGAACAAACCTATGACTCAATGTGTTGGGCTACTTTGAGAAAAGTTCTAGAGAACTATGGATTTCCTTGTAGATTTTCAAATCTCATAATGGAGTGTGTAGATGATCCAATGTTCTCCTTACTTATCAATGAAAATTCCTCTTCATGGATCTATGGCAAAAGTGGATTTTGGCAAGGTTGTCCCCTATCACCTTTCCTCTTCATTTTGTGCTTTCAACTTCTTTCAAATGTCTTTCATCAAAGGAACAATACAATTGTGATTCATAATTGTATTAAAGGTCCACGGATTTCTCACTTACTATATGCGGATGAATGTGGGGTTGGGTGCCTTATCCTCATGTACTGATGATGGGTTATACCATTATGTCAATGTAGGTGATGGTTTATTATTTTGGAATGCATTAACTTTTACTTTTAAGAATTCATTTACACTTTCAAAGCTTGCTACTTCAATTTCGATGCAAACTCGTTATGATCTAATTCACTTGTGAATGCTTCTAATTACTTATATGATTCTTTTAACTCAAGATGCATTAATTTCAAGGATTCATGTGCATCAGTTAGATCAACATACATCTTATTTAATACATCGTACTCATTAAGTAAACACATGTGTTCTTTATTTAATGCAAAATTTTATACTCTAAGGCTATCATGCTCTTTTTGTAAACATGAGAATTCAAACTAGCATACATTTTTTAAGCTTTTTATATACATTATGAATCTTTTCATAAACTTTAAATACTTTATCATATGAAAGCACATTCCTCTTAATCAGAGTGATAAAGACTATTATCATGCATAAGGCACAAATTAATTACCTCATTTTTCATTATTATTTCTGATGAGTCTGACCTTGAGTTTGTCCAAAATGCCTTTTACATCTCTTGCTTCCCCTTTTTAGCTTTAGTCTTCTCCTCACTCTTCTCCTTAATTGCGTGAGCTTTTAGATTGGGGCAACCTGTTCTCAAGTGGCCAGATTTCCTACATTCAAAACAAATGGTATCAGATGATGCTTTGAAATATTTAATTTTTTTTTTACTTTTATTCCATTGTTGTTGATGTGTTTGTTTTCTTTTTAGAAAGTTTTTGAATTGGCATGTCATTAGGGCTATGTCATCATCTTCCTAAGTTGTAGAACTATCACTTTCTGATTCATTTGCTTCGAGTGCCGCCACTTTATTTCTCTTATCTCTTGTATCCTGCAATCTCTAACTCACATATTGCTCATAGGAAATAAGTTAGCCTACCAAGTTATCTATAGAATAACTATTAAGATCTTTTGATTCACAATTGGTAGTAACTATAGCATCATAATTACTAGGTAGTCATCGAAGAATTTTTTCACTTTCTTAAAATTTGAAAGCTTTCTTCCTAAACCATGTAAGGATATCATGATTAGATTAAACATAGTGTACATGTCTGAGATAGTTTTATTAGATTTATGCAAAAAAGTTCATAATCATGCAATAAGATGTTCATTCTAGATTATTTGACCTGACTAGTCCCTTCGTAAGTAATACATAGTTTATCCCAAATTTTCTTGCTAATGATACATGTACAAACTCTCATGTAATCTTCAGACTTAAGAGAAAAGAAAAAATAATTTAAACATTTTATATTTTGTTGGGTTAAATCCCTATCCTCGTTGCTTTATTCATTAAATAGTACTTCAGATTTTATGTCATTAATAAATTGAGAGAGTGCAGAATAACCTTCTTGTACCAAAAAATCATATGCAAAAATTAATATATTGTAAGAAAGTAAACATGCAGATTTTTGAAAATCAAATAGTATATTATCAAATAAAGGTGGACGAGTTATAGAATAACCCACTACGATATTTCTATTACTGAAATGTGTTATTGATCATTTTTCTCAAGGTTTTTAAAATGTTACTTGTGATAACCACTCTGATACAAATTAAAAGTTTGATGTAGAATGTTAATCCTCGGTAAACTATCCCTAGGTGATTTGGTAGATTTTAAAAAAAATCTTTAAACACAAAACTATCCCTAGAAACACCAAGAGACGTGAATTGATTATTTTTTTTAAATTAAACAAAAATATATATTTTTGCATTTTTTTGAAAACTTAAAAGTAAGCATTATTATCTTTCTTTTTTTAACTGCCAAAACCATTAAATAAAGAAAACTATTACAAGCTACTATGTGAAAGAAAGTCTATCACATTCCTCCTTAAGCAAAACAAAAAAACTTGGAGGAATATTATTACAATTGAGATCTTCCCAAAGAAAATCTCCTAATAAAGCAAAATTAACACAAAAATTAGCTAATTTATTACTTTCCCTATGAACAAAATGAAATAAGAAATTCCCCACATCCTTTAAAAAGGGCAAGTCTTCAATCGGTTCGTTGTCCCATTTATTAGAATCTTTATCCAAAGAATGTTGAAGATACTTGATGACATTGTAGTTATCTTCTTCAATAATTATCCCTTCAGCCTGAAAATTCCAATCTTGAAGAACAAATTTTAAAGCTTGGATAGCCATTAGTTCCAAAAAAACCAATGTCCTGATGAATACATTTGAACCCAAATCCAAAAAGAAACCTTCCCTTGGAATCTCTAAAAACTCCAGCAATTCCAGCTTCATTTGAATTTAAAAGAGTCGCATCAAAGTTACCTTTAATCCAATCGAGTGGAGGAGGGTGCCAAGAAAAAATAGACAGCTTAGAAAGCTTATTAACACCCTAGTGGTCCGAGAGGATGTTGCAACTTGATGAAGAAAGAGCTATTTCAACATCTCTTGAAGCCAAATATCCCACACCCAGCTCTTTACTGACATAAATTACATTATTTCTACTTTTCCATGATAAATAGACAACTGAATAATAGAGATTATCCATAAAAGGATTTGAATTTGTAAGAAGCTTCAGTTTCCTTATACATTCCATGAAAGAAGTATATATTTGCAGTTTTAATCCCCATTTTCCCAACAATTCAAACAATTGAATCTATCTTTCACAGCAAACTGCAATGTGTTCAATAGATTCAGCTGCATCACAACCTCTTGGACAGCTATTAACATGTATGATTCTTCTATATATCATAAAATCATATGTAGGAGTGCCATTATTTAACAACCTCCACCATAAACATTTAACTCATGGGGATAATTTGATTAACTTGAGCCATATCCACTTAAAGTTATCAGCAGCAGCAGGAACTTCTAAATTTCTCACCAAAGAAGCTAATGATTTTCCAAAAAATTTGATTGTGAGTTCCATGGAATCAGCAGCATCCTCCTTATCAATTTGCACTTGTGATATAAGTTCTAGCAAATCTTTACAAAAAAATTTACTGAGTTCACCTTGATCACATTCTCTATTTTTAATAAAAAAAACTCCATATTTGGAAATTCTTCCTCCATCACATTAATAAATGTTGGCCACTTTGAAAAACTCATGTTTAGAAGCCATACATCTCGTAGAATATCAATTGAATGACCTATAGCAACTTTCCATTTAAGCAAAGGCCTAAGTGATTGAGCTCCTTTCAACAGAATCTTCCATGTTGATGAGTATTTTCTTTTCCAATTATCACTCCAAATACAATCCCCATATTTTGCTTTTAATCTTCTATACGATAAAGAATTAGATCCATTAATGAATTCCCAAGCAAATTTAGCTCTTAGTGGATTTGCCATAGTTACAGCTGAATGAATTCTAGCTCCACCTTCATCCCACGGCTTAAAGAGAACATCCCATGCTATATAATGCATGCCTTGCGCATTATCAGATTTTTTCCAAATAAAATTTCTGCACATCATCTCCAATTTTTTCAAAATGTTAAGAGGAACCAATGAATGAGAAACATGAAACACTGGAATAGCAAGCATCACTGATTTCACCAGAACTAACCTCCCAGGTAATGAGAAGAATTTATTCCCCCATCCATTTATTTTACTTGCTACCCTTTCAAGGATAAATAGATAATCTAAAGAAACCATTCTTCTCATACATATTGTAATACCCAAGTATTTCAATTCATTCACATCCTTATACTATAATATTTTAGACAAAATCTTTCTTTTTGTTCGACCAACTGATTTCCCAAACACAATAGAAGATTTTTTTAGATTGACTGACAAACCAGTCCAATTGCAATAATCCTAAATGAACCTTCTCAACTTCTTCAAATAAATGGTTTTAGCTTCAAAGAATAAAAGCACATCATCCGCATATAATAAGTGGGAAATCTTGGGATCCAATGCACCTATCTTGATACCCAAATCATTGCCATTATGATAAAATTATTAGATAAACATTGTGAACATAAAATAAATAGATAAGGAGATAGTGGACATCCTTGTCTAAATCCACTTTTTACTTCTATCCACTTTGATTTAGTCTGATTGAAACGAAAAGAAAATTTTGGATTTGTCACACATTCTATCAAACGATTCGAGAAAACCAATGGAAAACATAAATAATCCAAAACTTGCTTCAAAGAAGTCAAAGACATACAATCATATGCTTGTTCCATATCTATTTTCAAAGCCACCATCCCTTTCTTAGATTTTGAAAATCTGAATTTGTGAAATAATTCTTGAACCAATAATACATGTTCAGATAAGGATCTACCTTTTAATAAAGAAGCTTGGTTCTCCGAAATTTAATTGCTGATCAGCAATGTTAGTCTATTTAATAAAACTTTGGCAACAATTTTATAAATAGACAAACATAAGCTAATAAGACAAAAGTGAGAAGGATCTACCAGATTCTGGACCTTAGGAATAAGGACCACAAGAGTTTCTTTCCATTTAGCATTCATAGTACCCGAAGCAATGAAATGAGAAAAAGCCCTCTATATGTCTTGGTTGATTAATTTCCAATAAGCTTTGATGGAGTAAGGAATACCATCTACACCATGCGAAATGTTCTTCACAAGACTAATAAAAACTTTTTCAACTTCTTCAAGTGAATATTCAGCTTTTAAAAGATTAATATCTTCCAAACTTAAGGTACAAATAGCCTTCGGCCATCCAGTAAGCAAACAATCCCTTTCTTTCCACTTTTGAGAAAAGATTCTTCAATAGCATTTGGTTCTATAACCAACTCCCCATCCTCATTTTTCACTTGCTTGTTGAAATTCCCATTCCTTCTACCATTAGCAAAAGCATGAAAACAAATTTGAATTGGTGTCACCTTCTTCCAACCATTTTGCCTTCACTCTTTGTCTCCACCACATATTTAAACGGGCTAGAGTGGCATTTAGATCATGTACCTTAGTTTTGAGTATCAAATGGATCTCATCAACATTTACTTCCCCATTAATTTCCACTTTTTACAAATCATCCACCTCCTTCTTAAGCTTCTCCTTTAACCCCATAAGATTTTGATGTTTAGCTTTACTACAAAAGAATAGTGCCCTTAACACCTTATGAAATTTTTTATTCAAAACCTCGATAGGATCACCTTCAACCACTTTGCTCCAAGCTTTCTTTACCACATTAAAAGATGTTGGGTATGACAACCAAAGATCTTCAAATCTCAGCAATTTAGATTTCTGAAATTTTTTATTAAAAATCTAGAATACTACATGACAGTGGTCTGAAGCCACCCGAGCCACATGTCTATTAGCTACTTGAGGAACCAATTCCAAAAAATATAAAATACTACAGAACAGTGGAATACTACAGTAAGCAATATTATCACCCAATATGTAAGCTAAAAAAATTATAAACAATTATGATAATGGTAATGATAGTTTAATCAACTTAATATAATATCAACCATAGATTTTCAACATGTAATTTTTAGGAAAATAAATCACATAAAAGTAAAGTGTGGAAAATGAAATTTAAAATTAGCTCACAAAAATTTTATAGTGATTCGATCAAACAATGACCTACATCCACTCCCCGGAGTCCTCTCCGAGTATTGTACTAAAACTTTAGTGTCTTTTCTTTAGCCTCTAGAGCAAGAAGGAGAAGACCATACAATCTCTTCACCAACCTGGTGCATCAGAGAACCTTGATCTCTTTTTCACCCTCCTAATAAAGGAAGAGGATCTCACACTCCTTTTTCACCCTCCTGGTGAAGGAAAAGAACCTCAACAGTTTTCGGGATAACGATCTTCTTCCCAAAGTCACCTAAGAAACTAAGTAAGACACTCGAAGGAAACAAGGTTGAAGCTTTCTTGGAGAAACTATATGAAAATCCCTAATAATTCTTCACCCTCTCACAAAAACTCTACTTTCTCATTCCCAAAGCTCTCCAAGATCTCTTCTCCAATCTCTCTCTCTAAAAAACCCAATAAAACTAAAAGACTTGAAACGAGTATATTAAGAGATATTAAATACAAGGCTTCACAAAAAGCCATAATAATTTAATTCTATCGACACTAATAATATTGTATGATCCACGATCATATAGTAAAATTAATTTAAATAACTTTGTTAGTATTATACAAAGAGTAAGGCATGGCACGATCAGTTTAAGTATTTCAGTTAATCGTTCGTTATAGTATAATTCATCAACTAGTACGATAAGTTAAATTAAATTGGATTATCATCTCATATGATTGATGGAAAATAAGTATCGTCTAATGAAAATATTAGGTTATATAGTACTTTAATTTTTTAATTAGTCATTATAATGATTTTTTGAATAGATGATAATATAGTACGATCTAGATCATATAGTACAATTAGTTTAAAAAACTTTACTTCTAATTTTCTAACTATCTTACTCCCCTGAGTGCATGTTTGTATGATCGCCTAGTTTAACATCCACCAAATACATAATATTTACTCAAGAAATATAGAAATAAATAAAAATATAAATACAAACTCTTCAAGACACTTAACCCTATTCTGCCCAGTCTTGAGTTGATCAGTTTATATGGTGTACGGTGGACCTAAAATATTAGTGCATAAGAAATAAATATGCAATAATAATAATAATATGAGATAGCATAATAAAGAGTCTAGTAATATTTGTTATCATCAAAATCATAAAACCTATATCCAAATTTACAAAATGCTAGCACTGGCTATGACATTGGCAAGGAACATTATAAAGTACAATTCAATAGTTGGTTATGCTCAAATTGAGCTAGTTTGTCAATGGGCCTAAGAATTTAGGTTTTGGATGGTTTGGGTTAGCCTAATAGGTTGAATCAAGTCAACTCAAGGGTTGGATTTATTGGATCATGAGCATGGGATCAAGGGACACCTATTTCAACCATTTATATAATTTAATTCTATAAGGGTTAGGTTTTGGTTCAAGAAAACTCCTTTTAGTGCACTTGGTTCAAGCCATGTGGCTAAAACAGGTGGGCCCAAGGGCTGGAACATTTTTGAGAAACTCATCGTGACATATGGACTGTTCATATGAGTTTGGAGCATTGATTTGGTCAATTAGTTTTGAATTTTGTAAGTGTTTATGTGTGTTTTGGTCAAACATGATTGACTTGGTTAATCAAGTTTGGAAAGGGGTCAATATGGGGTCCTACTCATTCCAATTGTGATTTAAAACTAGTTGGAACAATTTTCATGTAATGTAGAGGTCATTTGGTGTAAAATGCAAGTTTATGGATTTAAAGGACCCCTTGGTTTGTCAATCAGGGTTGACTTTATTAACCGGGGGTGACATGGGGTTGAGATTTTGAAAATAAATATCATGTTTTCCTAGTAGGGATTACAAGAATCAAGTATTCACATATGGACAATTAACACCCATAATAGGACCATATTTTTCTTATAAAGAATATATAAATTTGATGTCCAAAAGCAAGTAGTTAATATCAACAATATGGTTAAATCTTGACAGGAGTTGAAATGGTGGCGACAATTGATGTTAGTGGTTTTTGGCGGCAATAGCCAGTGAATGTAAAGAGAGCTCCCTCGTTCTCTCAACTCTTGGGCCTTTATCATTCATGTAGAGAATGATTCTATTTATAAGGATTTTTGGATTAGCATTTTTGATAATTTGAACCAGAATCTAAAACTCTCCATCGTATGGTCCATATCGATTCCCTGATTATGAAGTCTTTTTTTAACATTTAAATGTCTTAATGATGTATGAATTGAGTGATATTGATCTCGTTATATTCATCTTATCGAGCTCGACTCAAATGGTCAACTCGTTAAGCTTGGCTCTTGGGCTAATTAATGAGGAGCACATGCAAGGTCATAAATTAATTAAGATCAATTACACCCATATACAATAAGGAATTATTTATGAAAAGTGTAGAGGAGAAGGTAAGGTGGTAGAGTGATGGTCGTGGCAACAATAATGACAATGGCCTACGATGATATCGATGGCTAGTAATTATAGTGGCTGCAAAAGAGAGATGCAATGGTAATGGTAACTAAATGTGTTAATAGCAATTAATGATGGTGGCAATTAATTAGGAAGGGGTGATTTCCATATTCAAATAAAGAAAATCCAAAAAAAAATTATTTTAATTCTATTTAAATGAAAGATTGCCTACACAATGAAATTCTTAACTATTTATACATTAACATCTAAATATGCATATTTATTTATATAACATCTTTACATTTAAATCAGAATAAAATATGTTTTTTAATCAACACATTCCACTTTAAAAAGTCACATATCTGGATGATTCTTCCCGTCCGGACCCAGAATAATTTCTCCTGGGTTTGAATTAGGCTTCAACTTGTTTTTCTCCACATTAATCTTAGTTTTCAAACAATTTGTCAACTACAAATACTCAAATTTTAACTTAGCTAAACAGTTAATTAAATTTGATTTAAAGAAATTTAACATTGATTAAAAAAAAGATAAATCACATCAATAAAAATAGACTGTTTGGCTTAAAATTTAATGACTATCTATGAATATATAAAACTACCTCTCATTGAAATATTTTGGTTCAAAAAAAATATTTTGAAAGATATTTATACAAATAAAAATTCGAACATGTCCATGAGGGATTAAAGTAGAAGTTCACTAAGCAATACTAATCTAAACTTTAAACAGAAAATAATGAAGAATGACAGGAACTTTAAAGCTAAATAATCAATGTCCCTCGGTCTTCGGTGCAGCTACTTTTTTTTTATTGATTCTCATTTCATTGAAGCGACTGACTAAGACGCCTATCTTTAATATGAAATCATTGGGATCACACCTTCAAGGATCATCAATCCTCAAACACTCACTTACCCTGTACTGAATCTGTTCACTCACAACTCTCTCACTTTCATTATGATACTGGCCTTACTATTCATCTCTGAACTCCTCTATGAGTTCTTCGCTACTCTTAGGATCAACTCCAGCTACACTGCCTTATGTACACAGATGCCTAGTAGAGATCACCTATCAGAATTTCCATGAACTCCTCCAACATTCTACTACTATAGATAAGATTTACATCTTATCTTCATATCTTAATTATGATTGGGGCCCTATGAACAAACTATTGAGACACACAAATGTCTACTATTTATGATGGGGCATCAAGCACCTTACTCAAAGAAGCTAGGATAATCTAATATGTTCTTAGAACCTCAGTAATCCCAAAGGCTGGTGACCGTATCCACATCACTCCCCTACTCTCAGTCACCACCTTTTACATAATGGCCCATAGGGAGTTCAATTCCATTGATCTTCTCTTTCAATATATTGAGCACCTAACCAGTATTAGGGATCCAGAGCATAAAACAAAACCCAAGCTTACCTTAGGACATATCATAGATTTTATCCTAGAAACTAAATATAATCTTCAATATCCTGCCCCACCAGATTATCAGCATGTCTACTACACCAATAGCTCCTTCCATGTCTTCATAGTATTCATCTCCAACCGAAACACGAGGAGGCTGAGGGGCTGATGAGGAAGCTTCTCCTGCACCTATTTTGATTCGCCAGCACTAATAGCTGGATTAGATGGTGGAGCGGTTTGACCAGTGGGAGGCTAGGTTTGGCTCTTACATTGCTACACAAGAGTAGCAACATGTGGTGGATGTTGCTAAATTTGATGCATATGTAGCACACCAACAGCAACAGCACGACCAGGATATGGCCTAGTTTAGGGAGCAGTTTGCTTATATCCACAGTCTTTTCAGGCACCACCATATCCTCCTTTGCCTGATCATAGTCCCTTGTACTTGTAGTCTATTTTTATTATTTTTGTGTGAAGTTTTTTTCTTGTATTAATGTTAGTTTTTTTGTTATATTTTTTTCTTTGTGTTTTATTTCTATTTTGTCCTCCTTTTTATGATATCAAAAGGGGGAGTAGTGTTAGTGTTAGTATTATTTCATTGTATTACTATTTTTTGTACTACCATTATTTAGTGTTTGTACCACCTATTTATTTATAGTAAAATTTTCATTGCTTGGTTCATACTGTTCTCCTTTACTTTATGTTTTATTAATATTCTTGAGTTGAATTTCCTAATAAATATTTGCCATCATAAAAAAGAAGGAGATTATTATAAAAAAGGATTCAATGATTATAATTTTGATGATAGCAAATATTTATGGTAACCCGTTTTCTCTACTATTACCCTACCTACTAACATTTTAGGTCCTTAAGGTTAATTGCTAATCAATATTGGATAGATTAGGACTGAGTCAGTTTGTAAGTGTAATTCCAGGGTTTTTACCTTTTCTTGAGTCAAATATAATAATATGGATCCTGATGCTAAGTAACCTTGCACACACACACTTAGGAAGAGAAATTTTATATGTTTTAGAGTTTTTTATTTTTGATCATATCATTCGAAATAATCCAAAATTGTCCGGGACAGCAAGTTAAAAATAGAAACCCTATTTAGTGCTCCTATATTAAGACAACCTAATTAAGCAAATCATCCTGGATGATATTTACATCATCCTGGATGATAAGCTCAATTAAAAAAGAATCAATTGTGAAACTCTTTTAGGTATGATAGTATTTTTGGTAATCATACAGAAAGATCCCATATCATCCTAGACGATTCATTAAAATCATGCCTAAATTAGTCATGTAATTCAGGAAAGCAATTAAGGTTTGATTTATCGATCATATCGTCCTCAACGATAGCATGACCGTCCTGGATAATTAGTTAGAAAAACCTTAATCTTCTCCTGGATCACCTGGATAACCAGAATAATATGTTGGACGATCAGTTAAAATTCTCCATAGTCCAGGTGTATGACCTGGATGACCTGAATGATGTGCTGGATGATAATCCTTATTTTTGAACTAATCATATGGGTTGATTCAAGAATAGTCTTGGATGATACATTATATATTTTTTTTTATCATCTAACATATATCCTCTAGAATACTAGAATGATGTCCTAGATGATATATAAGGTTTTGAACTGATCATACAGGATGATGTCCACATTGGCCTGGACGATTAGAACAAATAAGGCTTCTAATCATCCAGCCCTCCCAGATTGTCCTAGTCGAAAGGGCTAAAAATACTTTAATTATATAGGACGATCTAGATGATCTGTGATGGATAGTTATAAAATAGGGCAAATTTTAAGCACTTCTTTATAAGATCTCTTGTTTATATAAGGTGAGATCTTTTGTTTTTGTCCTCGCCTGAGAGAGCTAAGAGAAGGAGAGGGAGAGCCTGGGAGAGAGAGAGGATCTTGTGAGGGGGAGTTTATGAGGGGTTCACAAAGGTTGCTCTAAGAAATTATCTAAGTCATATTCTCCAGTCATTATCCCTGGTTCCTTAGAGGCTTTAGGGAGGTCTTCTTCAGTAATCGATCAAGACTCTCTACCTGCTTTGGGAGGAAGCAAAAGGAGGTCAGGTTTTCTGCCTCACTAGGGTCTGTGGAAAAAAATTTATAAAGGCTTCTCTACCTTGATGTGGGAGCAAAAGAAGAGTCACTGAGTTTTAGAGCAATACCCGGATGAGAGGCTTCGAGGAGTAAAGATAGGTCAAGTTGACCAAACCACTATAAAACATGATGTGCTTTTTCTTAATACATTTCAACATTTTAAATTTCTGCACTTTATTTTTCATGTGGATAATCGTATGGTTTGATGTTTTAAAATATTTCAAAAAGAACATACTTTTTGTTTAAAAATTTTTTAAACTACCAATTCACCCCCCCCCCCCCCCCCCCCCCCCTTCATGTTTAGCCTCAGGCTAGTTCATAAGAGCTTAACAACCCTAACGAACTTTTAAATAGAAAGCTCCTAGACTCCTCTCTATATGATAATCCCATCTAAGAGAATAATGTATAGTCTTTAATCAAGAGTCTTCTTAGGTCCCGGCTTAAGATATAATTACTACGGGGGCTTATGTCCATGGGAAACCGAATCCCACATCAAATAAATATTGATTTTGTATATGTTATTAAGCCTATGAAATTGTCCCAAGGCTACCTACGGGGGGGGGGGTGTTAATTGGTAATTTAAAAACTTTTCTTGGATTTTTAATAGAAAATCTTTTTTAATTTTATAGCAATTTGAATGAAATAACTTCGTACACAATGATCATCCAAAGTTCATACTATATAAACAGTTAAAAAATTTTCATCTTCATTCGAATAAAGTGGGACCCCACATTTTCATACTCTGGAGGGCATCTGTACGAAGATGACATCATACCGTATAATCTGTATAAAAAATAATGAATTAATCAGGACAAAAAGGGACCTATCAAATTTGTACTCTAGTCGGTGTATGTACAAACATGACATCATATAGTACATTCAGTTTAAAAAAGACTTTGAATCTATCGGGAGGAAAAGAGACTCATCCAATTTGTACTCTAGATGATGTACGTACAATCACGACATCGTACATTATGATCAGTTCAAAAAAAAACTTTGAATTCATCGGGATGAAAAGGGACCCATCCAATTCATACTTTAGATGATGTACATATGAAGAAAGCTTCGAACAGTATAATTAGTTCTTAGAAAAATTTTCTACATGTAATTCGTTTGACTGCTCGTAGGGAAAAATAACTGAATAAATCATCCCATACAAAATGTCTTTGTATAGTAAGATCAGTTTAAAAGTTACAAAATTTTAAACACTACCGAGTGTGTGTGTGCATAGTTACTCAATTACAATCACACTCTCTCAGACTCAATAAAATAAAAAATATAGACTTCATTTACAATGAACCCTAATATATTCTGATTTAAATTCTTCAATACTCTGGAGTATGATTTACTTGAAATGTTAGTACACACAAAAAACAAAATAATTCATCAAAAATATGTTAGGAGAAATTATAATTAAAATAATAATATTTGGAATTATAAAAAACATACATGTTGCATGAATCTCAACAATAAAAAAACTAATTTGCAATAATCTAAACAATCTCCCCCTTTTTTATGATAGCAAAATAATTATTATTTGAGTTAACATGTATATCCTAAATTTCTCCTTAGCTCCCTCTAAGAGAACTAAGTTTGTGAATATAGGAAAATTCCATGAAGAGCACATAAATTTTTTTTTAAAAAAAAAACATATAAAACACAAACACAAACACAGGAGACAAAACACAAAATAATATTACTCCCCCTTTTGACAATAATAAAAAGGGAAGAAGAAAGTTGAAATGAAAGATGTCAAATGAGAAACCATAATAATTGACCTTGAAATAGATTGAAATATAGTTGTAATAATAAAGTTAATTACCATAAGATGAAAAAGAAAGATTCAAAAATTTTAAAATTAAAGAACAACTTAGATAAGAAAAATTTATCAAGGTCATGAAGTATTCTAGATAATTAGATAAGAAGGATTATTGCAAAAGTGATGAAATGATGATTTGTTAATTTCAATTTTTAATATAAAATATAACTGAAAATTAGATTGATTTAAATTAAAGATTAAACAATAGAGTAAAGATCATATTCAATTGGCGACATTGCACATCTTTTTAAATATGTGTGGCACACTTTGTGCATCTTTTTCTATTTGGAATAATTTTATGCCTCTTTTTATTTTGCAAATTATTGCGCATATTTTTTATTTTTGTACACAATATACATTTCTTTTTGATATACTCTTATTTTTATTTTTTTTATTTGATATTTCCTAAATTAATAATCTAAAAAAAAAATTCCCTAATTATAAAAATAATTATAATAAAAAAAGAAATAAAAAATAATAAGACATCAAAATTATAATAATGATATTTAAATTATATTTGCCTAAACATGACATGAGGTTGATATGCTTAACTTGATTGAGTTATAAGTTAACTTAAAATTTTTGAAAAATTGGATTTCATAATGAAATTAAGTTTATAATGTACGTTAATTTATAATACATTTTATAATAATTAAAACTGGCTTTTCATATAGGCAAACTCACATTTCAAACTAAAAATAAAAGCATCTAAACAAAAAATGATAATTTTATTGATATCAAAAAGATCGAATATATTAAAGACTTTGATATCAATAAAAATAACTTCTAAATATCATAACATAAACACAAATCATAACACAAAAACAAGTACTACATAAAGAAATAAATACAGACATAATCACATCATCAGGAAAGAACTGATAAAAGCAACTATAATGAAATACAACTAAAACTATGAAGGACCCTGATTTGGAGGAGGAGGCTGGTTGAAGACTGAGAAGTAGCTATTCATCATAGCTACATTCATGTTTCCTCTACCAAACTGACCTCGGATCCACCCCATATCTTATTTGTACTGTTCATCTTACTGATTTAAATGAGTCTGAATTTAATCAAAATATTGATCAAAATGACTCTCCATCCGATCAAATTTCTAGACCATCTCCTAAAAGTAGTTCTAATCAAGTCCCTGAGCAGGTGCAGGTGCTTCCCCTTCTCCCTTAGTATCCTCACTTGAACTTTCATTCCTCCCAAAAAGAGATCGAAAAGAGGCATTAATGAAGAAGATTGGCATTTCAGTGGGAGGTTCAGGATGAATTATGTTGTACTTCTTTTCCAAAATGTATGTTACTAAGTATCCTAGAGCGATATTTTTCTTCCTCTTATGGGAAGGAAATATAATTTCAGAAAGGTTATGAATATAATCCAAATGAGTTGTGAAATTATGAGATGCACCAAGAGGGGGTGAATTGGAAAACTTGTTGCAATAAAAAAATCCTAAACAGGAGTTCTAATAAAAATTTTTTTATGTTTTTAAAATTTAAACATGAACATTAAATTATACGGAAGCAAGTTCTTGAAAAACAAATTGCAATAATGAATTTTTACAATAATTTTCACCAAGCAATTTTAATGTAAATAAAATGCAAGCATAAATAAAAAGCAGTAAAGGAAAAAACACACCATAGATTTTTTAGTGGTTCGGTCACTTGACCTACCTCAACTCCCTGGAGTCCTCCACTCTGGGAATTTCACTACTAAATAATAGTTCTCCTTTTACCCCCTTGGTAAGGTGGAGAAGCACTTATAAACCTCACTTTCACCAATCTAGCGTAGCGAAGTGCCAAGCGCTTCGTCACCCTCCTGGAGATGGCAGCGTACATTCTCATTTTTGCTCCCTCCTCGAGAATGCAGAGTACCTTAGAGGACACAAATGTAGAAGAATCTCCTCCTCGGAGAGCCTCCCACAAGATCTTCTAGGGCCATAGGAGAAGCAAAGTGCATCAAGCTTGGAGTAACCATGTGATCTCCTTCATACTCCTTCTCCCTCGCTAATCCCACCTTTTCCTTCCTTTCACAAATCCTAAAATCTTCTTAAGAGCTCTCTCCCAAGGAAACTCTCTCTAATCATGTTCCTCTCTCTTAGTAACACCTAAAAATAGAAGTTTTTTATATTTAAAATAGGCTCCAAGAAACCCTAAAATTTTCAAATTAGTCGTTAGGATCATACAGTATGATACAATATCATACAGTTTAATTAGTACAAAATGGACATCATCCTAATACGAAGGTTTACGAAGAGGCAAAAAGTTTTGAATAAAAACGTACAATATGATATAAATCCATACATTACGATATATAAAATCCATTGGTTCATACAGTGCAATTTTTGGGATGACAAAACTCATCTCTGTACATCATAGGGCACGAACTACTTCATACAGTATGACTAGTGAAAATTAAGAGATCATCCAGTACGATAACCTGGATGATCAAAAATAGCTTCGGTTAATAGTACAGTATGAACCATGTCGTACAATACGTTAACCAATCAGAAATTAATCCTTAATTTATGCATTAATCTGGGGTTGATTTAAGTAAGTACTCAAAAATAGGTCATACAGTACGAATGGGATCATACCGTATGAAGTGTTATTAAACTTATTTAAATTAATCTGGCGGCAAGGGTTTTTTATTAGTAACACATCATATAATATGATTATAACCGTACAGTATAATTTGTTTATAGAAAGTCATTTCAACCAGATCAGATCATATATTATGATATAAACTTGTACAGTACGATCAACAGAGAAAAAAAATTCTTCATTTTAAAAACCCTCTCCCCCTGTGTGTGTGCCTGATTGCTCAATCTTGCATACAATTTGTGGCCAAACTCAAGAAAAAAATTATAATGTTATGAACTCCAACTCTTAATCTACCTAGTCTTGAGTCTTCTTGTTGTCCTGAGTAACTTGTGATCTCCCTAAAATATTTGTACTCAGAGACAAGAGCAAAAATTAAAAGTATTCAATGAATGGTAATGCAAACGGCATTATTTATCATCATCAAAACCTCAGACTAGGGGTTATAGATTACCACAAGTTGGGCTTCATCAATTGGTTATCCATTCATGATCAAATAAATAACGGTGGACAAAAGAGGAGTAATATTTATGCAATCACCAGCCTTAGGAATGATTGAAGTCCTTAAGACATGCTGGATGATCCTGGCATTTTGATTTAAAGTGTACACTCTAACCAAGTGACCAATTTGAGTTACAACTCTAAGAGTTTTGTTTATCGCAGACTAGTCATAATCGAATTTAGAGGTTAATGTCTGTGCTCTAGTCCCATGAGTCCTTCAATGAAGAAAGGTTCATATATCTTCCTTAGTGATTTCCACCCGTTACTTTTTGACAAATGATTGTATCCTACTCTCTTCATCACTAAATCTCATATTTGTAAGGAAATAGTAAAAAGTCTCTCTATGATAAGCATATATCATAGTCAAAATGAAGGAGAACCAGGTTAAAGAAAAATAGAGGCATAACTAAAAAGTGGATATCATCTTGAATCAGAAGTCGTGAATGAGTGATATTAGAGGCTATAAACATGTAGAAGGAATCCTCATTATCTCTAGACAGAAAGTTGTCATGCCCATCGTTGTATGATGAACCCTTAGTAACTATGGAACGCTTGGTAGAACTTGTCATTCCGAGGTTGGTGCCTCTAGAAGGATTCGAGAAGGGTTTAGAAGTGAATGAAAAATAAATTTTAAAGCCTTCCTATTTAAAGAAAAATAACCATTCATATAATATGAAACTTAATTCGTACATATGATCTTGGGATCATATGGGATGAAAAAAAATTTTGTATGGACGAATGATAACATCCAAAATGAAATGACTTTTTATAATCACACACACCACGAGGCATCCATTCGTACAGACTTTTTGATCGAACAATCATACAGATGAATAGGTGTTCATCCGAGATGACCAATTATTTAAGATTGTTTTAATGATAGTTAGGTTCGTCTAATAAAGAGAATGACACATGGATCATACAGACAAAATAAAATTTTATATCTACGATCCATTATAATACTTTATTCTACCCAGATAACTATCTACATGAGTACATATGAAAGTACACAGATCGTACGAGATGATGATGTTATCGTACAGTACGATCTATGTTAAAAAATCAAAATTTTATGCATTCACTCTAAAATAATGATTGACATGCTACAGAATTCGTATTGTACAAAAATAATTTCATATAGTATGAATAAAACACTTAGAAAATAAAATCTAGAAAATTTTTTCATATTCAATCAACCTACACAAGTTACAAATGTCTAAATAAAAAAACTCTAAAAATAAAAAATAAAAACAATCACTACTAAAACAAAAAAAAAACACAAAAACAAAAACAAACACAAAAAGTAATGATACATTGTTATCATATATGTCTAATCATCCCACAAGTAAATCACTTAACTCCAAGAAAAGGGTTTTTTAATCTCCGATAATAAATTTGTCTCTTCCTACGTTTTAAGATTTTTTTATCTCAAAATAGGATTAGTAAAATCTTCAAGTGTAGGGGGTATCCTATTTTTTTCAAGAGCTTTCACTATCACTCTAAGAAATGAATTTGCATCTTCTAACACATTGTTATCATATTTCAGATAGTACTCTCTATTCTCAAATTCATCCCTAAAATTTTTAAATTCTTTTTCAAATTTAGTGTAGGATGATTTTAGTAATTCACTCTTCTTATTCAAATCATCAAATTCATCAAAGAAGCTCATGTGGTTGTTATCTATCTGTGAATGATCTTTCCTAAGTTCAATCTAACATGCATTTTCTTGTAATTCTAAGTTCAATCTAACATGCATTTTCTTCAATTTTCTATATGCAGTATGTATTCTTTCAAAAACTTCAAGCAATTCATCATAAGTTAAGTCACATATCTCTTCTTGATCTAACTAATCAAGATTATTAGCCATTAAACAAAGGTTTGTGACGTCATCTTCCTTTTCTATTTCTGATTAATCCAAAGTTGAGTTCACCTAAAAAGCTCTCTAAAATCTCTTCTTGCCCTTTCTCCCATTTATTTTCTCCTCTACCTTCTTCTTATTATGAGTGGCTTTAAGACTAGAGCAGTCCATTTTTATATGTTTAGATTTCTTGCATTCTTAACAAATCACATCATTAAAAACCTTAAAATTTTTGTGAAACTTACCTTTATTCCACTGCTGGCATCTCCTCTATTTCCTTTTAAGAAACTCACGAATTATTTTGTCATTAAGGCAATGTCATCCTCATCCTCAAGTTGTGACTGATCAATCTCCAAATCATCCACTTTCAATGCTATGTTCTTCTCCTTTTGATGTTCTCCTATATCAATCTTTCTTTGACCTACTCCTTGCTCATAAGCAATTAATGATCCAAGAAGATTATCATTAGAGTAAACATTTAAGTCCTTTGACTCTATAATAATAATTATTTTAGTATCATAAGAAGTAGGCTAATGAAGAATTTTATTAATTATTTTAGCATTCGTTAGTTCCTTACCTAATACATGCAAAGAAGTAACTATTTGAATAAATCTTGTGTACATATCAAAAATGGATTCATTGGGTTTCATGCGAAACAATTCATAGTCATGTAACAAGATATTTAATCTAGATTGCTTTACTTCATTAGTCCCTTTGTAAGTAATACAAAGTTGATCTCAAATACCTTTTCCACTTTTGCATCAGCATGTAATCTTCAGACTTAAGTGCACAAAAATAACTATTTAAATATTTTGCATTTAGTTGTGCTAAGTCACATTCTTCAATAGTCCAATCAGTAAAAGGTATTTTAACTCTAATGTCATCTACTAGTCTAGTTGGCTTAGTATATCCTTACAACAACAACAACAACATCAAGCCTTTATCCCACTACGTGGGGTCGGCTACATGAATCCTTTTTCTCCATTGTGTCCTATTAAAAGTCAAATTCTCATTTAAATCTAATAAAGAAAGGTAATTCCTAATATTTTCTAACCAAGACTTTTTAGGTCTACCCCTACCTTTCTTAACATAAGTCAAATTTAATACCTCTACTCTCCTAACCGGGTCATCGCAAGGCCACCGTTTTATGTGACCAAACCATCTAAGGAGACTTTCTCTAATCTTATCTTCTACTGGAGCTACTCCAACCTTTTCATGTATATGCTCATTTCGTATCCTATCTCTAAGGGTAAAGCCACTCATCCACCTGAGCATCCTCATCTCTGCCACACTTAACTTAGTATTATGCTTCTCTTTTAAAGGCCAACATTCGGCACCATAAAGCATTGCAAGCCTCATTACCATCTTATAGAATTTTCCCTTAAGTTTGAGAGGTACATTTCTATCACATAACAAGCCCGATGCATTCCTCTACTTCAACCATCCAATTTGAATTCTGTTGATAATATCCCCATCTATTTCACCATCACTCTGAACAATAGATCCAAGATATCTAAAATGTGTACTCTTATTAATGACTTGATCACCCAAAGTCACAATCCCCTCACTAGGTCTATTACTACTAAAATTACACTCCATATATTCCGTTTTAGATCTACTCAAGCGAAAACCTTTAGACTCTAAGGTTGACCTCCATAATTCAAGTTTACCTTCAACTCCCTCTCTAGTCTTATCAACAAGAAGAATATCATCAGCAAAAAGCATACACCAAGGTACATCCTCTTGCAAATGTCTAGTGAGAACATCCATGACTAAAGCAAAAAGATATGGGCTTAAGGCTGATCCTAGAAGTAACCCAACTGAAATAGGGAAATACTTGGTCAATCCACCTTGTGTTTGAACACAAGTAATATCACTTTCATACATATCTTTAATGATTAATAGGCCTAGTATATCCTTCTTGAACTAAAATTCACACGCGATAATCAAGCGATTGAAGAAAAGTTGACATGCTTACTTTCTAAAAATTGAAAGAGATATTATCAAATAATAGAGGTCTAGTGATCGAATACCCTTCATGTATATTTCAGTTTTTAAAAATAACCATTATCATTTTTCAAAAAGTAGTCTAAACTTATAGTTTTAAAATAAAGCTCTGATACTATTTGCTGATTTTGTTTAGGTTGTTAAGCCTATGTAATTGTTCCAAGACTAACCAAGAGGGGGGTGAATAAGTAATTCAAAAACATTTCTTAGATTTTCAATAGAAAACTATTTTAAATTTTATAGCAATTTAATTTTAAAATAAGCTTTTTAACCATAGTAAATAAATTGTAGAAAATAAAAGTGGAAAAATAAAAAAGACACAAAGATTTATAGTGGTTCAGTCAAACACGACCTATATACACTCCCTGAAGACTCCCTCTTCAGGTATTATACTATTACCAAACTGACTCTCCTTTTGCCCCCATAATAAGGCGATAAAGCCTTTATAATTCCTCTCGTCCACCAATCCCAAGTGTGATGAAGAACCATCATCCTGTCATACCCTCCAATTGTCAGCAGAGAACCATCATCCTTTTATACCATCCAAGTATTAGTAGAGAACCGTCATTTATTCACACCCTCCAAGTGTCAACAGAGAACTGTTATCCTTTCACACCCTCCAAGTGTCAACAAAGTACCTTCATCTATTCACAGCCTCCAAGTGTCGACAGAATACCATCATCTATTCACACCCTTAAAGTGTCAATAAAGTATCATTGTTTATTCACACCCTCCAAGTGCCAGTAGAGTACCATCATCTTACTTCAAAGATCTTCCCTCAAGCAACTAGAAAGAAGAAAATAAGAGTTGTAACCAAAAATACCAAGAGATCCTTATCTTTGAGTAACCTTGTAAACCCTTCAAACTTCTCTTGCAAGAAATCTCTCTCAAACACTCTCCCAAATACACTCTTTCATTCGCTCTTAAAAAATCATGAGAATAACTCTTATCATATTAGTTTTAAAGGACCTTTTATATGTAAGACACAAAAAACCATCCCGAAAACTAAATTTTTCCATTTTGAGCGTATACGATCATACAATATGATCTTAAGTTCGTACATACGAACAGTTCAAAAACTGTTGCGTATGAACCTGTTATGAATATATATGAAATGACTTCATACATTATGATCATCTAATACGAACCAAGTTTGTACTATACAAACAGTTTAAAAAAATTTCATCTTCATCGGGATGAAGAGGGATCCTACATTTTCATACTATAGATGGTGTCTGTATGAAAATGATATTGTATAGTACGATCCATGTAAAAAAATAATGAATTTGCTGGGATGAAAAGTGACCCATCCAATTTGTACTCTGCATGTCGTACATACGAACATGACATCGTACAATATGATTAGTTCAAAAAAACTTTGAATTCATCATGATGAAAAGGGACCTATCTAATTCGTACTCTAGATAATGTTTGTATGATCACGATATTGTACTGTACGATCAGTTCAAAAAAAAACTTTGAATTCATCAGGATGAAAAAGGGACCCGTCCAATTCGTACTCTAGATGACGTGCATACAAAGAAAGCTTCATACAGTACTATTAATTCTTAGAAAAATTTTCTACCTAAAATTTGTTTGACTGCTCGTAGAAAAAAATAATTGAACAAATTGTCCCATACGAAATGACTTCGTACAGTATGATTAGTTTAAAAAGTACAAAATTTTAAGCACTCCCCAATGTGTGTATGCATAGTTTCTCAATTACAATCATACTCACTTAGACTCAATAAAATGAAAAATATAGAGTTTATTTATAATGAACCCTAATCTATTCTGATTTGAAGTCTTCAACACTCTATAGTATGATTTCCCTAAAATATTAGTACACACAAACAATAAAATAATAAATCTAAAATATGGAAATTGTAATTAAAACAATAATATTTAAAATCATAAAAACAAACATATTGCATGAATCTCTACAATCAAAAAACTAAGTTGCAACAATCTCAATAATCTCCTTTTTTATGATGGCAAAATAATTACTATTTGAGTTAACATGTATATCCTAAATTGCTCCTTAGCTCCCCCTAAAAGAATTAAATATATGAATATAGAGAAATTCCATGAAGAGCACACAAATTTTTTTTAAAATTTTTTTTATTTTTAAAACATATAAAACACAACCACGAACACAAACACACGAGACACAAAACACAAAATAACAATACTCTCCCTTTTGACAACAACAAAAAAGGGAAGAAGAAAGTTAATGAAATATGCCAAATGAGAAACCATAATAATTGATCTTGAAAGAGGTATAGTTGAAATAACAAAGTTAATTACATAAGATGAAAAAGAATTCAAAAATTTTTAAATTAAAGAATAACTTAGATAAGAAAAATTTATCAAGGTCATGAAGCATTCTTGACAAATTTTTTTTTTAATTTTTTTTTAAGAATTGCATAATGCATTAAAGGAAAAAAAAATAAGTACAAAAGTCTAAGTGATAGAGGATCTATCACTTTCGTCCTTCAACAAAGAATAAAAAGTAGGAGGAACCTTATTTACTTCTAGAACATCCCAAAGGAAATTACCTCTTAAAGCATGGTTAGCGCACCAATGAGTTAACTTATTACAGTTTTTATTAACAAAGTGAAATAGAATAACCTCAAAGCCTTTAAGAAAGTCCAAGTCCTCTCTAGAAGCTTTATCCAATAGACATTTATCCAACTTCGTCAAGTTCTGAAAATGAGAAATAACATTGGCATTGTCTCGTTCCACTATTATGCCTTTAGCATTGAACATCCAATCCTCAATGACTTTACGGAATGATCAAACAGCCATCCATTCAAGTGCTCCAATATGCCAATGCATAAGAGAAAAACTGAAGGATAAAAGCATTCTACCTTTGTGGTCTCTAAAGATACCACCAATTCCAGCTTCATTAGAGCATTGCAGAGAAGCATCTATGTTTACTTTGATCCATCCGTGTGGAGGGGGGTGCCAAGAAGAAGAAATCAGCTCATGCTGGTTAGCATCCCAGTGGCCCGAATGAATATAAGAAAAAGAAGTAGTGCATAGGTAATGGCATTTGTCATAATGATGCCGTCTTCCATCACTTTGCCTTCATGGATTAACAAATTTCTACTCTTCCAAGAGTTGAAGACTAGAGAACAATAGAGATTCTGTAAAAAAGGATTAACCTCTCTTTGTTTATTCAAATAAGAGACAACATCATTCAAATCATTGAGGATAGGTAACTTAAATCCCCAACAGTTGGCCTTTTTTATAAGCATTTTTAGTTTCAAGCAATTAGCAGCTATATGCTTTCCATCTTCAATTAAAAGACAACCTCTAGGACAGAGGTTACATCCAATCAATCTTCTATGTAACAAGAAATCCGTGGTGGGTAGAGCATTTTTTAAAATCCTCCACCAAAAATGTGAAACACGAGGATTTAATTTAAGCTTTTTGAAGCAGCTCCAATTATTTAAAAAGGAGATGTCGACCTCAAATTTATCAAAATTAGCATTTTTTAATAAAGCTGAGATTGTTTTACCGGAATGTACCTTTAATAATTCCAATTTTTCTTCAAGAGTATCCCTTTCAATCTTCAGGTTCCAAATAAGTTTGACTAGTTCAACCCCAAAGTATTTACGGAGTTCTTCTATGTTCCAAACTCCTTCCGTGATGAAGCTTGATAGATTAGTAAGGTTGTCAATCTCAATTGAAATAAAGGTAGGCCAACTTTCCAATCTTCTATCAAATATCCAAATGTTCTTCATGATATTTATGTACACCATCTTTAATGTTCCATCTCACAATTTGTTTTAAAGCTTTAGCTCCACTAAGAAATAATTTCCAAGTTGAAGATGGGTTTTGTCTTCTTTCCTCATCACAACCAATTTTACCATATGTAGCTTATATAGTTCTGCTTTGTAGCGAATTTGGCTCGTTTAAGAATTTCCAAACCAATTTTGCTCTAAGTGGTTCTACAGAATCAACTGCATAATGGATACCAAGCCCTCCAGGATTTTCCGATTTGCATACTTCTTTCCAAGCTACAAAGTGCAAACCATTATTTCCATTGCTTTTATTCCATAGAAACGCTCTGCATAATTTGTCAAGTTTTTTAAGAACTGACAACGGCACTAATGCTAATGTGGAGTAGAAGACATGTAAAGCTTGAATCACAGATTTGATAAGGGTAATTCTACCTGTCATTAAAATGAATTCTTACCCCATACTTCCATTTTACCAGCAGCTTTTTCCAAAATTTTTGAAAAATCTGAGGCCACCAGCCGCCTTAAGGTTATTTTATTTCCTAGATAACTGAACTCTTTGACTTCCTTGATTCCCAAGAGCATAGAGATACTCCTCCTTCGTATATTCATATTTTTGTTGAAAATGATGGAAGACTTGTTAACGTTAATGACCTGCCCTGTCCAGTTGCAATACTCCACCGTAATCTTCTTAATTTTCCTTATATTTTCTTCTTTAGCATTTCAGAGAATTAAGATGTCATCGGCATAAAGTAGGTGTGAGATCCTGGGAGCCAAGGGAGAAACCTTTAAACCCAAATTTCTCCCATTGGAAATAAAAGCTTTCATGAGTAATTGAGAGCAGAGAATGAAAAGATATGGGGATAAAGGGCACCCTTGTCTAAAGCCACTTTTCCCTACAATTTTTTCCAAGACCTCTCCATTAACTTGAACCAAGAAAGTAGGATCAGTTACACAATCCATTATTAGATTAGAAAATCTAATAGGAAAGCCAAAGAAAACCAAGATTTGCTTAAGGGTATCCCAAGCCATACTGTCGTATGCTTGTTCCATATCAAGTTTTACTACCACCATTCCTCTTTTAGATTTTGAAAATCTGAACTTATGGAAAAGTTCTTGAGCTAGGAGCATGTGATCAGATAGAGCCCTTCCTTTTATGAATGCTACTTGCTCTTCAGTCACCAGGCAATGAATGACTTTCATTAATCTATTTAATAGGATCTTAGCCACTATCTTATAGATGAACATACAAAGGCTTATAGGCCTAAAATTGGATGGAGTTAGAGGGTTTCTTACTTTGGGTAAAAGAATTACCAAAGTTTCCTTCCAATAAGAAGACATCTTTCCTAAATTAAAGCAAAGTTGTATGTATTTCCACACTTCCTTCCTTATTATTTTCCAGTAAGCTTTAAAAAAGAATATGTGATCCCATCTATTCCGGGAGCAATATTATTGTCGAGCTCCTTAATCACAATCTCCAATTCCTCTTGAGTAAATTCAGCTTCAAGTAAATCAAAATCCCCTTGGTTCAAGATGTTTTCAAAAACAGGAAAATTTGTTAATTTACAGCCTCTATGCTTCCATTTCTTCTTAAAAAACTAAGCAAAACAGTCTCTTATAATTGATGGATCTTCAATCATATCACTAACCTCATTCTTCAGTTGTCTTATAGAGTTGGCATTTCTCCTTTCATTTACATAAGCATGAAAGAAGGTGGAGTTCAAATCCCCTTCTTTCATCCATTTTACTTTAGCCCTTTGTCTCCACCAGGTATTTAATCTTGCTAGAGTAAAATTAAATTCAAAAATTTTGTTTCTCAGGATCATGCTTTTGTTGACCGGAAAAACTTGATCAGAAGCTTCTTCAAGCTGTAATTCTTCAATTTCCATCTTCAAATTTTTCTTTAATACTTCTAGCTTTTGGTGCTTTGCCTTACTCCAAAAAAATAAGGCTTTTAGAACCATATTCATCCTTTTTTTTAGAGCTTCCATGTCATCACCTTTCACTGGTTTAGCCCAGGAATTACTGACCACCAAAGTAGCTGCTGCATAAGACAGCCAAATGTCTTCAAATTTTCGAAGTCTACTGCCATTAGGAGGTTGATTAAACAGCTTCAAAACTATGGGGAAATGGTCGGAGGCGATTCTATTCAGATGCCTTACTGCATCTTAATTGCTTTGATCTAATGCCTTTGAATTCAGCATGCATCTATCTAGCCTTTCTAGTATTCGGGCACTCCCACTTTTGTTATTACACCATGTAAATTTAGAACCAAGAATACTTACATCATGTAAGTTATTCCTATTCATAAAGGATTTCATCTCCATTGGCCCTCCCGAGAATGAAAATTTTTCCCCTCCTTTCTTCTCTTCTTGAGAAAGAATACAATTGAAGTCCCCTCCGGCTACAAAGGGAACCTCATGATCAGCAGCTCCATCCAAAAAACACCACAAATCTTTTCTTCCTTGAACTTTTCTGCTACCATTGATTGTATCAACCTTCGACTTGCCTTTGTTGAAAATCTCCAGTTCACCTAGAATACACTAATCCGATGAATTAATCAAAGAAAAATATGCTACAGTAGAATTCCAAATCACCATAATACCACCAGAATTTGCTCTAGAAGGATGAAGTATGAAATTCCAATCCTTTCCCATCATCTTACTAAAGTCTTCTATAGAAAGAGAAGTCAATTTTATTTCAACAATACCAACAAAGAATACTTCCCATTCTTTTATAAAATCCTTCAAATAAAAGGAGGCCTCCTTCTTATTAGCCCCCCTACAATTCCAAAAGCTGATGGAATTCAGTTGGACTTGAATGGGGAGATACCCCCACCTTTAGTCTTGTTAACACTATTTCTTGTTTGTCTTGACATTAAGTTTAAAGGCCCCAAGTACTTTATTTCTTTGGCAAGCTTAATTTTTTTAGAAGAAGATTTTCCCATGTTCACAGAACTGTTTACTCCATGCAGGGATTTGCTATTTTTTTCAACAATGCTTTGAGCAATAGTAGAAACAACTTTCTTATGACATTCTTCCTTTTTCATTGTAATTTCACCTTCTTCTATTTCATCCTCCAATTGTTCCCCTTGCAAATCTATACCAATGCCATCTTCACATAAATCACTTAGCAGCTCAAACTTGTTGCTTGGTGTTACAAAAACTTTTTTGGTTTGAATCGGCCTCTAGATTTCTTTCTGGAATTCTTTATTCTGTTAAAACAGCAGTTCGGCCTGTATTAGAAAATTCAGCACCTAAGTTCAGTGCAGCATCTCCAGTATTTCAAATTTCTGCTTGATTAACTTCAAAGGAAGAATTATTGCCAATTCCTCCTTGATCTAAAAGAATCCCCTCTTGCTCTAAAAATTTATTCTGAATATTGAGAACTAAATTCTGATAGGGAGTACTTGAGTTCGCAGATAATCCCTTGGGATATACCTGAGTTCGCAAGCAACCCTTCCCATTTATGTTATCAGGACCTTCAAGACATGGCTCTGAGCTAACACAATTGTTCTTCACCAACATATCCTGTTCCAATTGAACATTAACATGATTTGTTTGCTCCTCAGTATCTTTCTCCATAATGACTTTGCCTCCTACTAGTTGGGAATCAACTACTCTTGGCCTTCCTGGGAGTTCATGAGTTGATTTATTCCCTAAGCTATCTGCCTTAGCAATTTTATTAACTACCACAGCTGCCTCTGGAACAACATTTTTCCTCACATATCTGGTAGAGTTAGGAATCTTCAACTTGTTCCCTTGCTTTGAGAACTTCTTCTTCTTATTGTTAACTAAGATCCATGACCCATAGGTAGGATCTTTTCGAACATCATGAACCTTAATATCATCTTTCCTTACAACACCGTCTCCTTCCATCTCCAAGTTATTATGGATTTTATTCAAAGGGATGCATTCCTTATCAACATGACCAATCTTTCCACATACAAAGAAAAAGTTTGAAACTTTCTCGTATTCCACTTTTTGAAAGAACCTTCCACCCATGCTATCAACCCAAACTCCTAAAGGAAGTGGTTGATCAAGTTTGATCCTCACACAAACTCTTGCAAACTCTCTTCTTCCCCAATGAAACATATTCCCATCAAGCATGATCAGTTTACCAATTCTTGAAGCTATGCAAGCTACATTCTTCTCATCCCAACATTGCAAGGGTAAGCGTGGCATTCTAATACAAATAGGAGAAGTAAGGCCTTCAATAGAACAAGAATTAAATTCTGGAGTCCATTTTTTCATACTGACAATGTGTTCATTCACAAACCAAGGCCCTCTTGAATGAGCGGCTTCTACCATTTCCTTCGAACAGAAAGAGCGCAAAAACCATCCTTTGCCCAATGTAGTAAAGTGGAATTGTCCAAATTGTCTCCATTGCTTCCTTAATTCCCATGCCACTATATTAGAAGGTAAATCTCTTCAAAAACCTTAACTACCAAAGATTTTGATAATCTTTTTGAATATTTCTCCTCCAATTCCAAGTTGAGTTTAACTGCCTTGCCATCTTCCGATAACATCACCTCTTCATCTTTGAAATTCAACTTAATGTAAGGCTTATTACTCCAAGGATTAACTTGATCCGATGCTATTGATTTAGGAAAAACATCATTCATCTTGACTACATCTGATACTTTATCCTTATTCAGGACAGAATGTAGATTATCGTTAACCATTCTCAGTGAATTCTCATTTATCGCGCTGCGACAAGGTCCATGGATTGCATTCGAATTCACAAATTGGTTAACAAAAATCTTCATTCTGGAAGTTGATGCATTAATATCAGATGTAATTTCAGATGATTTCAAGTTGATAGAAGTCTCTGTATCCACCGTATCTACAATGGCTTTTCCTTTACCTTCCACATGTTTGATTAGCTTTGGAGAAGGATTAGAGTTTTCCTTGATCACCAAATCTCCTTGACAATTCATCCAGTGCAATTAAATTTGTTTTTTAGAATTCAAAATTATTGAACCATCTCCAGTATCCATGATATTTGAGTTTCCTGCAACCAACAGAGAAGTCGATGACAAAGAAAGTGTATCGAATTCCAAATACTGACCTCACCGAACGTTATTGATGACGCTCCACATCTTTTGATCCTTTGGAGAAGACCTCTGATCAAACCTGGGACAATCGCCGGCAGAGTGCCACCGATCATCCTCTGCCATTCGCGAAGCCGAACATTACCGCCTAACAAAAATTCAAAAATTCTAAATTTCTCTCTCTAAAAAACTCATATTCTTGACAATTAGATAAGGAGGGTTATTGCAAAAATGAGGAAATGAAGATTTGTTAATTTTAATTTTCAATATAAAATATAACTGAAAATTAGATTAAATTGAATTAAAGATTAAATGATAGAGTAAAGAACATATTTAGTTGGCGATATTACACGTCTTTTCAAATATTTGGGGCACACTATGTGCATCTTTTTCTATTTGGACTAATTTTGTGCTTCTTTACATTTTGCGAACCATTGTGTATTCTTTAAATTTTTATACACATTGTACATTTCTTTTTGATATACTCCTCTTTTTTTTCTTTTTTTTTAATTTGATATCATTGCCCTCCCATTGGCCCTCTTGCAAAGAGTTCAAAGGTTCATGATTATTTTGTCCCACATGATAGTGCAATCTTTTGCATTCTGTCCCCGCTGAGCGGTGTCCTTTCGGAGGCCCACACTAAAGTCATTTTTAATATTTTTTTTTTTTTTGTAAGGCTCCACTCAATCTCTAAATAAAATAAGGGCTCATTACAAATCTACTACATATGCAATAATAAAGAAATAATTAAATAAAAAAAATTAAAATATCCAAAATAGGCAAAAATTTTCTTTAAAAAAACATCAAAACCAGTAGGATACAAGTTACGGGATACAAGTATGTTTAAATATGCAACTAGTTGAATAATAGATATTAAATTACAAATTTATACATTACTTTCCAGATAATAGTGCAAAAAACTTGATGGAGCATCATAGGTATGTGATTTATATCTATGTTATATGTTAAAATATGCCTAGATTTTTTTAGATATATAATACCCACTAATTACACAAGATTAAGTAATAAAGTGATTAAGAGAGTGTTGATCCCATGAGCAATTATTCTTCTCATATTCAGATAAAGTAGTATTGTCTACTATAACTTAAATGTTTATCCAACTGAATGAAAGTAATGGTTGAGATTCTATCTCAACTGGGGAAGGCAAAATAAAATATAAGATACTAGATGATTAAATGTTTTGGACTAATGATTATGAATTACATTTTTTTAAGTTGACTCCTATATACTTGATGTGGATCAAAGTATATGCATCCCTAAATCTCTATCAAGCTTATAGGGATGTGAAGGGAGGTTTATGGCATCCTATAATAATTATATATCGATGGAACCTAGAACACTAAACATTCTATATCTAAGAATATAATATTTTCATTCCAAAACTCCTATTTATTCTAATATTTTTCTCTTGAGGCAATATATCACACTAAATTTTAACTACACATGGCTATTATATGCATTAAATTAAGAGCATTAGATATTGAAAATATCCATACATGAGATATTAAAATATTCTTTATTTATTCAAAGTACAAGAGTCAATATTAGTACTTGCAAAGGATTCATATCATTAGCCCAAAACTAAGAAATTAGCCACCCTTGGAAATAAAAGAAAACAAACAAGAATTCACTTGCATATAAGAGAAAGTACAAGAGTAAAAGTAAAGTTGAATGTCATCTGGATAGTACAATAGACTCTCTACACTCATTTCTCTTCCAAATGTCTGATTACTTACAAATAAATTAACTGATGATCTTTAAATGAAATATTTTTTTCTCATATGGCATCCCTTAGATTGACTCTAAGGAGGCACTACACTTAAGCCCTTAAGACTCACTAAAAATGATAGAACTCCCAACTAAAACAAATTGAAAACTTGTTTATAATAGTATAAAATAAACTCAGGCACCACGATGCTTGAATGGTGGCACCACCGAGGCACAAAATTAATTGATATTTTTTCCAAGGCTTTAACGCTACAATTGTTGAAACTTATTAATTATGAATTAGGTTGTTAGACCTAAGTTAATGTCATAGTGGCTAACCAAGAGGGGGAGTAAATTGGTAATTTAAAAATTTACCTCTTTTTAAAATCGATTAAAAACTTTAAAGAAATTTTAAAACTGATTTTTGAACCACAAATCAATAGAAATAATAAAGTAAAAAATAATGGAAAATAAAAGACACAAGATTTATAGTGATTCGGTCAAACACGACCTACATCCACTCCATGAAGTCTCCCACTTCAGGTATTGCACTATTACCACAAGTGTCTCTCCTTTTTCCCCCACAGCAAGGCAGAGAAGCCTTCACAAAAACTCTCTTCCACCACTACCCAGTACGGTAGAGAACCATCATCCTTTTACACCCCCCAAGTATTGGCAGAGAACTGTTATCCTTTTACACCCTCCAAGTGTTGGCAGAGAACCGTCAGTTGTTCACACTCTCCAAGTGTAGGTAGATAACCTTCATCCTTTCACACTTCTCTAAGTGTAGGCAGAGAACCCTTCATCTGTTCACACTCCTCGAGTGTCGATAGAGAATTGAATCTCCTTGGAAGATCTTCTCACGAGAATTCTAGAAGGATAAGAGAAAAGGGTGAAGAAATCATAATTTTATAAATGGAGATTCTTTCCTTTAAGTACCCAAGTGAATCCTTCATGCTCCAGTAGTAAGAACTCTCCTCCAAATGCTCTCTCTCTCACTCTCTCCTTCAATCTCTCTTTAGTAAGCATGAAGACCAATGAACAAAAAGATTTCATGACAGTCTTAAGTGGACCTTTTATAAGAAAGACATAAAAAAGCATCCAAAAACTGTAAATATTTAAATCTGTATGTTCATGATCGTCCCGTATGATCCAATTTTATACGTATGAACAATGTAAAAAGTTTTGTGTACGATCTCAATGTACATGGGTACGAATTGCCTTCGTACCTGATCATTGTCCTGTATAATCATGGTTCTTCTGATACGATTTGTTATTTCCAAGGTTCGTTGGGATGAAAAAGCAGGACGGATCATAAGTTCAAAGAATAGAGAACATCATCTAGGGATGAAGGGGTCAATTTGTCTGCACGAATAGTTTAAAGTGAAAATCCATAGGAGATCTTCCAGGGATGAATGGAATATTTCATCTGGATAAATATTTCAAAATGAAAATCTAGAGGAGATCGTCTAGGGACGAACATGGGAAATTATCTGGACGAACAGTTCAAAATGAAAGTCCAGAGGACATCGTCCAGGGAAGAACAAGGAAATCATCTGGATGAATAGTTCAAAATGAAAGTCCAGAGGATATCGTCCAAGGAAGAACAGAGAAATCATTTCGATGAATGGTTCAAAATGAAAGTCATCCAAGGACGAACAAGGAAATTATCTAGATGAATATAACTTAGAAAATTTTTACTCACTCTCTGTTCATTCTATTTGCTCTCTGTTCTTCTTGCGATCGTCCAGGATAATGTGATCGTATCAATCATCTTAATTGTTTTTCTTAATTACCAGATTAATTTTGACATAATTATATCAAATCATCCAGGACGATACATGATCATCATGGCTGATTGCCAAAAATAAAGAATGCATAAATAGATCATGGCAGCTGATTCTTTCTGTTTTAAGCCTATCGTCCTGGCCAATACATGTATCGTCCAGGCCGATCGGCTAATGACGACTGCCTTAACTAAGATGACTGATTAAGGTTTCTATTTTTGAACTCTATCATCCAGGATGAAAATAATATCCTCCGGGACGATGTGAGTAAAAATAGAAATTCTAAGTTAGACAGACACTCAAGTGTGTGTGTGTGTGTGTGTAGGGTTACTTAGCATCAGAACACTTCAATGGTTACAATTGACTCAAGAAAGGGAAAAAGAAAATTACAGACTGACTCAGACCTAGTCTACCCAATCTTGAGCTAGTTTTGATTTCCATCCGATCTTGTGGCCCTGAAATGTCAGTAGAAAAGGTAATCGTAGAGAAATAAGAGTGTTTGCTAATCATCAAAATATAATCCATGAAAATAGATTTGCAACAGTTATAACATAACTTAAATTTTTTGAAAAAATTAGATTTTCAAATGAATACAATTTTGTATTGCAATTCAAAATATAGCACTTGTTAGATCAATATTTTAAGGATGATCATATAGGCTAACACACATTTCTAAAAAGAATTCAAAAACTTTAAAACAAGAAAGGATAATTTTTATTGATATTAATGGTAGAAGATAGTACATTCTGCATGGATGATATCACTACAAAGACTCAAAAAACATAAACACATAAAAACTCACAAATCATATTACATCATTAAAAAAAGATAAAAACATAAACATCAACATCACATAACATCCTATCACATCAAGTCATCACATGTAGAGAAAAACATGAAAAAAGTATAATCATCACTCTAAAGGGCCCTCATATGGAGGAGGAGGTTGGTTGAAAATATTAAAATAGCTATTCATCATAGCTATATTTGTATTGACTGATTCAATTTGGCCTCTAACATAACCCATATCCTGCTGATATTGATAGTCCTGATGTTGAAGATGAGTTTCAATTTGATCAAAATGTTGATGAAAATGACTAGCAAGACGATTAAATCACTGGACCATATCCTCAAAGTTTTATCCACGAGCAAGTGCAAGTGCAACTCTTCTCGTTTCCTCCTCAGAGTCACTAGAGTTCTAAAC
This sequence comes from Dendrobium huoshanense, assembly GCA_016618105.1. Classification (NCBI taxonomy): domain Eukaryota; kingdom Viridiplantae; phylum Streptophyta; class Magnoliopsida; order Asparagales; family Orchidaceae; genus Dendrobium; species Dendrobium huoshanense. The sequence continues at coordinate 6,199,224 of CM028353.1, forward strand.
CTTTCAATTTAAAGAAAAATGATCATTCGTATGAAATAAAATAATTTCATCCCGTATGATATTGGACTCGTACGTACGAAACAAAATTTCGTATGTATGATTTAATGTGTCCAAAAATATAATGGCTTTTCATAAACATGTAAGTTACGAGGCATCCTTTCATACAAACTTTTGACCAAACAATCGTACATACAAATAGGTGTTCGTCTGGAACGACCAGTTATCTAAGATCATTTTTATGACAGTTTGAAACGTCCCCCGCATTAAGTTGCCACGTGTTCGTATGTATGAATTGAACGTTCATACGTATGATTAGAAATAAAGAAACTTGTCTTATCCATATAACTATCTACATGCATACATACGATTGCATACACATCGTCCGGATGATTGATGGATCATATAGATGAATGGTATATAAAGAAACTGAAAGAAAAAAACTGCATGCAAACCATTCAAATCAACAGTTAACACGTTACACGATTCGTCCCATATGAAATTAATTTCGTACAGACGATTGTCACACAAATTTTCATACCATGCTCAAAAATAGAAATTTTGATGTGAAAAATATTTTTAACAATCAAAATAAGAAAATTCAAAAACAAACATGAACAACAAATTGAACAACACATGGAAAAATCATAAAATCAGAAAATAAACAACACACTAACAAAAACACACATCAATGTTGCATAAACTTTTTTAATTAAGCATTCAAATCAATCACACCAAGCCTTGTTCTTAATGTACTAAAAATATTAAAGGCTAGTGGTTTTATAAAAGTGTCTGCAAGTTTATTTTCAGTTGAAACATGAATGAGTTCAATTTCTCCTTTTAAAACATGATTCCTTATGAAATGATGCCTAATATCTATATGTTTGGTTCTTGAATATTGAATAGGATTTTTAGAAATATAAATAACACTATTGGTATCACAACAAATAGGAATAATGCCTATTATTCATCCTAAATCAATCAACTATTGTTTCAACCAAAGTACTTGTGCCACACAACTTCCTAAGGCAATGTATTCAGCTTCAGCAGTAGATAGGGCTATGAAATTTTGTTTTCTACTGGACCAAGAGACTAAGGAATTTCCAATAAATTGACATGTTTCAGAAGTGCTCTTTCTATCAACCCTACAACCTGCAAAGTTCGAATCTGAATATCCAATTATTTCAAATGAAGAGCTATACTTAGGATTTCCTAAGTTTTTGTTTCCCAAGAAATACCTTAAAATTCGTTTTACTATTGTCAAATGTGATTCTTTTGGATCTGATTGAAATATAGCACATAAACAAACACTAAACATGATATCAGGTCGGCTAGCTGTCAAGTAAAGCAAGGATCCAATTATCCCACTAAATTTCTTTTGATCAACAGATTTTCCCTTAAGCTTTTTATCCAACTGAACTGAGGAACTCATAGGTGTACTGACAGGTTTAGCATTATCCCTCTCATACTTTTTGAGGATGTCCTTAACATACTTTGGCTGATTAAGGAATGTATCCTGCTCAATTTGCTTAATGCTAAAACATAGAAAGTAATTCAAATCACCCATTAGACTCATTTCAAATTCAATACTCATTATTTTTGAAAAATCAACACAAAGATTATTATTAGTAGATCCAAAGATGATATCATCAACATAAATTTATGAGTATATCTCTCCTAATTTCTTCAAAAAGAGAGTTATGTCCACACTTCATTTTCAAAAGATCTCTCAAGTAGGAAGGTGCTTAACCTCTCATATCAAGCCCTAGGTGTCTGTTTCAATCCGTAAAATATCTTTTTCAATTTAAAAATATGATTTGGGTGCTTAGAATTCTCAAAGCCTGGAGGTTGTTCCACATAAACATCCTCTTGAATTACCCCATTTAAAAAGTCACTTTTAACATCCATTTGATATAATTTAAATCCTCTAAATCAGGTAAAGGTTAATAAAACCCCAATTGCTTCAAGTCTAGCTATAGGGGCAAAAGTCTCCTTAAAATCAATCCCTTCAATCAGATTATACCCCTTAGCCACCAATTTAGCCTTATTTCTCATGACTACTCCCGAGTCATTCATTTTGTTCTTGAATACCCACTTAGTTCTAATTACTTTGATACTTTTGCCTTGCAGTTAAATTCTAAACATTATTTCTTATAAATTGATTTAATTCATCCTGCATTGCCAATATTCAAAATTCATTTGAAAGTACTTGATCAATATTTGTGGGTTCTATTATTGAAATAAAAGCTGAGTGATTGACTTTTTTATTCAGTCCACGCCTAGTGCTAACACCCTCACTAGGTTCACTTATAATCAATTCCTTTGGATGGTTTTTAGAAAATCTCAAATCTCTAGGCATCGGGTTTTATATCTCCAAATTTTCTTCCAAATTTATTTTCTCAATCTTTTGAGAGTTAATCTCTATCTCATCCTCTTTAATAATTTGCTCTTCCAAAGATCCATATTCATCAAATACAACATGTGTGGTCTCTTCAATTACCAAGGTTCTTTTATTGAATACTCTATAAGATTTTACAACACTTTAGTATCCTATAAAAATTCCTTCATCTAATTTTGGATCAAATTTTCCTAAGGAAGATTTTCCATTATTATGTATGAACACCTTACATCCAAAGACATGTAAATGTGATAAATTAGGTATTTTTCCTTTTAGTAATTCATAGGATATTTTATTTAAGTTAGATCTAACATTCACCCTATTCAGAACATAACATGTTGTGCTAAGCGCCTCAGCCCAAAAATATTTAGGAAGAGAATATTCTGCCAACATGGCTCGAGCGGCTTTTATTAATGTTCTATTTTTCATTTCGACTACCCCATTCTATTGAGGGATTCTAGGTGTAGAAAAATTATGATCAATTCATTTCTCCTTACAAAAATCTTTAAATTTTTTATTTCAAATTCTCCTCCATGATCACTTTGAATTATCATAATCTCGCATCCTAATTTCCTTTTAATCCAAGTCGAAAAATTTCTAAACTCCTTAAAAGATTCACTCTTATGATATAGAAATCTAACCCATGTGAATCTAAAATAATCATCCATAATTACAAATTTGTATATCTTCCCTCATAGACTTACAGTTCCAACTGGTCCAAAAAGATCCATATGTAAAATCTCTAATTATTTACTAGTTCTAAGATTTTTATTAGACTTAAAAGAGAACTTCACCTATTTTTCTAATTGACATGCATCGCCGAGGTGATCCTTAGTAAAGTAGTTTTGGTATACCTCTAACTAAGTTCTTTTGGGTAATCCTCCTAAGGTTCTTCATGCTAGAGTGATAAAGTCTCCTATGTCAAAGCTATGACTCATCAGAAATAGTTTTTAAACAAAAAACAGTAGGAGTTTTGATACAATTCAAGTCTAGCATATACACATAATTTATCCTTATATCATGCAAAATATCATTACCATTCAGGCTTAATATGCAGCTAGTAGAAAAAAAATTTACGTAATAACCTTTATCACATAGCTGACTAATACTCAGAAGATTATGCTTTAAGCCTTCTACCAATAAAATATTTTTTATAAAAAGTTTTTCAAGTTTCCAATTAAACCTTGCCCTACCACTTTCCTTGTGGTGTTATCTCCAAGTGTAACCCTGCCTCCACTCTTGGTATCCAGCGATATAAATTATGCAGTGTTTCCAATCATATTCTTTGAGCAACCGCTATCCAGGTACCGTGTGCTCTCACGAGGCCTTGTGTGAGAGCGAGCCTGCAAAATCATCAAACGTTAGACCTGGGAACCCAAACAAGTTTGGGTTCACCTTTTTGCAAATTATAAAGAGATGCATTTATGATTTTTCTAGGTTAATGCATCTTAGGTCTCCACACCAAATGGGTTTTCTTCTTCAATGTACAGGTGTGTGCTATATGCCCAAATAATCCACAATTATAACATTTGACTCCCAGAAATGGATTCCTAAGTCTTTTATAAATCTTTTATCTATTTAGGGATTCTATAAATTTAGGATACAAAATAGGATTCGTGAAATATTCAATTCTTGGGGGTATCCTATTATCCTCAAGAGCTTTTATCTTCAATTTATAAAATGAATTCATATCTTCCAATATATGATTTATATAATTAATTTGATAAATTTTGCTCTCTGATTCATCCTTAAAATCTTTAAACTATTTTTTCAAGTTCTGCATAGGATGATTTTAAGTTCTTATTCAAATTGTCAAACTCATCAAGTAATTTCATGTGGTTGTTATCAATTAAAGCATGATCTTTCCTAAGGATCTCTTGTTCTCTTTAAAGTTCTTGTAACTCTAAGTTCAGACTAGCATGCATTTTCTTTAACTTTCTATGTGCAACATGTATGCATTCTAAGACTTCTAAAAGTTTATTGTAAGTCAAGTCACATACATCTTCTTGATCTGACTTATCAAGATTATCTGCCATTAAGCACAGATTGGTGACTTCTTCTTCTTTTTAAGTCTCTAACGAGTCTGAAGCTGAGTCTACCTAGAAAGCTCTTTGGAATTTCTTTTTGTCCTTTCTTTACCATTGGTTTCTCCTGTACCTTCTCCTTGCTATGAGTGGATTTAAGTTTTGTATAGTCTTACTTAATGTGTCCAAGTTTCCTGCATTCATAGCAAATAACATCATTTGAAACCTTGACATTCCTATTAAATTACCTCGATTTCATTGTTGGCATTTCTTTTGCTTTTTTTTTAGAAAGCTTCTGAACTGTCTAGTCATTAAAGCGATATCATCCTCATCCTCAGGTAAAGATATATCACTCTCTGATTCCTCCACCTTTAGTGCAATATTATTTTCCTTTCATGGTTCTCCTACATCAATCTTTCGTTGACTCACTCCTTGCTCGTAAGTAATTATTGATCCAAGAAGATTGCTAATAGAAAAAATATTTAAATCTTTAGACTCTGTAATCGCAGTTATTTTAGCATTATAAGTAATAGGTAAACAACGAAGTATTTTATTAACCATTTCAGCATTCATTAGTTCCCTACCCAATGCATGTAAAGAGGTGACTATTTATGTGAATCTTGTGTACATGTCAAAAATGGATTCATTAGATTTCATGCGAAACAGTTCATAGTCATGTAACAATATGTTTAATCTAGACTGTTCAACTGCATTAGTCCTTTCATAAGTTATATAGAGTCTATCCCATATATCCTTTCCACTCTTGCAAGTGAAACCCGCATGTAATCTTCAGATTTGAGAGCATAAAAGAAACTATTCAAGCATTTAACATTAAATTAAGCTAAGTCACATTTTTTTCTATACAATCCATAAAGGGTGTTTCAACTCTAACTCCATCAACTAATCTAGTTGGTTTTGTATACCCTTCCTGAACTAAGATCCACATACGATAATCCAGTGACTGTAAAAATGAAGACATGCGTATTTTCCAAAAATCAAAAGGAATATTATCGAACAAGGGAGGTCTAGTTATAAAGTAACCTTCAGGTGTGTTTAGATTTCCAAATGTATCCATGGTCGTTAATCAAAAAGTAGTCTAAACTTATGATTTTGAAACTAAGCTCTGATACCACATGTTGAAACTTGTTAATTATGAATTAGGTTGTTAGACCTAAGTTAATGTCCCAGCGGCTAACTAAGATGGGGGATAAATTGGCAATTTTAAAATTTACCACTATTTAAAACTGATTAAAAACTTTAATGAAATTTTGAAAATAATTTTTCAACCACAAATGAACATAAACAGTAAAGTAAAACAAACAGCGGAAAATAAAAGACACAAGATTTATAGTGGTTCAGTCAAACACGACCTACATCCACTCCCTAAAGTCTCCCACTTCAGGTATTGCACTATTACCACAAGTGTCTCTCATTTTGCCCCCACATCAAGGCGGAGAAGCATTCACAAAAACTCTCTTCCACTACTACCCGGTGTGGCAGAGAACTATGATCTTTTTACATCCTCCAAGTATTGGCAAAGAACAGTCGTCCTTTTATACCCTCCAAGTGTTGACAGAGAATCATCGGCTGTTCACACTCTCCAAGTGTAGGCAGAGAACCTTCGTCCTTTCACACTTCTCCAAGTGTAAGTAAAGAACCCTTTGTCTATTCACACTCCTTGAGTGTCGGTAGAGAACTGGATATCCTTGAAAGATCTTCTCATGAGAATTCTAGAATGACAAGAGAAAAGAGTGAAGAAATCACAATTTTACAAATGGAGATTCTTACCTTTGAGTACCCAAGTGAATCCTTCACGCTCCAGTAGTAAGAACTCTCCTCGAAACGCTCTCTCTCACCCTCTCCTTCAATATCCCTTCAGTATGCACGAAGACCAATGAACAAAAAGATTTCATGATAGTCTTAAGTGGACCTTTTATAAGAAAGACACGAAAAACCGTCCAAAAACTGTAATTATTCAAATATGTGCGTTCATAATCGTCCTGTACGATCCAATTTCGTACATACGAACAGTGTAAAAACTATTGCGTACGATCTCAATGTACATGGGTATGAACTGCCTTCGTACCCGATCATTGTCCCGTACGATTATGGTTCGTCCAGTACGAATCGTTATTTCCAAGGTTTGTTGGGACGAAAAAGTAGGACGTATCACAAGTTCAAAGAATAGAGAACATCGTTCAGGGACGAAGGGGTCAATTCGTCTGGACGAATAGTTCAAAGTGAAAATCCAGAGGAGATCGTCTAGGACGAATGTGATATTTTATATGGACAACCAGTTCAAAATGAAAATCCAGAAGAGATCATCCAGGGACGAACATGGGAAATTGTCTGGAGGAATAGTTCAAAATGAAAGTCTAGAAGACATCATCCAGGGACGAACAGGGAAATCATCTAGACGAACAGTTCAAAATTAAAGTCCAGAGGACATCGTCTAGGGACGAACAGGGAAATTGTCTGGACGAACGGTTCAAAATGAAAGTCCAGAGGACACCATCCAAGGACGAACAAGGAAATCGTCTGGACAAATATGACATAGAAAATTTTTACTCACTCTATGTTCGTTCTATTTGCTCTTGGAGGAGTATAACTGATCTGATCATCCTGTACGAACATAGTTCGTCCTGTACGATCATTATTAAAAATTGTGAATTTTAAAGCTCTCCCTCGGTGTGTGTGTGTGTGTGTGCTGAGTTACTTAATTACAATCACACTCTCTCAGATTCAAGCAAAGGTAAAATACATACTCCAAGTTACAAAATATTATAAGTAGATCTCGATTTGAAGTCTTCAACAATCTGGAGTATGATTTTCCTGAAATATTAGTACACACAAGAGCCAAAAACATTTCTTACAAAATGTGTTAGGAGAAAATAATAATCAAAACAATAATATTTAGAATCATGAAAACATATAAGTTGCAAGAATGTAAAGCATGCAAGGCTAAGTAGCAACTCTCTCAACAACAATGTTCTGATCTAACGCCGGGGTGTTGTTGATGTTGTGGCACTGGTAGTTAAAGCATTGCAAATATGTTTTAACGTATCAAATTCATAATATGTTTTAACGTATCATCTTTAAGCCAGCGTAACACAACTGTTACAAACAAAGATCTTCCTTGAATACCACTAGCAATTTTGATGATCTTGATTTTTCAATGATTCTTTATTGAGATGGGATTGCATATCCATGTGGTGGATTTGGACAATGATGATGGATGCCAACTTTCTAGAGCAATTCTTTTGGTTGGTTATGCTTACAGGCTCTATTGAGACCCATATCATATTGCCTTCAATGGAGGTCCTTGACCCATCCTCTCTTCTTTTCTTTTGTATGGCCTTGGGGCAGCCTGGGCAATGGATCTTTCTCAAACTGCGATATGAAATCCCGATGAGATAAGTCCTCTTCATCTGATCTTGTGCCTTTTGATTAGCATCCTGCTAAACTGAGTCCTTTTTCATTTAATTTTTCTAATTAAATGGCTGTTATTATCACTGTAATTTTCTTTTTGTGTTTTTGTTTTCCCAATTTTTCTTTGTTTTTTGCTATTGTAATTTCCTGATTATTTTTATATAAAATGGGCCCAGCCCCAAAATTTCCAAAAAAAAAAAAATCAGTGGTAACCCCGAAGCTAGTTGGAGATTAGATTAATCAATTAAACCTAATGCATAAATTTAATGACTACATAACACATCTGTTACAATACAATCTTAATCTCTATCTTTTGCCTTCCTTTGATGCTAATGGATTCCAATATTCATCACCTCAGGAGGCCTGAATGATTGCCTCACTTACCAAATTTTCTATAATATATGCCAAGAATCTGAGAGCAAAATGCCCGCTTAAAACTCGTTTATGTTAAGCTTGCGAAACCATTAATTTTTTATCATCTAACTAAAGCTTTGTTTGAGACAAATTTCTTAATGTTTCTCGAGACAAATTTTTAATATATTTTTTATAGTAAAATGTTGTTTTGAGGAACAATAAAAAAACAATCACAAACGAATTCTAAGACTCCGGCTTTGTTTGTGACAGCTTTTTTATTGCTTTTTAAAACAACTTTTTAGTTTAAAAATTATAATTTTTATATTAAAAAGCCGATTTAAGAAGTAGTAAAAAAGCTGTCCCAAACGAAACTTTAATTTTATAAGCAACTTTTTTATAACTTCTTAAAACAACTTTTTAGTACAAAAATTTTAATTTTTGTTCAAATAAACTATTTTAAGAAACAATAAGAAAACCATCCCAACCCATATGAAGCCTACGTTTGGGACGGCTTTCTTACTAATTCTTAAAACAACTTTTTAATATAAAATTAAAACTTTCTACACAAAAAAAAAAATACTTTAAAAAGTAGTAAAAAAACAACCCCAAACGAAGCCTAAGACTTAAAAATCCTGTTTAAGATAAATTCAGTCTTGAAGTTTAAAAGAACTTTTTAATAATATACATATAAGTTTTTACGATCGAGCTCATTATCATACTTTACTAGAGCAGATGCATTTCAAAATTTCTGAGATAAAGACTTCATAATTTTATTAGTATTTTAAAAATTATATAAAAGTTTCAAACCCTACATTTCCGTATAATAATTTTATAACTGATATTATAGTCACGCAAACAAATACTTAAAACATAACAAGCTGCTTTCCTAAAACTAACACCATTGAATTGGCAGTAACATCTTTTTGTATATTTATGACAGAACTTTAGCTGATTATATTTCTAACCTCAAACCTTTTAAAATGGAACATTTTTTACAAACACATTAAATACAATGTAATTGGTTATCGCACCCAAATGTCATTTTAAATAATATATATCATAAATGCATTTGGTATTTAGAGTTCATAAAAAGTGTTAAATAAATTAAGCTTTTATGATTTAACTAGAAAAAAAATATCTGAGAATATATAGTGAAAATAATTAAGCTTTAATGATTCGACTAACAAAAAAAACCTGAGAAGATATATATATATATATATATATGCTCACATATCATTTACTAATTAACTCCTGAAAGCTTAGTTAGTTTCACACTTTTTGTGAATTCTAAATGTTCAGTACATTAATGGTCTTCATTATTTAGCCGCATATTGATAAGATAACCATTGGCATTGCTTTAAAAGAGAGAATTCTGCTTGGATAGACCTCCGACCAAGATTTCAAAGAGAGTTTTCAGCTTGGATTGCAAGCAAGGAATCAACTTATCACGATAAGCAATCACAGGGCGGCTCTCGTTCCACATATTGGGCCAAAGAGATTCACAGTTGGTAAATTCTTTTTTCTCTATTGTGATCTCCGTGAAAAATGTTGCACAAACTACTTAAATAAACCGCCTGAATGAAGAAGAATTGCACAAAAGAGAGAAACACTCATCAAAACACTCGAGAGAAACAGTCACTCAGCCGGCAGCTGTTGTGCACAAGACACACCGAATCTGTGATCCCCCAGCGGGAGAATCCTCATCATCATCATCCTTGTCATCACTATTAGCAACATAAGTTCCCATATTAAACGAATCTGAGCCACCAGCGAGGCAGGTGGCATGATATGCATGGCAACAGAAGAACACAACGACAGAGACGTTTTGGATTGAGAAAGGATCAAAACACAAACAACACCTTCCGCTTCCCCTTATTCTTGACTTCAATTCAATGGATCCAGCATTTGATGATCCTCGTTGGCTCTCCAGGGTTGATGAGCTCTCCGCCGCCTTGGAATGTTTTTCCTCTTCTGTGCTGCCCATGCATACTGCACGCTGAGCCTCTTTGTAGTACTTTATCAGAAGGTTAACACAATCAGTCTGCCAAGAGTTCAATCCAATGAGAAGTGGCAGATGGAAAAAAAAAAATATATATATATATATATATATATATATATATATATATATATATATATATATATATATATATATATATATATATATATATATATATATATAATGATATATTGAAAAGATAATGATACCTTGAGAATTTCATTGCATCCCTTCCTTAGAGAGGTTTCTGTTCGGTAATCCGTGATGATTTTGACCAAGCGATCTCTCAACCTACAAGGATTTTTGAATTGGTGGAGATCATGGTGCTGGAGATATAAAGATAAATTGCATATAGTTAAATGCAAACGAAGATCAAACATCTCTGCTGCCAAATGGCCGATTGTAATTGCAGAATTTTTAATCATAAACATTCCCAGTACGAGAAAAAAGAAAAACAGAAAACTTTACAACCAGCGAGGCCCCAGGATGGAGACAGAATTCAGAAAGCAGTAGGCTTTCATCACTCCGGCAAATTTCTCTTTTTTTAAGTAGAACAATATATGCCAACCCAAGCTTATCATATCAACCAATAATGTTAAAGGAAGCTAAAAAATTGATCTAAGTACACACACTGACCGAGGTACTTTTAATCCATCAGGCACCATGGTCACAATATAAAGCGGATCCAGATTACCAACTGTATGTTCTAATAACATTCCAACCTGCATGTTGCAAAACCAAATGGTAAGTATAATAATATATATTACATGAATTCTAAAGTATCAAGGTGCCCCAAAAACCATGTTTCCTACCATTTCAGGTTTGCGTAGACATTGTTTGATTAGTTCCTGCCACAATTCATCATCTTGCTGCATAGATACAAACTCCACAGCCTGCAGGGAGCACATAGATAAAAGAGCAGCATAGAAATAAAATTTACCACGGGCATGAATTTATCCTTCATATTTCGTCGAGCTTTCAAATATAGATCATACGGAAACATATTCAGAGGTAGGCAGGGATGACAATGCAAGGGAAAGATGAGGATAGGAGAAAGCAGGAACCGAAGAGGAACAATAAACTACTCAAGGAAAAAAATTAGCATTCAAAGTTCATGTTAAATAAGAAAAGAATTTCATTACCTCCTCTATGTCTTCCAATTTATCTATCATAACGGCAAGAGCCCTTTTAGCATTGCCCATCCTTCCTAATATAAAGACTTGTTCTCTCAGCAAACCTTTTCTGACACATACATCATATGCCTGAGATAGTAAAAAATTATTAATCTACTATCCAAATAAATACATGATTATAATCCAAGAGTTCAAGGTCAAACCTTGTCTAATTTGTAATGCTGACTTAAACGAAGAAATGTCAGTAGCATTCGTGGCTCATAGTCAGCATAAAGCTCTACCTGTCATACAAAAGGTAGATACCTGTAGTCGGTATTATAAACATAAAAGAACAGTACAATAGTTATATGCTAACAATATCACAAAAATAAAGGAGGATGCTTGTAGCAATTCAAAAAATGCTGTTATGAAAAAAAAAAAAAAACCAAATTTCACTAACATAGACACCCAAAAGGGACCTATAATTCCAAAAAGTCTTTCATATAGAAAATCCAACAGAACAAATTATGTCTACAAGTTATATCCAACAGTCAAACTATTAGGCATTTTCAGAGCAATCATTATCAATCCTAAAGTCTTTAGTACGAGGTCTTCAACAAGAGAGCTAATAATACTGCTATACATAGTACACTAGTCTGAGTTCGGTTATTTCTAAAGTTAAATTGTCAAACAAATAAAACCATATTTCAAGATAAAATGAACCAGTTGAATTAGAATTTGTCCGTGGATAACACATGATCTTACTAGGAGGCCGATTGGGTGAACAAGCCAGTAGAACTTAACAGAAAGTTGAAAATAGAGAAAATCTAAGAAAAACTAGAGGTCTCAAATTGGAAATATTTTCACTATATCAGTCAAAAAATAAAAGAGCAAAAAGCTCCCCTAAACTATTCATAATCATCTCCTATTATAGGGTTCTAAAAGCTACATAAAAGATTATATACAGAAAGAGTAAAAAATAAAAGTTTACACAAATTACATATACAAACTCACACACCATCCTAGACACATGTCAACCCTTGCTTGGTTGAGGGACAAGTGAGGCTAATGATCGTCTCTAGGCAAGTTTGGTAGTGTCAAGTGTGAATGGCTGAGTTCAGTTCAGTAAGAGGCAAGTATGCCGTACAACACGAATTACGAGCTAGCGCCGAGCATGGATAACTTAGAGATTTGATGTTGGTCAGAAATCGTGGGTGATTTGTGTTGAGCCTGAAGTCACCGTGAGGGAATTAGCAAATGAGCTTATACAGCCAAAGAACTGGCTATGGTTCATGTGGTAGGGTGGGTTGAGAGCCCTAAGTAAGTGTTAAACTCGCAAAATATCATTTTAGGCTTCATTTTAGGCTTCACATGCTTTTCGATGCATCGCAACGAGTTTTAAGTGAAAATTTTAAAGTCGTCGGAATTCAACGCAATAAATTTTATAAAATAGTGCACAAAATTCTGAACGAAACGATGTATAGAACCCATAATAGATTTTAAGTATTTTGGGAGTTAAAATTTCTGGAAATCTCTTTATGACGATTTTTCCCTTGATGACTTATGAATAGAGATGATTTTAAGTAGGGGCTTTTAGGTAATTAGGTAATTAATGAGAGGATCCCACTCTTATTAGGGGACCGAAATGTTCATCCTTGCGGACCGAACTGAGCGGAGAAAGAGGGAGGAGGGGCGTCGGGTAGGAGGCGAATCCGGCGGTCCTAGAGGCAGTTTCCGGCGGTGGTTTGCGAGGGAGATTGAAGGAAACTTGTGAGGAAGGCTAAGGTAAGTTGTTTGCAAGAGTTTCATCTTTTTTTCATTGAGTTTTCACTAAGGAAAGAAATTAGAGTTTTTGGAAAACTTAAGTTTTCTTTGAGATAAGCTTAGGCAAGGGTAAGGGGATATTTCTAAACCCAAGAATGAATTGTTTTCATGAAAAATGTGGATTTTAAAATTTAGGGTTTTATCCGATTTTGATTTTCTTTCAAAATGTCTTTGTAGGAAAATTTCTAATTGATGTTAGGAAGTTTTTTTGTGAAGCTAGATTCTTTTTAGGAGGCATTTTTCATGCTCCAATAGTTAAGGTTTTCCAAAAATAAAGAAAAACATGAAAAACCCTTTATGTGTGTTGATTCCTTTTGAGTTTAAGGAGTTTTAAAAGCAAGGATTTTAGCTTTAACATAAATTATTGTTTTTCTAAATTTTTAATTAGATGAATCCAATAAATTGTTGTAGGTTAACTTGAGTTTAAGGGTTAGATCTGAAGATTGCATTTGCATTAATTAAAAATAAATGAGTACAAAAGCTAGAGTTATGATAAAATGCTAATTCTAGTGGAAATAATAATGGAATTATCGTAATTTGGGTGAGAGGTTATATAGAAAATCAAAGCTTGGTGTATGAAATAATTACATGTTTATAACCTAGGGTTTTTTAAAGGTTTGAGAGGTAGAAAATTTATGTTTATACCTTATGTTTGGCTCTTGTAGATTTTGATTGTGTAAGAGGAAATGGTTGTAAGGACTTTTGACGGGTCATATTGTGGTGAGGTAGGTGAAATGGATTCTTTTAAATTTAGAAAACTCTTTACATGCAAATACATAAAAATGACATTCCTTTTTATGCTCTTTATGATATCATTATGACTAGCATGTTTCTTTATAAAAGCTTATGATCACTTTATGTAAAAGCAATATCTTTTTTTATGTAATAATAAAACTCAATGTTGAATCTCATGCTTCATCATTTACATGTACTACACATGCCTTCTCTTTACATTCAAATATACATTTGAGCATAACAAATATGTTTTTCCATATGAAAACATATACTTCAATAGTTTACATAAGCCTCTTTTATGAATATGTAAGAATTATGTGCATGTGCATGTTGACGCGGAAGTATCAATGGTAAATGAGCTCTTTTGAGCAATGGTAATAGAGCTCTTTTGAGTCAAATGGTACAGGAGGTTCTTTTGAACCAAATGGTAAAGAAATGACTAATTTTTATGTACTTGATCAATACAAATGATACTTCTGAAACGGGTGTTATATATATTAAGATATTATGAACATTGCATCCTTATGTTATATGCATATGAGGTTTTTATTTGAGGCATAAATGTTTAAAGAGGAAGAATTGAAGGATTATGCAAAGAATGAGAACTTAAAGGTTGATGTAAAGGCATGTTTCACCTTAGACAAATGTTATAACACATTGATTATTCATTTATTGAGACATAAAAGCATGTTGTAGTTTCTTTCCTTGTGCCTAAATTTATTTGAATGCCATTTACATCTACTGAGTTGTGACTCACCCATGTTGTGAGACACTTTTCAGGAGGATCTGGTAAAGGATAACGATGGATAGACCTCCCCTAACATATCATCGTAGGGAGATGACAGGCGGCAGGTTTTGTTTTTTGTTTTTGATGTTTTGAGATAGAAGGATTAGAGATGACATGTAAGGAAATATTTTTGGACATCTTTCATATTTTGGAAATCTTTATGTTTTGATTTATTATGAAAATGTGTTGTTGAATGAATAAAAAGAAGGAAAATTTTCCTCTTGATTTTATTTTAGTGGCTCTTTCTTATGATTTGAAGATGTTTTGTATATTGAAATGTGAAAGTTTTTAATTCCTACTATCCGATCTCCATTCCCGCCTCGCAAACGAGTTCTAAATTAATTGAAAATTTTAAGTTTTTCATTCGACCGTTTGATCTTGTCTCATTAATTCAAGTATCCATGCTAGATCATGATGCTAATATTTCAATTGGCTTGAAACCCATTCAGCTATCCAAAACCCAGATAACTAAAGCGAAATCATACACTAAAAGAAAGCTGTTATGAACCGATTGGGGGTCGGTTCAACTAAACCGGCCACCCGCGCGAACAGAGAGAGGAAACGGAGGAGGGCGGGCGACCGAACTCACGCATGGTGACCTTGGAGGATTTTCTTCGCCATTTTTAGAAAACGAGCGCGTTGGAGGGTAAGATTTAACAAGTCCTTTTTGTTATAGAAGCAAAGGTTTGGGAGAATTTGCAACGAAGGGAAGAAACGGCCGATGGAAGAAAGAGAAGAAGGTTAGTTTTTTTTTTTCTTTATTTTCTATATAAATCCTTCCCTAATTCTTATTTTAAGCAATCACCTAAACAATGAGGGTGTTTCATTTAGGGCAAAGAAAGAGATTTGAAGAATTCTGGAAAGGAAGGAAAAGGATTTGAGTCGGAATAATCCTCTTTATGTAAGTGATTTCCCTATCCTATGTTTTCGTTAGATTTGATATAATAAACCTTTAATATTTATTTTAAGCAAATTTTAAAAAGGAACAAAAGAAATCAAGTGGTACAAGTGATGTAGGCAAAGGGGGGGGGGGTGTCAAAACAAGACGAGAATTTATTTTGACCCTTAGGCTTTTGGTGTTCTCGAGTGAGTCTTGATTGTTTGGTATTGAGCTCAAAATGCAGGAATTTTACTTAGTATTAGCTCATAAATGTTTGAGCTAAACTTTAGCTCAATGATTGGGGGATTTATTGCACTTCCTAGCTCATTAATTTTGAGCTCTTGGTTAGCTCATAATGAGCTGAAGTTTAGCTCATTTATTTAAGTTTAGTTGAAGCTCATTATGTAGGATCTTGCCCCTTTCTCTTCCCCATGCTTCCCCTCAGTTTTCCTCCCTTTGTCTTCTCGATTTCCTGTCCTGGCTGGTTCCCGTGCCTTGGCCCTTTGGTTCCCGTGGATGGTTGCTTGGTTCCCGTGGCTGGCTGGCTGGTTCCCGTGCCATGGCCCTTTGGTTCCCGTGGATGGCTGCTTGGTTCCTGCAGCTGACTACTTGGTTCCCGTGGCTTTTCTACTTGGTTCCCGTAACTTTTCTTCTCTGTTTTGTTGTACCGTATGGGGGCTGTATTTGGTGACTATTTGGGGGGGGGGGAATTATATGGGATTTTTTCTGTTTTCTGTGCAGTTTTCCTGCAACACATTTGCTGTCTTTTGGCCTTCTATTTGGTGTCTTTTAGTGATGCAAGCAAAAATTTGGGGATTACTCTTGCTTGATAAAAGAAAGTCACAAAAATACCCAAAAGGAAACAAAATACGACAATTGAACCAAAACAACTTTACTTTAATAATATAAAAGACTTACAAACTTAGACACTTACAAACGACACAATAAAGACACCTTTTATATCATATAAAGACACTTACAAACGCCTCAAACAAACTTTCAAAACATGAACTCCTAAAGTTGCAATTCCATCATTTGAGAAGAAGGATACATGTAAGGTGGATTCTTGCACAGAGAATAAGGGGATTAGAAGCCAAGACGAAAAGAAGGAGAAGCTCACAAGCTTTCCTGGAAGGAAGAAGAAGAGAAGTTGGACAAAGCTCTCAAGCTTTTCCAAAGAAGAAAAACCTCTAAGGTTTTTATCCAAAAATTATCATCATAAGTATCCTTTTATTCATACAAAATACCTTGTATTTTAGGAGAAAGAGGGCAGCCAAACAGCCACCTAAATTAGGGAATATGGAAGACTAAAAGACACCAAATAGAAGGACAAAAGACAGCAAATCTGTTGCAGGAAAACTATACAGAAAACAAAGAAAATCCCATGGAATCCCCCCCCCCCCAAAACAACCACCAAACAGCCACCAAACAGCAACCCACATACGTTACAGCAAAACAGAGAAGAAAAGCTACGGGAACCAAGCAGAAAAGCCACGGGAACCAAGCAGCCATCCACGGGAACCAAAGGGCCAAGGCAAGGGAACCAGCCAGCCAACCACGAAAACCAAGCAGCCATCCACGGGAACCAAAGGGCCAAGGCACGGGAACCAGCCAGCACAGGAAACCGAGAAGACAAAGGGAGGAAAACTGAGATGAAGCATGGGGAAGAGAAAGGGGCAAGATCCTCCATAATGAGCTTCAACTAAACTTAAATAAATGAGCTAAACTTCTGCTCATTATGAGCTAACCAAAGGAAGTGCAATAAATCCCCCAATTATTGAGCTAAACTTTAGCTCAAATATTTATGAGCTAAAACTAATTAAAATTCCAACATTTTGAGCTCAATACCAAACAACCAAGACTCACCCGAGAACACCAGAAGCCCAAGCGTCAAAATAAATTCTCGTCTTGTTTTAACCCCCCTTTGCCTACATCAGACTCCCCTACTTGAAAAACTTATCTCCCGATGAGTTGTCTTTAGCTTTCTTCCGAAGAGGTGAAGAAGGCGTATCAAGTTCTTGAATCTTTGCCTCGAATTTCTTCAGGATTTCTTCTTGCTCTTTCTCGAATTATTCTTGAAGAAATTTCTTCCTTTTCTCGTATTTCTCATCACATAAGAACATTAGATATTGGATTTTATACAATTCGTTTTGTAGCGGATCTGTTGAATCTCCTTCAGTCGGAACCCATCTGTCCATCGGAAGGACTTCAAGATCTTCTGGCTTGCATTTTTCCACTGGATCGCTATTTTTGTCTTTTTCCATTTTTTTCTAAAAAGATTCAACAAAACAAGACTCACATGACACTCACATTCATGACACCAAGACACAACACAACTTGCTATGACTCACCAAGACTTACTCGACAAACCGGGATAAGAACTTGTTCTGATATCAAATTGATGCAAGAAAAAATTTGGGAGATGGCCCTAAAATTTGGCTAACAAAAGAGAAACTCTTCTTAGGTAATAGAAACTTACATGAACTCACAAAAACTTGACAAAATACATACTAAAAAAAAAAACTTCATATTATAATAGACTCTTACAACTCTTTAACACAAACACCGTAAAAATTTGGACACAAACACCTTACAAACTTGGACACAACAAACCTAAAGGAGCTTGCCAATCATTGAGAAGAAGGATACAATGAAGTGGTAACCATGGAGAGAAGTGGATAAAAAGCCAAGACGAAAGATAGGAGTAACTCGCAAGTTATCCCAAGATAGAGAAGAAGAAGAAGAAGTGGACAAAGCTCTCAAGCTTTTTCCTATCCTTTGTCTTGGCTTCTTATCCACTTCTTCTCTACATGGTTACCACTCCATTGTATCCTTCTTCTTAACGATTGGCAAGCTCCTTTAGGTTTGTTGTGTCCAAGTTTGTAAGGTGTTTGTGTCCAAATTTGTAAGGTGTTTGTGTTAAAGAGTTGTAAGAGTCTATTATAATATGAAAGTTATTTTTTAGTATGTATTTTGTCAAGTTTTTGTGAGTTCATGTAAGTTTCTATTACCTAGGAAGAGTTTCTCTTTTGTTAGCAAATATTTTGAGCCCTCTCCCAAATTTTTGCTTGCATCAACAAGTTGGGTTCTTGAAGGAATTCAACAAGGAAAGAATTTGAGATAAGGATCGACGAACTGAAACATTAAAGTGAGTAAATTATGTTATTTTATTATTTTATTCAGAGTTGCAACCTTTTAAGTAATTGATTAAATTTTGTATTATAAAATGTTGAAAGTATAAATATCTTATGATTTTATTGTCTTAAAAACAAATTCATTCGCTATAAAGATTTGAAAATTTTTAAAATAAATGGTAATAATTATAGAGATATACTATATGCAATGGTAACAATAAGAAGGAAAATGAGAATTTAAAAGGGAAATTAGAAAAGAAAAAGGAAGCAAAAAGTTACACATGCATGGATATAATACAGACAATATAATAAGGAAAAGGTATTAAAAACTACAGGAGTTCACCCCCTTATGGTACTGGCTGGGGACGCCATACTCGTGCACGTAAAAAGGAAAAGAAAAAAAGAAAAGATCATGTAAATGGAAAAGGAAATAAATGGAAAAGGTTATACCTTCGAGTACTTTAAGATGGTGCTCCTGTGCAAATAAAATGGGAAAAGGAATTATAAATGAAATATGAAAGTTTTAAAATGTTTAAAATTGTTTGGAAAGAAAATGTCCGGAGATGTATAAATTATTGAAAACAAAAATGAATTAATGTTAAGAAATGCTATGAAGCCTATTAAAAGAATAATTATAATGATTATTTTAATAGTTACCCACTGAGTTTACAGTAAGACCACAAAAGAAGAGATGGTTGAAAGAGAAGATTTTGTCTATAGAAGATGACATTCAAATAATAAAAGGTAATTTACATTTTGTGTTTTAGTGGCTCTTAAATACAAATAAAGAAGTGGTAATATGTTGAATGAATTTTATCGTTCGACCTTTCGTACCCGCCACATTAGATTGAGTATCCGGTCCGAGTCGTGACAAAAGTGGTATCAGAGCCCAATTAAGATATGAATCGTATTAGAAGAGCCATTAGGATGATTATTAATGATTTAAAATTTTAATGTAAAATGAACATCTTATTGACAACAGGAATCAAAATGAGCATGAAGAAGAGGAAGAAGTGGAAAGAACAACACCTAATGTTCCTGTTAACCCTAATGCATTGGCTAAAATAATGACAGCTATGACTCAACTGATTCAATAAATCAATCATCGGGAAGTAGTAATAGTGGTTGAATGGTTATAGATAAGTATCTGAAATTGTTTCAGGATATGAGACAACCATTATTCAAGGGAGTAGAGGGACCAATAGAGGCTGAAAACTGATTGTTGAGGATTGAAAAGATATTAGAATGAATGTATTGTTCGAAAGAGAGGAAAGTTTCCTTAGCGACCTTTGCATTAGAAGGAGAAGTTGAAAGGTGGTGGAGAGAGCTGTATCAAGACAAATTTGAAGGAATCCTTGGTATGTAAATTAAGTGGAATGATTTTACTCAAATATTTAGGGATTGGTTCGTACCTCCTTCTGCGAGGAGGCAAATGCAGGACAAATTTATGAGATTGATACAATGAGAGATCAGTTATGCAGTATGAAATTGAATTTACAATGTTAACCAGATATGCTCCTCAATTAGTACACACTATGGAGGATAAATGCCACCGATTCTTAGTTGGACTAAAAGATGCAATTAGGCAACCCCTGGTTCACTTGGAATTGAAGATTATATAGTGTTAGTGGAAAGAGCTAGAAGGATAGAAGCAGACCAGCAAAATACTCAAATGAGATGTGATTTTCAGAAGAGGAAAAGTGGTGAAGTTATGGGAGTCTCCCAGGATTCGCATAGCAAGTCTTTTTCAGAAGGTGAGAAATTTAATTGGAAAAAGACAGTCCAGCAGCAGTAACAGTTCAAGTGTGAACAATTGCAACAAGTGTGGAAGACAACATAAAGGAGAATGCTTATCTGTTACAAATACTTTCTTCTGGTGTCATCAACCGGGTCATATAGCCAAGAATCGTCCTACTTTGGGGCAAAAACCAGTAGGAGAATCAAAGATAAATACTGAATCTCAGAGGAATGTTGGAAGACCAAGAACAGTGGAATCAGCTGCTTCTACTCCAGGATCAAGTCAAAGCCGACAGAATACTCTGCCTAGAGTATATGCACTGACTCAGAAGGATGCTAAGAATTCACCTAAAGTGATTACAGGTGATAAAAATGAGAATTGAATGAATATGTATAATGAAAACATTATCAAAGGAATGATGTATGTTTATGTTTCTTTATGTATGTAATTTTTATAGGTATGATCATGATGCAAGGAAAGCCTGTACAGATTCTTTTTGATACAGGAGCTTCACACTCCTTTATTTCAGAAGAATTTGTTAAGACAGTTGGACTGAATGTTTATGAGACAAATGTAATTTTGGAAATCTAATGCTAGATGGATCGTTTATGAATGTGAAAGGTGTATGTAAAGTGACTTTCAAAATAAATGAAAGAGGGTTTGAAGCCACGATGAATGTTTTATCATTGCAAGAATTTGATATGATATTGAGAATGGATTGGTTATCAAGGCACTTTGTGATTATTGACTGTAACAAAAAAATTGTAAAGTTTAAATTTCTTGGAGAAAGAGAATTGAAGTTTTATGGCGAGAGAGGAATTTCTTCAATGATAATTACTTATTTGAAAGCATACAAATTTGTATCCAAGGGATGTCAGTGTTTTCTTGCTCAAGTAAAGGATACAAATAAGAAAGTTAAAGAGTTGAAAGATATACATGTAATCAGAGAGTAGTTAGAGATGTTTTTAGATGATTTGTCAGGATTACCACCAGAAAGGTAGATAGACTTCACTATCGAATTGATACCGGGTTCAGAACCAGTGGCAAGAGCACCTTACAGGATGGCAGTCAAAGAGTTACAGGAGCTGAAAAGTCAGTTACAGGAATTGCTAGATAAGGGGTTTATCAGGCCAAGTTCCTCACCATGGGGAGCTCCAATACTGTTTGTAAAGAAAAAAGAAGGGAGCTTCAGAATGTGCATAGATTACAGAGAACTGAATAAGCTTACTGTTAAGAATAAATATCCATTGCCCAGAATTGATGATCTCTTTGATCAACTAGAAGGAGCTACAGTTTTCTCTAAGATAGATTTGAGATTTTGATACCATCAGCTACGGATTAAAGAGGAAGATATAGCAAAGACAGCTTTCAGAACCAAATATGGCCATTATGAATTTGTAGTAATGTCATTTGGGGTGACAAATGCACCAGCTATATTTATGGATTTGATGAACAGAGTTTTTAAGCTATTTCTGAACATATTTGTAATTGTGTTTATTGATGACATTCTGATTTATTCAAGAGATGAAGAAAGCCATTTCAATCATCTGTAGGCAGTGTTGCAAACATTAAAGGAGAATAAGTTATATGCCAAATTTTCAAAGTATGAATTTTGGCTGAGCAGTGTAAATTTTCTGGGACATGTGATTAGTGGTGAAGGAATTTCTGTAGAAAAGAATAAAATTCAAGCTATATCAAATTGGCCAAGGCCAACGACAGTTTCAGAGGTGAGGAGATTTTTAGGATTTACTGGTTACTACAGGAGGTTTGTAGAGGGGTTCACTCAGATTGCAATGCCATTATCCAGATTAACTCAGAAAGCAGTAAAATTTGAATGAAGTGATCAATGTGAAGGAACTTTTCAGAAATTAAAGAATTGTTTAATGACTGCCCCGAGTTTTGACAAATCCATCAGGTTTAGAAGGGTTCCAAATTTTCTGTGATGCTTTCTTAAGGGGACTTGGATGTGTATTGATGCATGGTAGAGTGGTGGTCTATGCTTCAAGGCAACTGAAAATTCATGAAAAGAACTACCCCACTCATGATTTAGAATTGATAGCGGTAGTTTTTACACTCAAAATATGGAGACATTACTTGTATGGGGTCAGATGCGAAGTGTTTACAGATCATAAAAGTCTCAAGTACATTTTCAATCAAAAAAAGCTTAATTTGAGACAGAGAAGGTGGTTAAAGCTCATTAAGGATTATGACTTGGATATACAGTATCATCCTGGAAAGGCAAATGTAGTTGCAGATACAGTTAGAAGAAAAGCACTTGGAAATGCAAATTGGCTAATCATCCAACATGAGCAAATAATCAGAGATATGAAAAAATTAAAAATTTCAGTGGTCAATCTAAAAAAGACAAAATATATGATGTTGAATCAACTGATGATCCAATCTACTTTGAAAGATAGAGTGCTCAATGCATTATCTCAGGATGAAAAATTTCAGGCCATCATAAAGAAGGTGCAAGCAGGATAGTTAGAGAACTTTCTTATGGATGGGGAAGGATTATTAAAATATAAAGGCAGGATCTGTATTCCAAATGTTGGAAGCTTAAGAGGCGATATTGCAAGAAGCTCGCCTCTCAACATATGAAATTCACCCAGGCAGTACAAAAATGTATCAGGAACTTAGAGGATTGTTTTGGTGGCCAAGATTAAAGAGTGTTGTAGAATTTATAGCAAAATGTATTCCCTGTCAGATGATTAAAGCAGAACATCAAAAGCCAAGTGGTCAACTACAACCCTTACCTATACCTGAGTGAAAATGGGAGGATATTGCGATGGATCTTGTGATCGGATTACCCAGGACAAGGCAAAGTAGAGATGCAATATGGGTTATTATTGACAGATTAACCAAGTCAGCTCATTTCTTACCAATCAGGCAGACAGATTCAATAGAGAAGTTGGCAAAATTATATGTTGATGAAATTGTGAGATTGCATGGAATTCCAAAATCTATAATTTCAGATAGAGATGCCCGTTTCACTTCTAAATTGTGGAAGAAAAATTCAAGAAGCTTTGGGCACACGATTGACTTTTAGTACAGCATTTCATTCATAGACAGATGGACAATCAGAAAGAATAATTTAGACTTTGGATGATTTAATGCGATTATGTGTTTTAGATTTTGGAGGAAATTGGGAGACTCACATACCGTTGATTGAATTTTCTTACAACAACAGTTTTCAAGCTAGCATTAGAATGGCACCATATGAGGCTATTTATGGAAGAAAGTGCAAAACACCCTTGTGTTGGGTAGAAACAGGTGAAAGAAATGTAATTGGAACTGAACTGGTAGATGAGGCTACTAAAAAAATCAGATTAATTAGAGACAGACTAAAGGAAGTTCAAGACAGGCAACGAAAGTATTATAATGCAAAGCACCGACTAGTAGAATTTGAAGTAGGAGAGTTTATTTTCTTAAAAATCAGCCCAATGAAAAGTGTTCAAAGGTTTGGAAAGATAGGGAAATTGAGCCCAAGATTCATAGGTCCCCATGAAATCATTGAAAGGATTGGAATAATGGCATACATATTGGATCTACCAGTGCATATGCAAGGAATTCATAATGTATTTCACATATCAGTGCTTCGAAAGTATGTCTCGGATGATTCAAAGAGAATCCAGTCCAAATCAATTGACTTGCAACCTAATTTGAAATATGTTGAAGAACCTGAACGAATAATATATTATGATGTAAAACAATTGAGGCATAAGGCAATACCTTTGTGAAAGTTTTGTGAAAACATGGAACATAAAAAGATGTCACCTGAGAGAAGGAAGTTGAAATGAGAAGTCAATATCCTCATCAATTTAATTAAGGTACGTTTCCTTTTACTTAATTTTAATTTCGAGGACGAAATTTTTAAGGAATGGAGATTGTTATGAACCGATTGGGGGACGGTTCAACTGAATCGGTCACCCGCCTATTAATGGAATCGCAACCCAGGAAGGGTCGCTATTTTCGCGAACAGAGAGGTGGGCGGGCGACCGAACTAACGCACGGTGACCTTGGAGCATTTTCTTCGCCATTTTTAGCAAACGAGCGCGTTGGAGGGTATGATTTAACAACTCTTTTTCGTTCTTATTGTTATAGAAGCAAAGGTTTGGGAGAATTTGCAATGAAGGGAAGAAACAACTGAGGAAAGAAAGAGAAGAAGGTTAGTTTTTTTTTTATTCTTTATTTTCTGTATAAATCCTTCCCTAATTCTTATTCTAAGCAATCACCTAAACAATGAGGGTGCTTCATTTAGGGCAAAGAAAGAGATTTGAAGAATTCGGGAAAGGAACGAGAAGGATTTGAGTCGGGATAATCCTCATTATGTAAGTGATTTCCCTATCTTATGTTTTCGTTAGATTTGATAGAATAAACCTTTAATATTTATTTTATGGAAATTTTTAAAAGGAACAAAAGAAATCAAGTGGTACAAGTTGGGTTCTTGAAGGAATTCAACAAAGAAAGAATTTGAGATAAGGATCAACGAACTGAAAGATTAAAGTGGGTAAATTATGTTATTTTATTATTTTATTTAGAGTTGCAACCTTTTAAGTAATTGATTAAATTTTGTATTATAAAATGTTGAAAGTATAAATATCTTATGAATTTATAGTCTTAAGAACAAATTCATTCGCTATAAAAATTTCAAAATTTTTAAAATAAAAGGTAATAATTATAGAGATACTTGTGAGATATACTATATGCAATGGTAACAATAAGAAGGAAAATGGGAATTTAAAAGGGAAATTAGAAAAGAAAAGGGAAGCAAAAAGTTACACATGCATGGATATAATGCAGACAATATAACAAGGAAAAGGTATAGAAAACTACAGGAGTTCACCCCCTTATGATACTGGCTGGGGGCGCCGTACTCGTGCACGTAAAAAGGAAAAGGAAAAAGTCATGTAAATGGAAAAAGAAAAAAATGGAAAGGGTTGTACTTTAGGGTATTTTGAGAAGGTGTTCATATGCAAATCAAATGGGAAAAGGAAATAAAAATGAAATATGAAAGTTTTAAAATGTTTTAAATTGTTTGGAAAGAAAATGTCCGGAGATGTATAAATTATTGAAAACAAAAATGAATTAATGTTAAGAAATGCTATGAAGCCTATTTAAAGAATAATTATAATGATTATTTTAATAGTTACCCACTGAGTTTACTTAGTAAACTCAACCCACGAATTTAAAATGTTTCAGGTAAGTCCCCAAAAGAAGAGATGACTGAAAGAGAAGATTTCGACTATAGAAGACGACGTTCAAATGACAACAGGTAATTTACATTTTGTGTTTTAGTGGCTCTTAAATACAAATAAAGAAGTGGTAATATGTTGAATGAATTTTATCGTCCGACCTTTCGTACCCGCCTCATTAGATCGAGTATCCGGGCTGGGTCGTGACAAAAGCTGTTTATCATCTTCAATTAAAACCTAACTTAAGAAATTTTTGGCACGTGTATAAAGTAATGTATTGTATACTGTAATATAATTGCCTACTCATACACACGGGTAGATGGTAAATATTGGTTTAATAAATGACAATGATAAGTAAAGAAAAAATTTCTTTAAGCGAATTCATTTAAGGAAAAAAAAAGGACAGATTCAAACTACCTGCAAATCATGGTACTCTTTTCCTGCATTGACATCAACTTCAAACAATGAATGAAGGTATAAATGTAAAAAATATTTAGCATTGCAATTTTTATGAGCACTCAGCAATTGTTCAACTACTTCAGAAGGAGGAATGTTATCACGATGATGGATCAGTAAAGGAACTGCTTTTTTGCTGTCAAGCATCATCAGTTGCACAACCTGTAACATGACATGAAATAGTGAAATTAGACATTAGAAACTATCATGCGAAATTATCTTGTGAAAGAAAATATAGATGGAAGCTTGCTCTTAACAACTTGGACTGAAAACGAAATATTATGGGGCTAACTATGGGGATACAAGCAGAACTATGAAGACAAAATCAAGATGATCACATGATCATATGTCAACCCAAGTTCGAAGGAAAGAGGATATTTATAGGTTATCTATATTTGAGATGGAAGTAAGATATTTATTTGCACAATATTTCCATAAGAACTATTTGTCTGAGAAATATACCAACAGAGTCTAAACTTCTGTTTTAGAGTGAGAATAACGTGTAGATAGCATTAGATGTGCTACAGCACAAACTGCAAAGTATGAACTGATCATAGCTCGCCAACAACATTGACTTTACTGAATCAAACACAATTTGTAATGTTTAGGTATGCTGCTGCTAATCTCAATTGTTGTTCTGATTTATTTTGTTCTTGCATTCTCTCTTTTGTTTGTCTGGCTAGTTCAACTTCTCTATGCAGTGAGGAAGAGAACTGAAACATGCTTTTAAACGATTACAGAGAGAGAAAAATGGGTTGTCAAAAACAAGAGAATGGACGGTACAGTTGTTTAGAACAAAGTTAACTAAAAAAAACTCGTTAACTTTTACTTCAATAAAAACATTGATTTCTCGTGAAATAAAACACTCCCTCTCTATAGTAGATGCGACCCTATATGGTGTCAATGCTTTCAGTTATCTCATTTTCATTTGATGCTGGAATTATCCTTTCTTTTTACCATCATACAAGTCCCTTGTATGTGAAGTGGTGATGTTTAAACAATTTACAACCGGGATCAAATCAGGCGTTAATGCAATCAAAAATTTGGGAAGGGACCCAAATTTTTTATCACAAGTTCACAACAAACAAACTCTTTCTAGGATGATAGAAAGATATAAAATACTCAAAACTTGACAAAATATAACTAACAAAATAAAACACAACTTTAATATTATAAAAGGACTTACAAACAACGACTCTTACAAACTTTGACGCTTACAAACGTTTGACAAATTTATGACTTCAAAACAAACACCTAAAGAAGCTTTCATCTATTAGAAGAAGGATACAGGTGAGGTGTTACTTACGGAGAGACAAAAGAGGTTAGAATCCGAGAAGAAGAGTGGAAAGAACTCGCAAGTCTCCCCAAGATATAGAAGAAGAAGAAGTGGACAAAGCTCCCAAGCTTTTCCAAAAACCCTCAGGTTTCTTTCCAAAAATCACATCATATAACATATTTTAAAACATCCCAAAATAACTCTATATATAGACATGAGAGGGGAATACAAATAGCCACAATGACCCTTTAAATTCTTAAATAAATGAGGGAAATGAAAAGCCAACAGCCACCTAATAATATTCCCTAATTCTACACAAGAAACAACGCACCAAAGCCACGGAAAAGCCCCCCATCAGCCACGGAAAATAGCCCAACCAGGGACCCGAAGAGGCAGCCGCGGAAACCAAAGAGGCCCGCACGGAACCGAGGCACCAAAGCACGGGAAAGGCCACCCAACAGCCAACCGAGGAAGCCAAGGAGCTAAGCACGGGAACCCAAGAGCCATCCACGGGAAACGAATAGACAAGGGGAAGGAGAAGAGACAAAAAAATTAATGAGCTACTAATAAATTAAAAAGTGAACTAAAAACATAGCTTATAATGAGCTAATTCTTAGTTCAATGAACTAAATTTTAGCTAGCAAGCTCAAGGGAAGTCAAAACCAAATTTTTTTGGGTTAGATTTGACCCCCCCCCCCCCCCCCTGCCTACATCAGGCGTGTGGGCTACAATTGAACACAATGATTAGATGACCCACATCTCTTGCAACTAAGGCATACTAAGGAAAAACAATTTCTACTTCTAGACAATTCAATGGAGCTTGAGTGAATGATCAAATGCAGTCATTCATCATCTCCAACAATCACCCAAGATTTTTCATAAAAAGTTTTGTATGTGCTTCATTGTCATCTTTTAATTTAAGCAATATTACTTGCGTAAGTACGTGGATGGGATCCATATTTTTCCCAAAGAAACATTAGGATTCGGATTTTAGGTCATCCTGCCTTTCACATCATCTTTTTGCATCATATTTCAGAGCAGTTAATGATTTTTATCCATACTATACTAGATCTCAGTATTGACCTGGATCATGAACCCTCTAAAATCTTTGCGCTATGTTGTCACCTCTATTGGGAATTTCCGTTCTCTTTAGTTATTCTTTTTTTTTTTTTTTTTTTTTTTTTTTTGCTTGGCCGACGGGTGGAAATTTTTTTCATTTTTTAGTATTAAAACCTTTGAATGTTGAAAAATATCATTGTTGAAGGTTAACAACTGCAATAATTTATACCAAACCATCCTGAAAATTAAGCTGTCCTCTAAAGTCAATCCGAATCTGGATCCATCTTACATAAGAAAAAACATATTATGCATCAATTAGCCACTTGAGCTTAGCTCTTAAAATTATGAAAAAATTACCTGGCAATAACCTTTCCATAGATTACTTTTTTCCTTAACATTTTCCAGGTATAGAAAGACAAGAAAAGATGTTATGAGTTTAATAAAATTTTGGCAGTTGTAGCAAGCATAGAAATATAAATTATGGAATTCGCAATGCCTATACCCTTATTTATAATTTGCAGACGAGATAGTGGCGACATTAAAGAATAGTCATTGAGTTGCAAGTTTTAATGTCAGGCTTTTTAGAGGATACTAACTTATTTTTAAATTTAGAAGTTAAAAAATTGCATGTAGTAGGCCAATCTGTATAGAGTATTTCCAGACAACCAAAACTGGAGTGTAAGAACAAAGTACTTTGTTTCTTGGTTTGGCATTTAAAGAAGCTTCTACAATTTATGGACTTTAAGGAACCTTCAACATTTCAGGAGTGGAGGGAAAAAAAAGGTACTCACCAACTTTTTTTTTAGAACTAAAATGTGCCTAAGATAAATATAATTTACAAAAACTTGAAATGAGTCTTTAGATTCCTAAAATATAAATGCAAGCAAGAGGGAACGTTCGGAAACCTCAAAATAGCTGATATTTCTAATTTAGCCAATAAAAATATTAAAATTACATTACTTTGATTTTTCTTTCATAAATAGAAAGCCAGACCTAAGCTAATTCAATTCTTTGGCTTTTCATTCACATAACAATCTGATTGCTGTTTAACAGCATTCCTAAATTAAATAGCATGGGCATCTTGCTGTCCAACACAAGGAAAGTAGTTTGCTCTCTGCACCAATCTAGGGACTCAAAATAACAAATTGTTTCTATACTAGCAAGAAATCAGTTAAAAAATAGTAAACCTGATCGTTGGCATAGCCATCAAAAAGATAAACCAACAACTGGGCTGGTTGTCCAGCAGCAGGACAACTTAAAAAAGAGAGAAATTGCAGTATACATGAAGGAAAAAAAGACTTCAATGGACATTAATTTCATTCATTACAATTCCTCGCAAAAGCATTCCGATAACCATTTCAAACCATTCTAACATCCCATTATTTGCATCCGCAATGACCTTAAGAAGGTTGAATATGGATAAATTATTCAAACCTACTTAACTAGTGTAATTGCTGTCTCAAAATATGAACTTTAAGTTTTCATGATATTCTCTTATTGCATCTCGTGAGATATTTTCTCCACTTTGAGCATCAAAACCTTAACCTTGGTTAAACCTTCATCTATAACCTCAATCATACGCATAGCAGGTCTAAGATAGTAGGACATTTAAATTTAGCAGAACTAAGAAATACACTCAAAATAAGCAATCTGTTCGATCAAAATACATTTTCTGACAGTTTCACCGAGTATTACTATGAAAGTATTATCAAAACTAAAATACAGTCAAAACATTGTTTATACATGGTCTTGCATTTAAAACTTATGATATTAGGATTGGATAAGATGTTGGAAAGCATGCCTTTTTTTTGTTTTCTGTAGAAATAAAAAAAGGCAACACTTTTTTTTAAAAAAATATATATTAACAAGATAATAAAGTGTAGAACCAGAGTAATTAAAACAAATTGCCAAAGAAAAGGGAAAATTACAGTGGCATATATAAAGATAAAAAGAAATCTTTTGGATTGTCTGCCATAAAGCCTAGTGAATAAAGCTTAGGGCCACTAGATTTTCTTTAGATTCATGACCCTTGTGATATAAAAAACATAAATCACTTACCCACGAGAGAATTGAAAATCTGAATGCTTTCAACAGAGTAAGAACTGCTAAGATAAATAGTAAATGCTATGATGAAAAGTACATTGAGGTATTTCAAGAACTAGAGGACTCTTCTAAGTGAAAATATATCAGTAGATGAAGCGGTGATTAGCACCAAAAGGCTAAAAGGGTCAAGAACATCAACCACTATCTCAAGAGTGTAACTCAATCTAGCTCTAAGTTTTGGCAACATACTTGAGCAAATGACGGATGGTCTTATCAAAAGGAGTAGGCGAATCATTAAGACCATCAGGTAGAAGGTCCTATGTCTGAAACTTAGTATTCCTAAGCTCATGATGAACCTTGAAACATTAAAAAAATTAATGCTCAGATAGTGGGATGTTTTCAAATTCCACCTTTTAGAATCTAGATGATGACCCAATCCAAACTTATGAAAAAGGGCTGTGACTTCCAGTTCTTCCAAGACTAGCTATAGAATGACGAGTAAAACAATTTGTTGCAGCATCTACTAGTAAAGGCTTCTAAAAAATAGAAGCCAAAGAGAAAAAATTATTGATTGTAGTGCAACCAAAGATGCTGAATGAGAAGACCATTTAGGCATATGCATCAGAAGGCCACTAATGTAGTATGCACGTACTAAGAATATTCTAATATAATATGCTTTCTCATAAGTCGTATGATGACATTCTAAGGGTCAAAGGAATAAGACAAAAACTTCCACTAGAAATAAGAATAGTCATCCTTCAACTAGAAATAAGACAAAAACTTCCAGATTGCCTCCATATTTGGATGACCCGTGGAGAATTTTCTAATATGCCATAAGGGAAGAGGTCGTGCTTGTGCAAAAGTCTCCCTATCAGATTATCAGAGAAGAAAGCAGGCTTGCCCTGAAAGGAAGAAGGTTTTTTTTTTAGGAGAGCAAGTGCAAAAATCTCCTTTTTTTAAAGCATCAAATGTGGGCCACTTCAATGGAATCACAAGCCCCAGCCACGGGTTTTTGTGTCTTTCACAAAAGGAAGAAGGCTATCTATGTTGCAAAGTCATTGAGCCCTGATACAGTAAAAAGGGAGAGTTAGATGGAAAGTGGCGAGTGCCTAAAAGTTTTCAACAATTAATAGAATTTAGAAAAAAGCACTTTGTGAAAAAGGCACAACCACCAAGGAGATTACAAAAGAAGCGCTAGGAGAGTTAGAGACCACCTAGGGAGGACATGGCGACCTCATTATGGAGACAATAGTTTTTGTGGATAACACTGCAGAAGGAGGGATTTAAAGAGACAAATCAAATATGGATTGCAAATGAGAACCCATCAACGATTAATAGAAGAGATCGAGCAAGGCGAGTATACCAGAAAGAGAGAAAGTCCACCATCAATGAGAAAATGAAAGAAGATGGCACACTGTGGGCTGCCTTAAAATCGAAGGGATCAAAAGAAGATGAGATATCATACCATGAATAGGTGTCGACATCAATGACAACCTAATGATCCAGCAACAGACCCTCGGACGAGCACCTGCAATACCCAATGAAGCCAAATCATGGCTCACGGAGAGGTGCAAGGAAGAGGCGCTTGAGACATAAAAAATGACATGAGATAATCTGTCGTGTGATATTCATGTAGGACATATGTTGTACACCAAGTAAAAGAAATATAGCCGTCCACTCAAAACCCTAGAAAAGCATGGATGCCAATCGTAACACTTCATTTATCATAAATTAAAGCCATAACCAATCATACAAAACCATTTTATTCAAGCATAAATAACATATGAATATTTCCTTGCAACACATCGACACCTTGTAAAAGTTCTTTATCGGCCATCCTAGTTAAACCAGTAAATAGATCAATCATGAAGTAATAATGTTATCCTTAACAGGAAAGAAATAAGCTGCAATTGAAATGGGCTAGTTCCTACTAACATATTAGGTTAATTTTTGGTTCCCAACGTACAAGCTCAAGCTTTCATCCTGGTTATTTATTAGTTTAACTTTCGATCAGATTTAGAGGCTTTTATATTCAACAGTAGTAACCCCATTTACCCAGCCCAAAATTGCTCGATTAGTTTCCATTGTAAGTACAAGTGGGTTTAAAAGTACGGTGGCGTGTTACGGATATGGCTATATGTTAGGCTTAAGCCCCCCCCCAAAAAAAAAAAGCTTAAACTTTAAGATTGACTGGTTACCAATTCAGTAGAGACGTATCAAAAGAAAAAAATGTTGCATTAATCTTATAAAAGCAATAGTAAAATACCTTTTCATGAATTGCATCATGTAGATTATTTTTCTCAATGAAATCAAATATCTCCGGTTTCATTAACTGAAAAAGAAAAAAAAAATTATTTCTAACCGGAAGAGGTACAAGTGATGCTCTAGATTCTATTTGTATAAACATTAAATACAAAATAAGTTACTCACATCAGCATATAATGCAAGGGCCTTCTCATACTGATTGTTAATAACATATAATTCAGCTAATGCCTGCCATACTAAAGGTTTAGTGACTCAGAACTAAGAAAAAAAAAACAGCAAAGAGTTTTCCACTCTCCCAAGCTATACCTCTTTTAGTAAGTCAGTCATAGAGGAAGTACTAATCTGAGGTTCAATTGCAGAAATAACTGGCAAGGAGGAATATATGGTTGGCGGCCATGACCGAACAGTAGATAGTAAGACATTGTGGAAAGCCGGATTAGTTGCTAATGCAACAAGTGCTACCTGCAAGATATATATTATAGTTAATCACTTAGGAGAATTTACTTGTCTTATGAAGGACATGGGCATTGAAGAACGGTAAAGTTAAAACCTATAATTCACAAGACATACCTCATAAGCAGTATCACTCAATCGCGGATTTTCTGTAGGCATGTAAGTAACCAAAACAGGAAGCTGCCGCAGGTGTGCAAAGTGAAAAACCCATCTATCATACAAATACTATGTCTCATCATAATTTATAATAAATAATAACAAATATAAAACATCATTTATTATTCAATTTCAAACCTCTCCCATGCTGAAGCAGAACCACGAAGTAATTTAGGACACAAACATGCTGCTTCTGCATATTTTCTTTCGACAATCAAATGATCAAGATATCTGGATCCCACCTAGAGGGCTTAAAATAGTTAAGATGTTTAAAGCTTGGGCGACATGAACTGTAAGCATTTGATCAGTCAAAGGAATTGTATAGCTATTAAAATACATAATATGCCTATAGTGTAAAAAAGCTTGAACAAAGGAACATAAATAAAGGTTGACAACAAAAACGATCACATTGCATCCACAAACTCCCACGCCAGACTTAACAGAAACCTAAAAAGGAATAAAAAATAAACAAATAAATTACAAACACACACAAAGAAACAACACCATAAATGGCATATAGCTGATTGTTGACCTAAACTTATTTTGTCACAAGGAACACAAATCGAGTAGAGTCAAAATCAATGCTAATATTGGTCGTTGAATACAAAATCAAACAAAAATAATCGAAAGCCTAATGAAAATCATTGAACTGTTGCACACTTCATAAAATGAACCATATTGATGGAGCTATAATGCCTAAAATACCTATGAAGGAACCCACTTTGAGCTCTGAAAAGTTACACCCTGCTCTAGAAGAGTTTGTGGTTCTAAATAAAATTTTTATATTGTCATATTGTTGATAAGAGATCACCTAAATACTTCTCCCTCATTTCGAAAGGACATTATAATTTGGCTCTAGAACATTATAATTTGGCTCTAGATTTCTCAAAGGCGCAAACCCTTATAATTAATTATGACCCATGATGATGGAAGAACTTTGATAAAGGCTAGTTGATAGATGCTAAATACTATGCGTATATAGCAACTTTATTTTAGGATACAAAAATCAATTATTAATTGTTTAAAGAGGATGGTGGAGGAACTCAATCAAGATTACATTATTCTATCATCTTGAATTGTCATGAAGCGTAGCCAACTTAGCTAGTAGAGGTAGCCCAGCTTGATCTAATGATCCTTATCGGCACCAACAGATTATTTCGTCCAAGGGAATCTTATAGCCCTAAGGAGAATACTTGTATAAGGAGATAATTTCAAGTTGATCTAAGCTCACATAAGGCTTTAGGTAAGAGAAAATAATGTTATTTGAATTATCTTTTATTATAACAGTTAAATTATTGTTAATTAAACCCAATTAGATAATTTACAAATTTCGAATAATTGCTTGTATAGGATGGGAAGCTTAGAAATCAGTTATCATGGTGGACCCCTCTCTCTTATTCCCTTATCTTATTTGGAAGGCACGCATGCAGCAAACAGTGCATAGGAAAAAGGCAGTTATAGGATTGAAGAGAAAATCGGATAATGCTATGGTGGAAAAAGAGGATTTAGCACTGCTGTGATGGAGAAGGAGAAGGGAATTTAGCATTTTTGTAGTTGAGAAACAAGACACAAGACATTCTGTGGTGGAGAAACAAGACACGAGGCATTGGGGAGAATCACGGGTGATGCAATGAGAAGAATAGCAGCTCAATGCTGTAGGGGAAAAACCTACAGGTAAGTGGAAAATTTCGGATCCTGTAGGAAGAAAATTCGGCACAGTAAACAGATGGGATATCGGTAGTGCAGGAAGGTTCTGTAAGGAAAACTGAGACTGTTTGGCATTGTGGGTGAGAGTAGTAGTTGTGAGAAAAGATCAGAGATTGGTACAAATTGGATAAGTAAACCTGTAATTTATTTTAGTAAGATTGGCAAGGAGTGGTTTGGATATATTGCTAAGATTAACTGATTTATACAGCAGACTTTAAGAATAGGAATTTCATTAAAGAATTTCAGCTAAAGGAGAATACAAGAGTACAGGAAAGAAGAAGTTAAAAGTAAGTGAATTGCCCACCCAAATTACGATGCCAAGTATTATAATAAAGGAAAAACATATACATAACAGCTTACCTCATCAAGAAGCTCATTTCTTCCTTGCCCTGCTTCAACTGCGGCCAAAGCCTTCTCATGAAAACCATGTTGAAGGAGCCAAGCGATATGATCTTCAGCATCTCTGAAAATATAAATGCATGGGGTTAAAGATAAAGATCAAGTTCTTTTTCCATTTCATTAAGCCTTTAGTCTTGTAGCAGGTATAAAGCAAAGCTAAATTGCGTTAGGACAACAAGAGTTCAAACATGGAAAAAAATGAAAAAAGTTTGTTCAGAAGAGTAAAAAGATGAATGGAATCAGACAGAACCATCTGCCAAATTTAAGAAATATTGTCAAACGAAGTAACAAGTGTAGAAGCTTCATGAAAGATAGGACATACTGTGTTCAAAATTGAAAACATCACCCAAACCAGCTTTTATGTTTTTCTCGCTTAACAATTTCACGTATGCCCTATGTGCTATATATAGCATGGAAATATGATTAGCAAAGGTGTGTACCATACTTAAGCAGCAATACCTCACTAAAAAATCATTTTAGTGA
Source organism: Dendrobium huoshanense (assembly GCA_016618105.1). NCBI lineage: Eukaryota > Viridiplantae > Streptophyta > Magnoliopsida > Asparagales > Orchidaceae > Dendrobium > Dendrobium huoshanense. The sequence goes on from CM028353.1 coordinate 6,235,124, forward strand.
GATTTACTGATCTGTATATGTTGCTTTTAACCGATAATCAACCAAAAAGTAAGAAAACAGTGAATGATAAATACAAATTTTGAATGCAATAAAAACTAATTAAGAAAATATAAATTTAATATCAATATAAAAAAACTTTCTTATTGTCAAAATGATAAATCGCTTTTATATTTTCATACTTGATATTTAAAATTTTCCGCTTAAATATTATTTGTTACTTGACATAATGATAATTTAATTTTCCAATTTAAATTAGATATATTATTTAATTTTAAAATATCCTTTCTCTCTCTCATTATGTATATATTGTATACTCATATAAGGAATTAATTTATATTATTTTAGTTATATAACTTTACTCAATATTTCACAAAAATCTCATAAATATAATTCTTCTCATTTTCTTCTTCTTCCTCCTTAAAATACTAATACTAATTTCTAAAAATACACAACTCAAATTAAATTATTTTATTATATATAAAATAAAAAACAAGTCTATCCCACACCTCTCTAGTTCTTATAGTGCATGCCTTTCACCCTCTTTCGAAAGCAACAAAACCCTCCTCGAGTTGCTCAGGCCGATGTTGCTCTAGCCCACTATCTTTCTTGCATGTGATGAAAGCAAATGAAGCTTGCCTCAGCTTGGTGGCTCGCTCACAGGTCCTCCCTTGCTGCCCCTCTCTCTCTCTCTCTCTCGGTCTCTCCTCGTATCCACCTTTTTCAAATTTAAAATGAACGAGAGCTCTTCATCTTCATGCAAAGGAATCAACACAATCCCTCGTTTTCTCAACACGAAGCAACAAATTGATTGACAAAATCGGTGCACACACTCTTCATCTTCATTTATGGAGCAGAATCGACCTCTCCCTTCATCTTCTTCAACACCAGATAACGGAATAGATGGTTGTTGATTCGGCTATTTACACTTATAGACATAATGTTCAACCCCTTGTATGAAATCAAAAAACTAGAATCTATAACAGAAGCAGAAAACATCTTTTTTTGAAGAACATAAAACAATCTTTAGCCCTTTTCATTCACATTAGAGTAGAGCAGATTGCATTAATTTTAAAACAGATTAGGAAATTTCCAGGATACCATATTAACATTAAATTTAACTGAGATCTTCAGAGATTGATTAAAGATCTTCAGAGGTTGATTAAAGCAAGACCAGAAACAAAATCAAGAAAGACAACAATGTCAATGTTGCATCACTGACCTAGGCCTTGCAATAACAACATCTTTAGGAGAAACAATATAATACAATGGTTCATCACCAGCAGCCCACTGACCACCAGCATAACTGCTTCCTACAAGAAAAATAATCAAGAGATTGTTTAAGTCACTACCAGAACTCCTATACAGCTAAAACCTGATATAACAAAAGCACAATAGATTGTGAAAAAATAGATAACAAAACCTGTGAATGGAGCATGAGCTAGCGCATAATCCTTAGCTTTGTAATGCTCAAAACCGTGCACAGGGAGAGCATCAGTTGTAAGTTCTTCATTTTTCCATGTCAAAATCCGTACTTCTGGCCTTTGTGCAGTTCCCTATATTAGATTTTGTTCTCTACGTGATTACAATTCTACAAAACTCAAGTTTTTCCATGAGACTAAATATTTGCCTCAAAATGATAGAAATTAAATTCTCGAAGGTTTTAAAAGAAGAGTGACATTTAAGTGCAACAAGCAAGCAAGAGACTAAATTTTATAGCATCAAGCTAGAACGCATACACGAACAACAATAACATCTTGAAGAGCATATGCGAATTGAAAGAATGTAAAAATAGTACAATACTCCAATTGTTAATTCTAAAAAAAAAGCTTTTTCAAAAAGCAAGTTATGCAGCATAATTTTTTTGCCGGAATAACTCAGCACTTCAATTTTCCTAGCAGCCACATGTTTCAAATAAGAGTAATACTACATCTTACTCTAATATAATATTTGACTGTTTCAATAGCTCTAGAGACCATGATGTATTTTGTTGAATTGGTGCGGGTGCACTTGCCTAGATTTGGCACTAGGTCTAAGTTTCTCTTAGCTCCTTCAAATAACAAAATAGGGGTGAGCTATACTCGGCTGACATGGGTAAGGCTATCTTTTTCAAAAAAAACATGGAGCGTGGTAAATGAGGATATGAGCACCAAGTGCGATTGCTATGGATTTCCTGAGTTCAGAGATATCTTCACAGCACTCACAAGCTAATATGGACAAAGCTAACATCACTACACTCTTCCTTTTGCCTTTTATTTTCTTATATCTTCATTTTTATTCTAGTCAATTCATGTTTATTTAAGCTAACTAGTTAACACGCCACAGCAACTTCTAATCCCAGAAGTGATGTCATTCAAGCCCAAAATGACAGCTGTAATCAGGCCCACTATCTTTGAAGATCTAAAATGGGTTCGTTGAGTGTGCAGGTCTCAGACCTTTTAATTCCAGATGCTAAGGTATATCCCAGGGACTTGTTCCCCATGGACCATTTCTCTGTTTTCCTGCTAAGGAGACATTTAAAGTTAGACAATCGATGCGCGTAAAGGCTTATCATGTACTAATATATATTAAAAAATGATGTTCCAATGGTGCTTGACATTCCAATGATTCTTAATCCTTTCACATTAGCTATCTCATAGCTTTGATGGACTTGCTAATGACAAAATTCATGAGTTAGCCTCAAACTTTCATTAGACTTCAGGATAACTTCTACGATCCCATACTTTATACTTTGTAAGACTCAATAAAGAAGAAAGATTCCCTCAATTTTTGATTTATGCTTTTTTAAACTTATCAAAAGAAGTTGATTTATGCTTTGCTCTAGCTTATAATTTTGTAATTGCTAATACTTTATTTGAAAAAGGTGAGGAGCATCTCATTATTTATAAAAATATATATAATAAAAATCTAATTGACTATTTTCTTATAAGAAAAATAAATAGTTCAGATTACATATATAGTAAAGTTATTCCGAGTGAAAGTTTATGTACACAATATTACTTATTAGTTTTAAACTTTAAGAGAAAAGGGAAAAATATGAAAAATAAAATATTGTCCTAGAATCAGATGTAGGCATTTAACAAACAAAAATATTTTGAGAGTGAGATTTAAAATATTAAAATTTTGACTATGCATGAGGAAGCTAATGTTATACGAAAAAACATAACTAATAATATTAAAAATATTGTAAAGAATGTGCTTGGAGTATCAAAAGGAAAATCCCCCAATTGTAAAAGTAGTTGGTAGTAGAATCAAAATGTGCAAAAAAAAATAATTAACAATTTTGTTATAAAAAATGTTTTGAATATAAAAGCTTAGAAAATTGAGAAAGTATAAAGAGGGAGAAAGATGTATATAAAATTTAGTTAAATATAGAGAAAAGAAGTAAGGATTTAGTTCAAGTGTAGTGCCTTAAAGATGAAGATCAAAAAGTATTATTATTAGAAGATGATATTTAATAAAAGTGGATGAGATATTTCGATAAGCTTTTCAATGAAGATGTGAGAATATGATTGATTTAGTGACTTTAACACCCTAAATGAAAATAGATATGTTTATTAATATCATCGTATTCATAAAATTGATGTTAAAAAAGCTTAAAGAAAATGGAGCATGAAAAAGTTGTTGGACATGATGATATTCCAATAGAGGTGTGAAAATGCTTAGAAGATGAAGGAATTTCTTGACTTATAAAACTTTTCAATATTTTTTAAAGACTAAAACGATGTTAGATAGGTGGAGGAGTACACAACAACAACATCAATCCTTAATCCCATTATATGTGGTTAGCTACATGAATCCTTTTCCTTCATTGTGCCCTGTTAAAAGTTAAATTTTCATTTAAATCTAATAAAGAAATGTTATTTCTAATATTTTTCTAACCAAGTCTTTTTTAGGTCTGCCTCTAACCTTCTTAATATAAGTCAAATCTAATACATCTACTTTCCTAACCAGGTTATCAAAAGGCCGTCGTTTCATGTGACCAAACCATCTAAGGCGACTCTCTCTAATTTTATCTTCCACTGGAGCTACTCCAGCCTTTTCACGTATATGCTCATTTCATATCCTATCTTTAAGGGTAAAGTCACTCATCCACCTGAGCATCCTCATATCTGCAACACTTAACTTAATATTATTCTTCTCATTTAATGGCCAACATTCTACACATAAAGCATTGCAGGTCTAAACACCATCATATAGAATTTTCTCTTAAGTTTGAGAGGGACTTTTCTATCACACAACAAGCTCAATGCATTCCTCCACTTCAACCATCCAACTTGAATTCAAGTAATAATATCCCCATCTATTTCCCCTTCACTCTAAAAAATAGATCCAAGATATCTAAAACGTGTACTCTTATTAATATCTTGATCACTCAAAGTCACAATCCCCCCAGTAGAACTATTATTACTAAAATTACATTCCATATATTCAGTTTTAGATCTACTCAAATGAAAGCCTTTAGACTCTAAGGTTGACCTCCAAAATTCAAGTTTACCTTCAACTCCCTCTCTAGTCTTATCAACAAGAATAATATCATCAGCAAGAAGCATACATCACGGTACAATCTCTTGCAAATGTCTAGTAAGAACATTCATGACTAAAGCAAAAAGATATGGGCTTAAGGATGATCCATGATGTAATCCAACTGAAATAGGAAAATACTTCGTCAAATCACCTTGGGTTTGGACACAAGTAACAGCTCCTGCATATATATCCTTAATGACTTGAATATAAGCATTACTAACTTCTTTCTTTTCTGCTCCAGAGCACTTCTCTTTGAACTTTATCATATGCTTACACTATAATAATAAATATCATATGTATAACCTCTTTATTCTCTCTATACTTCTCCATCAAATCTCTTAATAAATATATATCTTCAAGAGTAGACCTATCCAACATGAATCCAAATTCATTAAGGATATGTATGCAAGAGCTGTTACTTGTGCTCAAACACAAAGTGATTTGACCAAGTAATTTTCTATTTCAGTTGGATTACATAGAGTATCAACTTTAAGCCCATATTTTATTGCTTTAGTTATGGATGTTATGACAAGACATTTACAAGAGGATGTACCTGTAAAACCCGTAAAACTTGAAAATGTCAATTTTAGGCACCGCATGCATTTCGATGCGTCATGACAAAAATAAGACGATTTTTTGAAGTTGTCAGAATTCGACAAAATAAATTTTATAAAATTCTATGAGAAATATTGATAATTTTGATGTAAAGAACTTAGGGTAAATTATACATGATTTGAGAGATAAAAATCACGGAAGATTATTAAGGGGAAAATTACTTTAAAACCCATTCTAAGTCTTAAAAGGAATGAAGGAATGAGGGGTACATGCATCATTTTGGACACCCCTCCTCCCCCACCACCCTCATAAGCCATGAGACCAAATATTTTTGGTCCCCCTTCCTTAGTTCGGCCGAAAAGGAGCAAGAGAAAGAGGGAAAGGGCGGCGGGAGCAAAGAATTATGGCGGCCGACGGCTTTTTCGGTGGCGATTTTAGGGGGGAAGTCAAAAGGAAAAGATTAAGGAAGTGAAAGGGTAAGATCTAAACATATAAATCTTTCTTTTTCTCCAAGATTTTTCATGATTACAATTTAGGGTTTTGTTCAAAACTTCAAATCTTTCAAAGAAAATGATAGGGAAGTATGGAATATAATTCTAACCATGAAAATGTAATTTTTCACAAAAATTTCAAGTTTCCAAAATTAGGGTTTTATTGAAACTTAATTTTTTCTTAAGAAAAGTGTTAGAAAAGATTTAAAAATATTTTCTAATTATGGAATTTGTATTTTTCCCTTTTTTTTGTTTCAAAAATTAGGATTTTTCCAAATGTTAATTTTCATGAAAATTTCTAAACAAATATTATTCCTAAGGGTCTTAGAAAGATTCTATCGGTGAAAATTTAAGATTTTTCACAAAATATCATTTTTCCTCATTTTTAAATTTAAATAATCCAAAAAAATTTATGCCCATGTTATTAATTAGGTAAGGATGAAGTTTTAGAATGACTATGTGATGGAAATAAAGGAAAGTAGAATTTCAAATATAGGGTTTTAGAATAAAACTAAATTTTATATTAATTTAAATTAAATTACTTAAGTATAATGTAATTATAAAGTGATAGAAAGGGTAAATGATCTTGGATTTGGACAAAAATTTGGACTTCATAAAATTAGAATTAATTTAAATCCGAAAATAATTATAATGATAGTAATAATTATAATTAAGGTTAAAATGAATTAAGGATTCATGTATATGATAACTGACAACTTATAATCCACCTCTGTAAATTTCTTTTGATAATAAATAAAATTTTTGGAAATTTGAAAGTTTTAGTCTCTTTATAAATTGTTGGATGTTACTTATGTTAACATTTAATGTTATTTGATGATTATGTTTTTAAAATTGTTGTCTGACATCCGTTCCTGCCTCGTTTATACAAGCTTACCGGACCGGATAGTGACAATAGTGGTCTGCTAAAAATCTGTGGCAAGGTACATAGGGGAGTGTCTTTCCGACACCAATGTCTACTTTTGATGCCACCAACCAAGACACATGGCTAGGAATTTCCCGAGAGGTCCAAGGGATGTGAGGTCCAGTGCTCCTCCACCTCAACAGAGTACTGGTAGACAGCCAGCTGTTGGTAGGCCTAGAGCACACGAGTCTTCTACATCAACACCTAGTCAACCTGCTACAAGACCAGTTGTTCAACCTTGGGTTTATGCCATCACACAACAAGAGGCCAGAAAATTTCCTGATGTGATCACAGGTATCATTTATTGTTGGAGAATTTTTTGTATCCTCAAACGGATTGCATATTTTATAATCAGGCACGTCATAAGAATACAATATATTACCCCGGAGGATAAAAATACCATTTTCTTATGGGCTCAATAATAAAATTTACAATTATTTAACAGAGATTCCCCCACTCAATGTTTGGTTGAGTGAGGTTTATTTATTTTTGGGGTACAGACATCCCATAGGGGCAAGCCCCTATGGTTAATTACATCTCAAGTTTGATTTGGGAAAACTTTTGATTAAACTAGTGGTTTTGCTTTGGAAGTCATTTAAATGTTGGCTAAAGTTTGATCTTTTTGTTTTGAAATCCATGAAAATCTTAGCAAAAGGACTTGGCCTTTAGGAATTTCAAAGAGGAGATCAACTTAGATATAGATTTTGGAATGAGAACCAAAGGAGATGAAGTAGGAGCACTTGATTCTGAGGGAAACTCAGAGGTGCTCGGACTATCCTATGTTAGGCTTTACATTTTTGAATCTAAATTTGGTTTAAGTTGATATTTTATTAGAAGATTGGGGCTTACATCCCAACAAACACTTGTTGGAGGAACTGCCCGAAAGATGAGGGCTTATAGGGTGATTTGGAATCAACCCTTGCCTCGGACCCTAAGACTAAGGTGAGGACTACCGATAGGTAGTCCCTCGAACCTAGATCTAACGAGTGCAAAGAGGGACTTACAAGCTACACCTCACAAGAGGCATAACCCGCCCGACCTCTGGATTTATTGTCCCGCCTGGAAGGGACTACCAGCTAAACTCCCCCTAATCGCTTTTAAAATCATGTTGTTTAGTCTCAATGCAAATGTAGAGTGGTAGGGTTGTTCTTATTTAGAAGGTAGGGCTTATAACTTAGCTTTGAGGCTAAGATGCCTAATTATGAGGGTATGCATATGCTGACTCATAAAGAAAAAGACTTTTGTTATCTAATCCTTAAGTGAGGGCTTTCTATATGCAACACATTTTTTTGGCCATGCATGATTGTTTTAATTTTTTTTAGAAAACTTAGCTCCTTGAAGGGAGCCATGCAAGTTTCTTTTTGTTAGAAAATCATGAAGCCTAATTTCATTTTAGTTTGCTTACATTTTAAATGGGTATAAAATTTAGTTTTGTCCTAAGAGCCTACCGTATCAAAAGTCCAAGCCACGCCCACAAAAACAAAGGGAAGAAACCTAGGAAAGACATGCATTTCTATTGCACACCCAGTAAACACTTCAACACATGTTTTTATTCATAAATAAAATGCAGAAATGTAGATAAAGTCCAATTTATTACAACCAAATTTGGCAGCTGAGTTGCCTGCCATTATACAACCCAGTTGAATTAATTACAGACTCTGCTTGTGGGGATCTTCAAGCTTTATCTCCAAAAAGGTACTTCCTCCCTTGATCTTTCTTGTTTTTTGATCCAAACCCCACAAGTTTTACATCCTATTTCTACCAAATACATGATAAAAAAAGACTCAAATCTGCAAAACAGAGTTAGGAGGCAGTTTAGATAATAAGCATGTAATCATCTCAAAATTGGCCTAACACTTAGAGCGCTAAGTGCTAGGCCCCCTGCTTCTACCCTATTGGCCACATCTTTGGGGGGTTTTAAGCGATACCTGTCATGCAAGCATTTTATTATTATTTATGAGGGCCCCCCTTTTAGATATGGCCACCTGCACAGAAAAGCATTTATATTTCTATACTAACCACTTAAGGGCAAGTGCCCACACGCAGACAATCCAAGGGCAATCAATCCACAACATCAATCACATGCGCACATAAAGAAAAAAATCCTAATCCTAGCATGCCTAAGGGGCTGTGCACCTAAGTGTGTGAGGCTTGTGTGGTATGTCACACTAAAAGTCCTCCTAGAGTTTGGGTCTAAGGAAGGAGCATCCAACATGTGGCTTTTGGGCTACATATTGGAGAAATCTCCTTAGCTTTTGGAGCTAAGAGGAGAAACATAGAAATTCAACATTTAGCTTTTGAGCTAAATGTAGGGGAACTCCCCCTAGCTTTTGGAGCTAAAGAGAGGAGAAATCTCCTACAACTTTGGAGTTGAAGGAGAGAGAACCTATAGCTTTTGGGCTAAGGTACTACATTTTCTAAGGCCTTTGAAACCTATAGAAGTGAGGGAGATTAGTAGCTTTGAGGCTACGAATCTAAAGGGTGTCTCCTTGAATTTTGTATTCAAAGAGTCGAGTTTCATTTGCCTATTTTAGATTAAGCAAACAAAGTTGAATCACTTATTGAGTTTGGTTCAATAAGTGAGAAAGATTTGTAACTTTGGGGTTACAAATCAAGAGGGATTATCATTGAACTTTTATGTTCAATGATGAGTATTTAGTTTGCTAAGTTTGGATAAAGCAAACATAAGAAGATGATGTGTAGATTTGGGCCTACACATCAAGGATTCTTTGAACTTTTGGGGTGTCCAAAGAGAGGAACTCATTCACCTAATTTGGGTTAGGAGAATGAAAGAAAGCTAAGGTTTGATCCCTTTGCTTGATATGAAATTATTTGTTGAATTTGGTTCAACAAACAAATGATTTAGATTAAACTATTCGTTGATTTTGATTCAACAAATAGGCGATTTGTTATAGGATTAATTCATTCAAAAAAAAGTTTGAACAAATGAGATTTTCATACAACTTTTGAGTTGTAGAAAGAAAAGGAATTTAACTACAAATTTGGTTTGTAGAGAAGAAAGTGAGAAATGCAACCTGAAGGTTGCAAAGTGGAAGATCTTCCTTGAACATTTGACGTTCAAAGAAGGGGACTCACATTCACTTAATTTAGGCTAAGTGAATGGAGAGATTTCTTACACATTTTGTTTGGTAGAAGAAAAGAATGTGCAACTTAGAGGTTGCAACTCATGAATATCCTTGAACATTTGATGTTCAAAGGGGATTTCATCCTCCCAATTAGGATTTGAGGGCATGAAGACGGATTTGGGTACTCTCCTACAATCTTGACTTGTAGGAAAGAGGAAAAATGCAACCTTAGAGGTTGCAAATCAATGGATATTCTTTGAACATTTGTTGTCCAAAGAAGGAAATGCACTCTCCTAGCTTGGGCTTAGGAGAATGAGGGATTTCCTACAACTTTTGGGTTGTAAGAATGAGGGAAAGAACATGCAACTTAGAGGTTGCAAATCCATGAATATTCTTTGAACATTTGGTGTTCAAAGAGGCGAATTCGTTTGCCTAATTTGGAGCTAGGCAAATGGGGATTTAAAGGTTTCCTACAATTTAGGCTTGTAGGGAAAGGGGTGGTCCAAGGTGCAATCTATGAATTGCAAATCGGAGGAGTTTCTTTGAGCATTCGGTGTTCAAAGAAAATGACACACATTCACTTAATTTAGGCTAAGTGAATGAAGAGATTTTCTACACTTTTGTTTTGGTAGAAAGAGGAAATAATATGCAACTTGGAGGTTCCACATTCATGAGTGCCCTTGAACTTTTGATGTTCAAAGGGGAAACGACCATTCTCCTAGATTTGGGTTTAGGAAAATGAGAGGACTTTCTACAACTCTTAAGTTGTAGAAGAAAGAAGCAACAAGCACATTTGGATTGCATGTTGAAAGGGATTCCTTGGACATTTGGTGTCCAAGGAGGGGTATTCATTTGTTTAATTAGTAACTAAGCAAATGATGAAGACTAGGATTTGAGTCCTATGTTTAAGGAATTACTTATTGATTTGTGTTCCAATAAATAAAGAGTTTGATAGATTTCCTACAACTTAGGGGTTGAAGGAAGAAAATGTAACTTAGAGAGTTACAAAAATTCATAGAAAGCCTTTGAATATTTGGTATTCAAAGAGATAGGATCATTCACTTAGTTGAAGTCAAGTGAATGGAGTTAGATACTCTGTTGATTTTGAGACTCAACAAATAAAGGTTTAGGCTTAGGATTTGGTCCAAAAGCCTTGGAGATTCATGTGATAAAACATTTGGAGCCTTAGAGGGGCTCCAAAATACTTCACATGGAGGGAAAAGAGTGCTTGGAAGCAAGCTCTTTATACTTATTAAAACTCATGCAACATAGAGCTTAGAACTTTGAAGAAGTTCTAAGCATCACACTTGGAAGGAGATGTGCATGAAAAAGAGAATTCCCCATTTCTCCATGAGTGTTTTGGACTCAATTGGAGGAAGGAAGATAAATTTCCTAAGTTCTTAGGAGAGGTTTCTAAACCACTTTTGGGCATGATTTAGAAACTTGGATGGGAGAGATCTATCACAACGATTTCTAGGAGATTTAAGATCAAATTTGGTAACGATCTAAGAAAGAACCTAGAATGCGTGCATGTGTAGATGGTTCTCCAAATTAGGGAATTTTGATACAATAGAGCGAATGCCCACTTGTTATTTTTTCTTTACAAGCTTTGCAACACACCCAAAATAAGATTGATCAACCCTACTTGCTCTAGAATTTGTAAAATGAACCTTTAAGAGTTCAAATAAAATTCTACAAGTTATCAAATGCATTTGGGCATCTAACCAAGTCATAGAGAAAATTGCAAGTTGGCAAATGCAAAATCCTAAATCCTATGTCAATTTTGCCATGACATTAGCATTGAGTAGGTACAACCTAGAATTCAACAAAACCTACGTCTCAACATTCATTTTGGGATAGAAAAAGATCATCAAATCCTATGGTTCATTCGTAGGCGAAGGCATTAGGCACAAAATGAATGCTTTGACATGCATTTGAGGGGTTGTCGGATACAAATCCGACCACCCTACGCGTATGGCGTGCCTCTTTGGCTCTCACAAGAGAGCAAACAAACGGAAATCACCGGATTTCCGTTGTTTTATGGAGAGGGCAGCGCACATGGGTTTTGGGGAAGCAAGCAAATGAAGTTTCTAAGGGACCTATGGCTTGGGGACGTCATCCACACATCAATGGCTTTGGGGGACCCTAGGTTTCACTAAGTTTTAGGGTTTTACCTCACCCGGGTTGTCCTAGCGCTCCAATCCAAGCTCCAAATGTTGTCCAAGGTTCTTTGAAGGCTCCAACTTGCTGTCCCAGGTTTTCCCAAGGCTCCAAACTGCTGTCCAAGCCTTTCCGGATGGTGTCGCTGCTGTCCAAGCTTTTCCGGATGATGGATTTGCTGTCAAAACTGCTCCGGACAGCAGCTTGCTGTCCAAGAATGCTCCAAACAGCGGTCCAAGCAGCTCCGGATGACAAATATGCTGTAGAAGACACACCAAACTGCTGTCCAGAATATTCCAACAGCTATCCTCGCTGTTTGGAGGTCACCGGAGTTGAAGGAAGGGGTGGAAGAAGTCTCCACAGCAAATAGACAGCCTCCAAGTCTCTCTACTATCCTCCAACACTTCCCTTTTTTGCTTGAGAAGAGGAAAGAGCAGGTCTTTGCTCTTCCACTTGAAGAGATGGAGGAAAATAGGGAGAAACTTTCCTCTTCGGTCCAAGGAAGAAGGAAACAGTAGCAAGGAAGTGCATGCAGGTTCGGTCATCCCTCTTCCTCCCTTCGGCTGGGTGCGACCAAGCAAGAGAGCCGAGCGGCTCTCTCTTTCCTCCCCTCTCTTTCGTTGCCTGGGACGGAACCACACGGGGGAGCCGAATGCTCCCCCTCTCCCGATCTCTCCCTCTGTCTGCCTCGCTGGGAAGGACGAACGGCACAGAGGCCTCCGCTCCCTTCTTCTCTGCGGCTGGAGACGCACGCAAGGGGCTCGATTTCTTTCTCTCCCGCTCTCTCTCTGTTCTCTCGCTCGGGGTCGGGACGGACAACACAAGGGGAGCCGAATGAGCTCCCCTCTCTCCCTTGCGTGCTCTTGGAGAGCACGGGCAGCAGCCAAAAAGCCACCGCCCAAATGGCCAATAGGAGCCTCACACGCGTGGAAGGAGAGATATGGGGTGGGATTTGAGAAGAGATCTCAGCCCTAGATCTTCAATTTTGATTTGAAAATCAGATTCAGCCCAAATTAATAAATTAGGGCTGAAATTGAGTTCGAATCGAACCCAACTTGGATCGATTTGGGTCGATTTGAGTCCGATCGAGTCAATTATGTGAAATTGAGCTCGAATCGGCGCCGAACGGTGTCAAATTGTGTCGAATTAGGCTCGGCGACGCTCGACGGGGTTTGATTTATTTTGATTTGATTTAAATTAAATTAAATTTGATTTAATTTAATTAAATCGGGGTTCGATTTGAGTCAAAATCGTCTTGACGACCTTCGATCGAATCGATCGAGCACGATCGAGCCCAATCGGGCTCGATGCGAAAAAGTACGTCAACATTTATGTTCAAAGTTACCCACTAGAGTTCTTTTTGATACTGGAGTATCACATTCATTTATTAGTCAAGAGTCTGTCAAGGAGCATGCATTTAGTATCCACAATATGCCCACAACACTCACAGTTATGCTACCTGATGGGTCCAAAATGATTGCCACAAGTATATGTTCACCACTCCTTTCTATTTGCGAGAGGAATTTTGATGATGATTTGATTGTGTTACCACTTTTGAAATTCGATGTGATCTTAGGAATGGATTGGATGTCTAGCTAGTTCATCTCTATAGATTGCAATAAGAAAGTATAGAAGATCAAGTTTCCTGGAGGGGAGAAGCTTGTATTTCAGGGTGATCGAGGTGTATCATCTATGATCATATCATCCCTGAAAGATTGTAGCTTGATTTTGAAGGGTTGTACAAGCTTTCTAGCTCATGTGAGGGATACTTTAAAGAAAGTGCCGGAGCTGAATGAGATTGTTGTGGTAAGGGAATTCCTGGATGTGTTCCCTAAGGTTTTGCCCGGAATGCCTCCAATTAGAGAAATTGATTTTTCTGTTGATCTTTTATCTGGTGTTGAGCCTGTTTCAAAAGCACCATATTGTATGGTAGTTAAAAAACTGCAAGAGCTTAAGGGTCAATTACAGGAATTGTTGGAGAAGGGGTTTATTCGCCCAAGCACCCACCGTGGAGAGCACCCGTTCTTTTTTGTTAAGAAGTAGGATGGTAGCATGCGACTTTGTATTGATTACAAAAAGTTGAACAAGCCTACAATTAAGAACAAGTATTATTTGTCAAGGATAGATGATTTATTTGATCAGCTCGTAGGAGCCAGAGTCTTTTCCAAGATTGACTTGAGGTCTGGCTATTATTAGTTAATGATTAAAAAGGATGATATCCCTAAGATAGGTTTTAGCTCAAGGTATGGATACTACGAATTCACAGTGTTACCTTTTGGGCTAACAAATGTCCAAGCTGCTTTTATCAATCAGATGAATCGAGTCTTTAAGTCAATGCTCGACAGTTTTGTCATTGTCTTTATAGATGACATTTTGATATATTCTTGTGATGAAGAATATCATGCTAATCATCTTCAAGCTGTGTTGCAAACTTTAAGAGTCAATGAATTGTATGTCAAATTCACCAAGTGTGAGTTTGGCTGAAGAGTGTGACATTTATGTGACATGTGATTAGTGGTGAAGGCATTACTATTGATCAGCATAAGGTGCAGGTAATAGCTGAGTTGCCTAAACCTATGATTGTTACTACGGTACAAATCTTTCTTGGGTTAATTAGTTATTATAAAACATTTGTTGAAGGGTTCTCCAAGATTGTTGCACCATTGAGTAGAATGACTCAGAAAGCAGTGAGGTTTGAGTGGAACAGTCAGTGTGAAGAAACATTTCAAGAGTTGAAGACTCGCTTGATGACTACACCAATCCTCACTATTCCTTCAAGCGCTGAAGGTTTTCAGATTTTCAATGCCGCATCACAAAGGAGCTTAGGATGTGTCTTGATGCAGTATGGGAAAGTAGTTGCTTATGCCTCTAGGAAATTGAAAAATCATGAGAAAAAATATCCAACTCATGATTTAGAGCTTGCTGTAATAGTTTTTGCTTTGAATATTTAGAGGCACTACCTATATAGGGTGCGTTGTGAAGTGTTCACTGATCACCAGAATTTGAGGTATATCTTTTCACAAAAGGAGCTGAATTTAAGGCAGAGGCGATGGGTGGAATTAGTTAATGATTATGATCTAGATATTCAGTATCATCCAAGAAGAGAAAATACAGTTGTTGATGCCTTAAGAAGGAAGATGCTTGTGAAGGTGAATTACTTATTGACCCAACAGGAGAAGCTGATTGAGGAGATGGAACGCTTAGAGTTGTCTGTAATACTTCCTACGACTGAGAATGTAGGATGGTTAAGTCAGATGATAGTGCAGTCTAATCTGAAGAGTAAGATAGCTGAAGCCTTGTTGAGGGATCCTGATTTTATGAAGATTATTGAATTGGTAAAACAGGTCATGAAGAGGATTTTACAATTGATGAAGATGATCTTGTGGTAAAAGGGCAGAGTTTGTGTGCCAAATGTAGATGACTCGAAGAGGGATGTTCTCTAGGAAGCTCATCGCTCTGGCTATACGATTCATCCAAGTACAACAAGATGTATCAAGACCTAAAGGGTTTATTTTGGTGGCCTGGGTTAAAGAGGAGCATGTCTAATTATGTTGCGAAGTGTGCCACTTGTCAAGTAGTCAAAGTTGAACATCAAAAGCCAGGTCGATTACTTCAACCTTTGTAGATTCCAGAGTGGAAGTGGAATGATATTGCTATGGATTTCGTGATAAGTTTGCCGAGATCTCGATAGGGTCATGATGCTATTTGAGTTATCATTGATAGGCTTACGAAGTCTGCTCACTTCTTGCTTATTCGACAAACTGACTCAGTTGAGAAGTTCGCGATGTTGCATGTGGCAGAGATTGTTCGCCTATATGGTGTACCAAAGTCCATAATATCTGATCGTAATGGTAGATTTACCTCTAGACTTTAGAGGAAGGTTCAAGAGGCTATGAGTACCAAATTGACCTTTAGTACAACATTACATCCTAAGACTGATGGACAATCTGAGCAGAATATACAAGCTTTTGAAGATTTGCTTAGATTGTATGTTCTTGGTTTTGGTGGAAGCTGGAAATCTCCCATTCCTTTGATAGAGTTCAATTATAACAACAATTTTCAAGCTAGGATAGGAATGGCTCCCTACGAAGTACTCTATGAAAGGAAATGTAGAACACCCTTATGTTGGGCTGAAGCAAGAGAAAGGAAAGTGATTGATTCTGATTTAGTTGATAATGCTACTAATAAGATCAGAATTATCAGAGATAGGCTGCGAGTAGTACAAGATAGGCAGAAGAAGTGCTATGATGATAAGCACCGCTCTGTGGAATTCAATGTGAGAGATTTTGTTTTTATCAAGATTAGGTCTATGAAACATGTACTACATTTTGGATTGGGAAAGTGGCTTACCGATTGGCTTTGCCAACTAACATGTATGTTGTACACTGTGTTTCATATTTCTTCCCTAAGGAAGTTTGTATCAGATGATCCTTCTAAAGTCATAACAGAATATGTGGACATATAGTCAGATCTTACGTATTTAAAAGAGCCAAATCGTATTCCGGAGTTTAGTGTGAAGCAACTCTGAAGTGGAGACATAACTTTTGTCAAGTTCTATGGAAGCATGGGTCTGAGAAGGATGCTACATAGGAGAAAGAATCAGTAATAAGAAAATGTAATCATCGTCTCTTTGTTTATGGTATACCTTGTCCCTCTTGTTTTAATTTCGAGGACAAAATTTTTATTTGCAGGGGAGAATTGTAAAACCCATAAAACCAAAAAATGTCAATTTTTTGCACCGCACGCATTTCGATGCGCCACGACACAAATAAGATAGATTTTTGAAGTTGTCGGAATTCGACGAAATAAATTTTATAAAATTCTGCGCAAAATTTTAATCATTTTGATATAAAGAACTTAGGGTAAATTATGCATGGTTTGAGAGATAAAAATCGCTGAAGATTATTAAGGGCATAACTAATTTAAAACCCATTCTAAATCTTAAGAGGAATGAAGGAATGAGGGGTACATGGGTCATTTTGGACACCCCTCCTCCCCCACCGCCCTCATAAGCTAAGGGAATGAATATTTTCGGTCCCACTTCCTTGGTTCGGCCAAAAAGGAGCAAGAGAAAGAGGGAAAAGGTGGCGGGAGAAAAGGATTCCAGAGGCCGGTGGCTTTTTCGGAGGCGGTTTTAGGGGGGAAATCAAAAGGGAAAGCTTAAGGAAGAGAAATGGTAAGATCTAAACATAGAAATCTTTCTTTTTCTCCAAGATTTTAAATGATTACAATTTACTGTTTTGTTTAAAACTTCAAATCTTTCAAAGAAAATGATAGGGAATGATTGGAATATAATTCTAACCATGAAAATGTAATTTTTCACAAAAATTTCTAAGTTTTCAAAATTAGGGTTTTATTGAAACATAATTTTTTCTTAAAAAAAATGTTAGAGAAGATTTAAAAATATTTTCTAATTATGAAATTTGTATTTTCCCTAATTTTTTTGAGTTTCGAAAATTAGGGTTTTTCTAAATATTGATTTTCATGAAAATTTCTTAACAAATATTATTCATAAGGATCTTAGGAAGGTTTTATTGGTGAAAATTTGAGATTTTTCATAAAATATTATTTTTCCTAATTTTAAAATTTAAATAATCTAAAAAAATTTATGCCCATACTATTAATTAGGTAAAGATGAAGTTTTAGAATGATTATGTGATGGAAATAAAGGAAATTAGAATTTCAAATATAGAGTTTTAGAAGAAAACCAAATTTCATATCAATTTAAATTAAATTATTTAAGTATAATGTAATTATATAGTGATAGAAAGGGTAAATCTTGGATTTGGACAAAAATTTGGACTTTATAAAATTAGGATTAATTTAAATCCGAAAGTAATTATAATGACAATTATAATTACAGTTAAGGTTAAAATGAATTAAGGATTCATGTATATGATAACTGACAACTTTATAATGAGAATTAAGAATTTATGCTAATGTTAACTTAAGGATTATGTTAATAACGATAATATATGTTAATGACATTCATGACAATTAATGGAAAAGAATTAAGAGTAGACATTTATTTAGGTATATGTTAATGATTTCTTTTATGTTAAGAATAATAAAATGTTCTTTTAATAAACATGAATTATGGTTAATCGAGCATGTTAATGAACATGAATTAATGAACATGAATTAAGGTTGATATTGGATGATCAAATTACATTTTTTAGGTTTTGGAAAAGGAATATTAAAGAAAGATCATTGCAAGGGTAAAAGAAGAATTCCACACATATTGAGGTAGGTGCCTGTAATTCTCTAAATTTGATATTCTTTTCAACTCTTTTCCAAATTGAATACATTGTAATGTGCTTTAGCATTGGAATAATATGTTAAATCCTTTTATTTTATATGAGCATAGTACATTGGCAAATGTATTGTAATGTGTATGAACATTAGAATAAGATGTTAGATCCTTTTATTTTATATGAGCATAGTATATTGGTATGTTTATTTTCATGTTTAGCAATTATTTGCATATATAGGAGTTTCACATTTGATTCAAAAAGATCCATCATGTAGACTTGCATAAAATATATAATGATTAGAAACAAATGATTGATGTATGTGAATCACCTATCTTATGAAAAAATTATGTATGTAGAATTGTGCACTATGATGCACCGACACTTCTCCTCAAAGAGGCGTGCAGTGTCCGACACCGTGTCTGACACGACACTCATCCGACACTCCTCCGACACGTGTCGGACACGCCGAAAACATGTCCGATTAAAAAAATATTAAAAATAAATTGGACATGCGTGTCGGACACGCATATCTTAAATATTTTATAATTTTTTTAAAATATAATTTCTTATATTTGGCGAGATTTAAACTAAATTTCTTATTTCATATCCACAACATCAAATCAACGTCTGCATTTAATACACATTCATCGAATATTCTCATTTTCATTTCTCTTTGGCTGTGAAAGTATTTTCATCTCCTCTCTTTTTGTACAATTACAAATCTTTCTCTTGTTGAACCAGAGTTGAAAGCAGTGATATTCAATGATGATGATATTGAAGGCCAAAAACAAACATCTAAAGCTAATCCTAGTAGTTGAAGCTTGAATGCTTGATGTTGTAGTAAGTGATTATTTGCTTATATTTTTGTGGTTATACTAGATATTTTGTACTAAATATTTTATATTATAAGCTAGATAAGCTATCATGTCATTCATTTATTATTGTTTGACATTTTTAATATGATATTACATTAATATATATATACACTATATAAAAAAATGTATTGCCGTGTCCGCGCCGTACCCGTGTCCTATATTTTCAAAAAAAGCCGTGTCTCATGTCTGTGTCGTGTCATGTCCGTGTCCGTGCATCATAGATTGTGCATGTTGAGGCGGAGTACTAATACGATGTCTTGGCACAATATGTCTCTTTGGAGGAATAAGACTCTTCAGGGAAAATGGTGAAGGAAAATAATATGGTCATTATGTATGTGTACCTGATCAGTATAATTTTCGGTACTCCAGTATAGGTTATACGATACAAATAAGATAAAAACATATGCATAGGCATGAAATGAAAGAAATAATAAACATATGAAAAGAAAAATGTTCACATAGGAAGACATAGAAATAGATACAATATTAAGAATAAAGTTGATGCACAAGATTGTGCGAATTATAGAGGAATTAAGTTAATGCGTCATACTTCAAAACTATGGGAGCGAGTTATTGAGCATAGGTTGTGGCGTGCTCAAAATCAATTTGAATTCATGCCGGGTAGGTCAATTATGGAAGTCATACATTTATTAAGAGGTTTGATGGAGAAATATAGAGAAAATAAGAAGGATCTACATATGATATTTATTGATTTAGAAAAAACATATTATAAAGTTCCAAGAGAAGTGCTATGGAGAGTTCTTGATAAGAAGGGAGTTAATAATGCTTATATTCAAATCATTAAAGATATGTATGCAGGAGCCATTACTTGTGTTCAAACACAAGGTGGTTTGACTAAGTTTTTCCCTATTTCGGTTGGGTTACATCAAGGTTCAGCCTTAAGCCCATATCTTTTTGCTTTAGTCATGGATGTTCTCACTAGACATTTGCAAGAGGATGTACCTTGATGTATGCTTTTTTGATGATGATATTCTTCTTGTTGATAAGACTAGAGAGGGAGTTGAAAGTAAACTTGAATTATGGAGGTCAACATTAGAGACTTAAGGTTTTCGCTTGAGTAGATCTAAGGAATATATGGAGTGTAATCAAAGTAGTAACAGACCTAGTGAGGGGATTGTGACTTTGGGCGAACAAGTCATTAATAAGAGTACACGTTTTAGATATCTTGGATCTATTGTTCAGAGTGATGGTGAAATAGATGGGGATATTATCAGCAGAATTCAAGTTGGATGGTTGAAGTGGAGGAATGCATCGGGCTTGTTGTGTGATAGAAAAGTATCCCTCAAACTTAAGGGAAAATTCTATAAGATGGTAGTGAGGCCTGCAATGTTTTATGGTGCTAAATGTTGGCCATTAAAAGAGAAGCATAATACTAAGTTAAGTCTGACAAAGATGAGGATGCTCAGGTGGATGAGTGGCTTTACCCTTAGAGATAGGATATGAAATGAGCATATACGTGAAAAGGTTGGAGTAGCTCCAGTAGAAGATAAGATTAGAGAGAGTCGCCTTAAGTGGTTTGGTCACATAAAACGGCGGCCTTCCAATGACCCGATTAGGAGAGTAGAGGTATTAGATTTGACTTATGTTAAGAAAGGTAGAGGCAGAGCTAAAAAGACTTCGTTAGAAAATATTAGAAATGACCTTTCTTTATTAGATTTAAACGAGAATTTGACCTTTAATAGAACACAATGGAGAAAAATTATTCATATAGCTGACCCCATGTAGTGGGATAAATGCTTGATGTTGTTGTTGTTGTTACATTTGCATAACACTATATGGTATACTTCATTAGTTTATTAGTTGTTCATGCATATTGATCTCCTTTATTTTGTAATTAAATTTAGAAGAGTTACTTGTTACCTGCTAAGTGTTAAGTCACTCCCTATTTTTGGAAAAATTTTAAGGAGAACCTACTGCTAAGTGATGGCTGAGAGACAACGGTTTACTTACAGTCGTAGGGGATTGTCATATGACGGGTTTTTTAGTGTTTTCTTTTGATGTTTTTTAGGTGAATTTTACATTATTAGCTTATAGTCGACCTTTGTAAATTTGTTTTGATAATAAATGAAAATTTTGAAAATTTGAAGTTTTAGTGGCTCTTTATAAATTGTTGGATGTTACTTATGTTAATATTTAATGTTATTTGATAATTATGTTTTAAATTGTTGTCTGTCATCCGTTCCCGCCTCGCTTATACGATCTTACAGGGTCGGGTCATGACAATACCTTAGTATATGTTTTTTGCTGATAATATTCTTATAGTTCATAAGAATAGAGAGGTAGTTGAAGGAAAACTTGCATGATGGAGGTTAACCTTAGAGTTTAATGGTTTTCATTTAAGTAGATCTAAAATTAAATACATTAAGTGTAATTTAAGTACTAATAGATATAGTGGAGAGATTGTGACTTTGGGAGATTAAGACATTAATAAGAATATAAATTTTACATATAATGGATCTATTACTCAAAGTGATTGTGAAATAAATGAGATTATTATTAGTAGAATTCAAGTTGGATAGTTAAAGGGGACGAATGTATCGGGTCTATTGTGTGATTGGAAAAGTACCCATCAAACTTAAGAGAAAATTCTATAAGATGGTGGTGAGGACTGTAATGCTTTATGGCACAGAATATTAACTATTAAAAGAGAAGCATAAAATTAAGTAAAGTGTTGCATAGATGAGGATGCTCAAGTCGATGAGTGGCTTCACTCCTAGAGACAATACGAAACAAGTATATACGTGAAAAGTATGGAGAAGCACCAGTGGAAGATAAGATTAGAGAGATTTCCTTAGATGGTTTAGACACATAAAATATCGGCCTTCCAATGACCCAGTTAGGAGAGAAGATGTATTGTATTTGGCCTATGATAAGAAAAGTTGAGGTAGACCTAAAAAACTTGGTTAGAAACTATTAGAAGTGACCTTTTCTTCATTAAACTTAAATAAGAATTTGACTCTTAACAAAACACAATGGAGAAAAAAGATACATGTAGCCGACCAGTTGTAGTGGGATAAAGGCTTGATATTATTGTTGTTGTTGTTGTTGTTGTCAAAGGAAGTTGATATCTTAACTTGATAATGATATCAAACTCAACTTAGTACCTTGTTAAGTGTGCATCATTATTCTCTTGTTACATTAATACTTCAACTAATTATGAAGAACCTTTTATCCTGAGCTACTTGAACAAATAAACTGAAATTTTGACAACTTTTGTTATCAAACTAATGAAGACGGGTTCCCTTATTATGACATTTATTATGGATCATAAAGTGAAGCTATCAAGTACTTTGTCATATTTAAGCTTGCTGAGTTTGAGCTTTTACACCCACTCGAGCCTTAGAATTAAGCCATGGAGAGTTGTTCCATGATTGTTGAAGTTTGTAGACTTAGAGTCATCTTCCAAGTTTTCAAGGTCATAAAATTTGTATATTTGTAAATATTTTGTGTGAATGCATATATGTTTTATTGAATGAAGCTTATCTCCTCCACTTTAAGTTTACCCACAGGCCAATCGAGAAAATCTTATGTACATGTGTTTCCTACTATGAAAACTCTCTTGTCGTTGCATCTTAGGACTTGAAAGCTATCTTGTCGTTTGTCTAATGTAGTGGAGGTTCCCTTACTTTGATAATGCTTATAGCTTAATGAGAACATAAAACTGCCAACAACTCAACCATATTTAGGCTTGTTGAGTTTAGCCATATACACCCATTTAGTTCTACTATGGAAGCTTACAATTCGATCTCTAGCTTGGCTTGTTGAGATTATCAGACAATGAAGTCTTTTCACTTGATTTTCAAAATATTGGTGAATTGAGAAGATGAACCTCCAACTTTTGGAATCCTCATACATGCATTTAATTGAAGGTATTGGCCTACTTCTTATGCTTGTATGATTAGATAACACGCATTATTAAAAAATTTAAATATTTATTTGGAGATCTCAATGTAAGCATGTTTTCAACCAATTAAATATTTAAAAAAGCACCATGTCTCATAAAAAAATTTATGATCTTCAAATATTAAAATAGAAAAAGCCCACCGTCGAGATTTTAACAAGCTTTAAGTGTAAAACTAAAATAATTTTTTTTTTGGGGGGAGGGGGGGTAGGGTAGGGGGTCATCAAGAAGCACATTCGTAAATTACAAGTGTTTTGAGAAACTTTAAATATACATGCTCATGTACATAAAGAAGATAATTGTATTACGGTAGAAAATTTTAGGTACAATACTTTTTGATTTAGTCATTATGCAATATTTCTTTAAGTACATACCACTAAACAGTGAGATAGGTCGTTGATCATTCGAAAACTAGTGAGATAGGTCGTTGATCATTCAAATTGAAAAACATATAAGCTTTATTTTCATGTCTTCTGGATGACAAAAGAGCAGTCACAATTAACCTCAAATTTTCCACCAATTCCTCGATAAAGGATCATTGGTCTGCTTAGTAACTTGTTCCAGCCTTTTATTTTTTAACGTACCTAATAGAGGTTGACCAAACCATGATAAGCTAGCTGATTTAAATTATTTTCAATTAACAATTAGAAAGTAGAAGCCCCCAATATTGCCTTTCCTTTTCACTCAAGTACTGGTTCATGCGGAGATTTCCACTTAACACCATGAACTCCTTCAAGATGCTACAACATTTTCAAAATTTTTTTGAGATAGCAATTATTCAGTTTATATTAATTTTTCTTGTTTTTTTCTTTGGTTGATAGCACAGAAGTGAATGTGACCACCTCTGTAGATTATTGCTTTGGGTAAACTAAAACTCTTTTGATAGAATGAATTTGACCTAACCTAATCAAAATATTCTTTTTAATAGCCATGAATTGCTTTGTCCAAAAAAATCTTTTAGATATTAGGTTGGATGTTCGTCTAAAGAGGATATAGTTAAATTAACCTAAGCTAACAAAGAGTTGTATATCCTATAAAATGTATCATATGATTCATTACTCAAGGTCTTCTAAGACATTAAAGAACTTACAAGCATTGGTCATAACTACAATATAATGATACCATTTTACGACTAAACCGCCCAATCAAAGTGTTCCAATAATAGTCGTTTGTCTGTTATGTCATTTGATAGTAAAATCATTGGTTTAATGACACAAGTCACAACTTTACTGATAATAGATCATTTAAGGGTGAATATAGAAATATACTCAATAAACATTAGCTCTTTACAAGTTGAGATTATTCTTAAATTAATCACCCTCAATAAATATTTATGGATGACAAATATATTTTTCTTTATATTTTAGATGAAATTTCACTTGATATATTTTGAATTCTATAATTATTTAAATTTTTTATCTTTATTGTCTAGATAGAGCCCCAAAATGATCTAGGAGGATTTTAAAATAAAGTCCTCTTTAGTTGATTTTTTTTCCAACAAAACCAACATCGGGGTTTTGAATACTTTCATTTTATTGCTTTCGATCTTATGAACTCAACCAATTTGCATATAGAGGATTAGGTCAAATTTGAGTTCAACGTATTGCTCGCCTATGTAATGTTCTCAGACATGAGGTTAAGGAGTTTGATGTATTAGGTTGAAGCACATATAAGAAAGTTGACTTTAAAAACTTGATTTTTTTTTAATGATGTGCATTTTTTTAGATGATGTACATTGTCGTTATTCTCAATATGCATGCGCATTTTTTTATGTGCCTACACAATGCACTTACTTGCTTATCAATGCATTTAGTGTATTTGCATGATTTTCAACGTACTTATGTGCCTTTCGATGTGCTTATACGCTTCTCAATGCCTTTCCAAATGTGCTTGTTATAAATAAGCGCACACCCTAGTTCATTTTTGTCATTTCGATTCAATGTGCAATTTTTATTTAGGTTCAATGTGCAATTTCTTAAAAGTTCTAAGTTGTTTTGTGAGGGCTTCAGAAGTCTAGGGAGAATTTGTTCATGATCATAGACGAGCTGTCATGTTCTCTACAAGTCTCTGATAAATTAATTTCTTATCTAGTTCTATATGCAACTCCATCCCCATTTTTTAAATTTCATTTTTGGTTTATAATTTCATAATTTTGTAGTTGATTATTTGTTTATGTTCATGATGCATGTATTTGATTATTTGATTATTCTTTTAAGATCGTTCTATCAAAATTATGATAGCCTCCTGACATTTTCCTTACATAAGAGGCATCTACAAATAGCTTGGGCTTGCCCACTGCACCAAGAAAAGGGAGTATAGTTGACATTTGAAGATGATGCAGCCAAATTTTATCTTTTCCTAATCTTTTATAGCAAACCAACTTCAAATTGAGGTTAGCGGGCTTGAGAGCTTTAGGCACATAAATCGTCACAAGGTAAAATATTATTTTGAAGTTAATTTGTTTTAGATTTTTAAATTGGTAAGTTAGAAAATTTTTATTATATGAGAAATTTACATTACTTATATTGTATATAAAAGATCAATGTTTCATAGTAACCAATGTGTAGAATCTTTGGGGTTGATCTACCTTTGACGTAAGATATACAATCTATAATTCAGAAAGAAGTGTGTTTTATTCTTATGCACGTCAATTCGTACAAATATTTTAGATTTATATGCAAGCTATGTATTATATAATTCTTCATATTGTAAATTATATATTTGATATCCTACCATTAATGATTAAATGATTATATATCAATTATAAATTATGCAAAGTGTATATTTGAAGTATTATATGTTAATGCCTTAATAAAATGTTTTATTACCAAATTGGGACATCTAGCAATTATAGATTATATATGTTGATGCATAGTATCGATTAGCTTGTTCATGATGAATAATTTATATTTTTAAATGTTTTATATTGCAAAAAAAAATGAGATTAAGAAATATCATGTTATGTGTTATAGTTGGTAATGTTTTACATGTGGGCAATAGGATAACAGCTTGATATCCTATAAAAGAAAACAAGATCCTCAACCTATTGATATTGATTTTAGTGATAGTTTAATAATAATAATAATGTAAGGCCATAATCAAGCTCTAGTGAACCTTATGATGATAGCTGACAGCCTGGATAATGATCATATCATAATGATATATAGGTGTGGGTTTGATATAATCTACTATCTTATGATCTTCAACGAACCTGGACATTCAGAATATATTATAAGGTTATGATAAGTTATGATGAGAGAAGTAATATTATGTATAATAATATATGTTATATCATGAGAAGAATGAAATGAACAAATGAATGTAGTAAATGATTGATCTAACGTATAACCATAGTACACATTTGAAAAATATAGTGCATATGATGATGGTATACTTAGAATTCCTATTATAATTTTTTCATTACAATTACCTTGCTGTTATTTTACATCCTTACTCAAGATATGTTATTTCACGATGCTTATATATAATGCCCAAATATTATCATACTTTCAATTCTTCTGGCAAGTCTTTGACTAGAATGCCATATTGCTCCCCTCCTTCGAGTGCTTGAATAAAATTTTATAATTTTTTATCTTGCTAAGCATCATACATTATTATATTATTATTTGGTAGCTATTGTAAATAGGAGGAAGAATAATGTTGAATCTAAATAAAGATCAAGTTTTCAATTTACTACTCTATATTTTGATATTTAATTTTAGTGTAAGTTGTGAAACATGACAAGGAAATATACATGATGAAAAGATCATATGAATTATGATGTTTATTAAAAGTTCTATCGTGTAGATTAAAGGAAATATTTTTTGGAATGTTTCCTAACAATTGAATTGAGCCATCGTATTTGATCTTTGTGAGTTTGGGTTACATTGCATGCTTAGAACTGTCAATCAAGTCGTTAAGTTTATCACCCATTGTATTATAGTATATATAGTTCTAGAATAAATGTTAGTGTCAGACTCAACCAGATTTGTTGTAGTCGCTTCTATTACGTCTTATGCTAGATCAAACGAGACAGCATGGTTCATTATGGGCTGTGACAAACTTTTTATCATGTAATTCTATTTTATATCATTTATCCTTAAATATTGAGAAAGGGTTTCCATAGCTTCTCAATTAAAAAACAATCCTTGTAGGAGGAATACACATATACAAGTTGCTTACCTTGAAACTTACTTTTCTAAAGCTCTTTCCTTCTTTTTCTGGCAAAAAAAGCTTTTCAAACTTAAATATCATTCAAATATTTAAAATTATCAATCATAAGTCACTACAGGAAAAGAATAAAATGTCAATGGAAATTCCGGCAGAATTTCTGCCGGTGGTTAAGCACCTTGGTGGAATTCCCGACGGCTTTTTTAACCAAAATTTTACTTAATTTCCAGCAAAAAAAGCTTTGAAAACTCTGCCGGAAATGGCCTTATTTTGTCCCTAGCTGCCTCCCTCTCCCAATTCACAAAAACTTTCTCCTAAACATCTCTCTTGGCCTCTCCGTCGGCCAGTGCAATTCAAGGTCTTTTCAAGTTCATTCTACTCATTTCTAGAAAATTTGAAAGGTAAATTTCTTCAACTCTTTTATCATTTTCAATTTTTTAAAATTTCATCCATTAGATTTTGTTAAAAATAAATCTTAGTTACTTGTAGGGTTTTGAGTTGTCTAACTTGAGAATGTTCCATTGATTATAAATTTTCTAACATTGGGAAATTGCAATGTTCCGTTGAGCTATAAATGTTTCATTGAATAATTGCAATGTTTCATTAAGCAATTGCAATGTTCCTTTGAGTAAATTCTTAAAATTAAAAATTTAGAGATTTCTTTGTTGAGATGCATCCTATTTTCAATAATTTTTAGATATTTTTTGTTGAATGAAGGTCATCGCATGATTTTCTTATATATATTTCAGTATGATAAATTTAGGTGTCATGCTATATTGCACGGATACGCCTATTTATGAGGCATGTTGTATCGAATACGTGTCGGATACGGATACGCCTCCGATACGGCACGGATACGTGTCGGTGTGGGCTCCGAAAATTCGGCCTCGGCCTCCGCTCGCTGCTTCTTATTCGGCGAGGGAGTTTTAATGAACTAAGTTCCGAGGTAAATTTTGGAAGGCAGATGGGTTTGTAGATAAGACACTACCCAGAGATTTCGCCCTCATTTTGTGAGGACTTTATGATCTGAGTTCTGGTTTCCTATAAAAGCAAGCCCCTATAGTTAATTACCCCTTCCGATCACGAGAGAAAACTTTCAATTAAGGCTAGTCGTCGATCAGATACGTATAGAGATACGTGCATCTGGCATATAGTAGCAGCAATGAGTATTGGTATTGAGAATTGGAAGTTTGGAATTTGAAGGGTTTGGATATTGGGAATTTGGTTCGGAAGATTTGATATTTAAATAGAAATTGCACCATCCTACACTTAAAGCGGATGGTGGGGGAATGGATGATAGACCCGATCAAGATCCCATGGTTCCGTCGTCCCGGGCCATCGTGGTCCCTGGTCTACTTAGTCAGAGGAGGTAGTCGACCCAACCTGACAGAAGGATCCTTGTCGGCAACCATGGGTTGCTTCGTCCAAGGGGACCTTATAGACCGGGGTTGGATGTTTGTCTAAGGGGACAAATTTGAATCCACCTTAGCTAACAGAGGGCTTTGTGCCCTATCGATTATATCCTATTGATTCATATCTCAAGGATTTAACGCCATTAAGGAGCGTATTGGCTCTGGCCATAACCGCTATCTGTGGTGCCATTTGGCGGCAAAACCACTCGGTTCAGAGGGCCCCGGGTCATAACCGTTTACCTGCAGTGCCATTTGGCGGCGAAACTGCCGGTTAGAGGACGCGTACCACGTCCTTACTGGCAACAGACTTTTTGAGAATGGATCCTAGTAATATTTCCGACTAGGCATTTGGCTCTTTGTGAGCTAGAGTTTATTTGAATTTGTCCACCCCGACAGACTGTTGCGGAGGGCGGATGGATTTTGCTTTAAATGATTAATGGGTTGAATTTCAAATTTAAATATTTTTGGGATTTTTTTTTTGAGATTTTTAGATTTTTCTGGGATTTTGGGTGGAGCTTTGGAGTATTTGAAATGAACTTTTGGGAGATATTTGAAAATATTTGCGAAACCCCTCCGGTTGAGATCTGCATTCAACACGGCCATCATCGGGGTGACCTTGAAGTCACTTGAAAAATGTTTGAATTTTGTAGAAGTTTGAGGGTATTTTGAAATATTTTGTGGACCCCTCCGGTTGAGATAAGCAATCAACACGGCCATTATCGGGGTGTTTGGGATCATTTTCATTTGTTGATTGAACCCTGTCAACTCGACCAAGCTTTTGCTCGAGGATCGGGTTTCTCGTAGGCTTTGTGCCTTTGTTTATGAATTTTCTTGATTTTAAGCCTTGAAGGCCTAAAAAGAATGTATTGGAACAAATACATCGGTCCCCACAACCATGTATCTATTTGATAGTTCGAACCCTGTCGACTCATATTGGTCCGTATAGAAGGATCGGGTTCTTTAGGCTTTATGCCTTTGTTCATGAACTTTCTTGATTTTAGACTTGAAGGCCTAAAAAGGATGTATTTAAACAAATGCATCGGTAGCTATAGCCGTGTATTTATTTGATAATTCGAACCCTGTCGACTCCTATTGATCCGTATAGAAGGATCGGGTTCTTTAGGCTTCATGCCTTTGTTCATAAACTTTCTTGATTTTAGGCATTGAAGGCCTAAAAAGAATGTATTTAAACAAATACACCAGTCACTACAACCGTGTATTTATTTGATAATTCGAACCCTGTCGACTCCTATTGATCCGTATAGAAGGATCGGGTTCTTTAGGCTTTATGCCTTTGTTCATGAACTTTCTTTGTTGAAGGCCATAAAGGCCGAATATGAATGTTGTAGACGCCTTCTGCCTGCTTGTAACAGTGTTGCAGATCCGGTGGCGTGGCGTTGTAGGTTGTAGACGCCTTCTGTCTGCTTGTATCAGTGTTGCAGATCCGGTGACGTCTGATTTTGATGTTGACTCCCCCTTTCTCATTCACCGGGGAAGGATTTTCTGGATTCGAGAGTCAAAGACTGTTGATTTGGGGAGAACTCCCTTCAGGATCTTTGGTGTAGTAGACCGTCATTTTCGGTATTTGTAGACATCAGAACTGTTTTCTTCTCGGGTATATAACTAAGAAGAGACTTTGGAACACCAGGAAGTTTGGTTCTAATTTGTTCAAACATTTCCCCCCTTTTTGCCAGTGGGTGTCCTTTTCGTACATTGGGCTGCCTTTGTACTCGACATACTTGAAGCTCTTGATCACCACTGTCGTAGGTGATACTCGTACTTATGTCCACAGTGATTCATTGTACTTTCAATACACTGTTGTTATCCACAAGTATCCATTTGCAGTGGACTGCTGCATCTACTACGACCTCCTGAAAATGTTCGTAGAAGACCCATTGCTTCTGCATCATATCCACCCTTTCACCAATCTCGGGTGGGCGTTTTGATGTATTTGCTTGTAGGGAGGCAGATCCTCCATCATTGGTCTCCTGTGTCGCCATCTCAATCAACAGGCGTTGTAGGGATTGTTGAAGGAGTTCATGCATCAAGGTCTTGTTTGTCACGAGTCCCCCGTTGTTTGTTTGTATTGAAGTATGGTTCAGGCTCCTGATGAACCTTATTTGAATCCCATTTCGAACGGCAGATCGTCGTTGCATCTTATGAAGCAAATAGGCTTGTTATCTTTGATTAGCATCACATTAAGAGGCCGGTCCTCCTTTGTTGGTTGCATTCTAAGAAGACCGTGAAAACTGCTTCAAGCTTTGCCTTCAATGATCTTAAACATTCAATCGATACAACCCAATGCCACAAAACAACCAGCAAGAGCACCTCAGTAAATGAAAAGCCACAAAGAGCGATTCAAACGAGAATGTACAGGTCTTCTTGAAGTCCAACTCAAGTTCTTGCTTGAGTTCAAATTGATTTGAATTTGGGTTCAATCTGAGTTTGAGTAGGAGTTCATAACCCCCACTTAATGTTATATAGTTCGAGCTCAAAGTACAAGTTCAAGTGTCCCATGCAGTCCAAGTCTTGTATTTGCTTGAGTTCAAATTGTTCAAGCCATCAACGCTCAACTTGGGTCCTGAGTGCGAGTTCAAGTTCCAAGAACTAGTTCAAATTAACTGTCAAGGGTCCTCTGAAATCTTTTGAGTTCAATTTCTTGTTCAAATGATTTGAATTGGGCTTCACCTTGATTTTATTTCATTTGAATTTGGTCTTTAGAAATCATTTGAATTTTGGTTCTGATTTAGGTCCACAAGTCCTCTGTTCTTGTACAGGTCCTCTGCTCATTTTAGTTTGAGTTCTGTACATTTTTGTTCAGATACAAGTCTTTTATATTGTTGCCCAAGAAGGTCTTCAAATTGTTTCAATCTCGTGTACTTCAGTGAAAATTTCGACAGCACCCCGGCATATCCCCCGTTTGGGGGAAAATTGGGGAGCTGGGCCTTCCCACCACGCTACTAGAGCGTGTATGGTAGGTGTCCGTAGACACCGCGGCCGTACAAATTTTCATCCCACCACGCTACAAGAGCGTGTATGGGGCCTTCAGCAGTATCCGTACCAGAACAGCAGTGACGTACCAGAACAGCAGTAACTCCCCACCACGCTACAAGAGCGTGTATAGAGCTCTCCCGCCTCGTCGTATGCTTCGCACCGGGCTCCCTCCTACCGTGCTACAAGAGCGCGTATAGGTGGTTCCCCGATCCGCTGCAAACGTCGAGAATGGGATTTGGAACATCATACCTTTGCGTAGCAGTCGTCGGCGGTGTCGGTGTCGAGGTCGAGGTCGAGGTCCGTCCCCACCACGCTACAAGAGCGTGTATAGGGCTTACCCGCCTCGTCGTATACTTCGAACCGGGCTCCCTCCCACCGTGCTACAAGAGCGCGTATAGGTGGCTCCCCGGTCCGCTGCAAACATCGAGGACGGGATTTAAGTTAGAAATGTATACCTTGAAGTCCCGGCAGGCTGGTAGTGTCGGCTCGAGGATCGAGGCAAGAGGGGCAAGCATGCTTCTCTTTTTTTTTCTCTTTCTTTCTTTTTTTTTATAATTAATATTAATTAATTATAAATTAATTAATAAATTATTTTTAATTAATTATTTTAATTAATCATAATTAATTAAACTAATTAATTAAAATTTATAAAATTTAATTAAAATTATTAGTTATAATTAATTCATAATTAATTATAACTAATTAATTTTAGTTAATTTTAATAAATTGTAATTAATTAAAATTAATTAATAATAATTAATCTTATTATAATTAATTAAAATTAACTCTAATAAAAATTAATTATAATTAATTAAATTAAGTATAATAATTTAATTAGAATTAATTATAATAGTTATAATTAATTAAAAATAATAAATTTAATTAATTATATTTAATTAATTTAATTATAAAATAACAATAATAATAATAAATAAATAAATAAAAATTTCTCTCCCTCCCCAATCTCTCGGTTCGGCGAATTTATGGGATTTGGCCGGAGTAGCGTGCAGAAGGGTAGAAAGTTACCTTCTCCACAAGCGAGCTCCCTGTTCAAGCTTCCGATCAAAATGTCGTAACTTCGATCCGACTGGAAGGAACGTCGGAGGAGCAAAGTCGAACAGCCCTGGAGAGACCGGAGAAGAAGAAGCGCGCGTGAGGGAGAAAGTCTCCTTCACACCGAGCGGGCTCCCGTTCTTTGCTTCCGATCAAGCTGTCGCCACTTCCGATCCTACAGGCAGGGAACGTCGTTGGAGAGGCGAAGTCGTTCGGCCACAAAGGAGTCGGAGAGGGGATCGTGAGAGTCAGAGAGCGAGAGGTTGGGCGTGCGAGCGTTCGGGAGAGGAGGAAGTTATCTTCACAGCCGAGCAAGTTCCCGAGTTGCTTCCGATCAAACTGTCGTAACTTCCGATCCCGACAGAAGGGAATGTCGTGGAAGGTGCGAAGTCGAACGGCGTCGGATGGGGGAGAAGCACGCAAAGGAAGAAAGTTATCTTCACAGCGAATGAGCTCCGGTTCTTTCTTCCAATCCTAATGTCGTAACTTCCGATTCGACAGAGAAAAGACGTCGTCGTGCGAGCCTTATGCGGAGATCATGGGAAAATAAGCGACGTCGTGCTGAATTCGGCGCCGGACAGGTACGTGGATTTTATTTTTTTATTTTTTATTTTTTTTCTCTCTTTTGTTTTATACGGCAGGTCAACAGTCGGATACGGCTCTGTCATGTCCAATTAAAATATTATTTAAATTTGATCGGACACGCGTATCGGCTATTAAAAAAAATAGAGCCGCAATTTGCCCTATTCATTTCGGCTATCCGCTCGATATCC
The DNA here is from genome assembly GCA_016618105.1 of Dendrobium huoshanense. Classification (NCBI taxonomy): domain Eukaryota; kingdom Viridiplantae; phylum Streptophyta; class Magnoliopsida; order Asparagales; family Orchidaceae; genus Dendrobium; species Dendrobium huoshanense. The sequence continues at coordinate 6,268,315 of CM028353.1, forward strand.
TTATTCATTTATGCGACTTAAACATTTCGGCGAGCTAGGTTTTTCGTTTCCGCACAAGTGTTCGTCTTCTTCGTTATAGTCGAAGGAGCATCTCAACGACGCGAGCATTAAAGCCGACAGAATCCTTCGTCGATGGAGCGACTCGACAACACGAACAGTGAAGGCGACGTGAACATTGAAGGTTCGTTTTCTTCATTCTTAATTTTCTTAATCGTAGGCTCAGTACCGAAACTCGATACCGCTCAGTACTCGGTACCGCTCAGTACTGCTCGGTACCGCTCAGTACTCGGTACCGCTCGGTACTGCTTGGTACACTCGGAACTACTCAGTACTGCTCGGTACAGAAACTCGGTACCGCTCGGTACTGGAACTCGGTACCGCTCGGTACTGGAACTCGGTATCGCTCGAAGCTGCCCCTTGACCGCGCGACCTGACCGGGCAGGTCGAACCCCGCCAGGGGGCAGTGCCCCCTTGGACCCTTGGAGAGGCGCAACATATCTACACTTTTAATTAAAAATTTGCATGTTTCAAATTCATGTAGCTTAATTTGTGTCAATCCTTCGTAGGATAATGAGATCTAGTGGTGTGGGAATTGGGTCTACTGATGGTCCATCAGAGACAATTATTGAAGCTAACAAACCTCTATGGGGTTATGTGACAAAAATAGGTAAAACATCAGAAGGGGGTGGCAATATTGCATTCAAATGCAATTTTTGTAATGCCACATACAAAGGATCATATTATAGAGTGAAAGCTCATTTGTTGAAGATTAGTGGTCATGGAATTAAAGTATGCCCAAATATAAGTTCATCACAAATAGCTAAATTACAAAGAAAAATCAATGAAGCTGAGCAAAGGAGTAAAAAATAGTTTCCAAAATATATTCCACTTCCAAGCACTCATGCTTCACAACCTTCATCATCTTCTTCAATTAGAAGTGATGATAGTACTGTTAATAAGGGGCATTTTCGAATGGAGGGATTTGAACCAAAAAGAAGAAAATATGTTATAGATAGTGCTTTGGAGAAAGTATTTAATTTACAAATGAGAGAATAATTAGATGGGGAAATAACAAAAATCAAGCATACCTTACACCCCCGACGAGGTTACAATTGATTTATATCGAACAGGATTCATACCAGGATATTGGTTTTCGATTTCACATGGAGACTACGAGCCATATTCTGATTCTCAATATGATTCCTCCACAACTTTCAAAATAGTAGAGGATGAGAATACAAGGTCGTACAAAGAAATGATTTCGATGTAGCAGGCCCGTCATTAAGAGAACATAGAGAAGGAGTCTAACAGCAATGCGTATAACTTTTATAAATTACTACGTGCATCGCAACAACTCATATGTGATTGGTGCACTACTCATTCTGAGTTATCAGTTGTCATTAAGATGCTCAATATTAAGACAACATATAATATTCTTTAAGAGTGCTTAAATGAGTTCATAGGGTTGCTTACAGAAATCAATATTGAGAGCAATTTAATTCAAATAGATTTGTGCAGGATTAAGAAGTTAGTATCCAAATTGGGATTGAGCGCTACAAAAATTGATTGTTGCATCAATGGTTATATGTTGTATTCTAAAGATGATTTGATAGAAATAGCATGTCATATCATTGCAATGCATCTCGATAGGAATAGAAATCTGGGAAACAGCGAAAACAAAAAGATGTTATATTTCCTAGATGTTTTACTTGTCCATCATTCTAAGACCTCATCGACTATATGCATCAATGAGCTCTGCTGGTCATATGAGACGACATCAAAAGAAAATATCTAAACCCAGTGTTCTCACCCATTCATCATATGCATAAGCATGGAAGAATTTTAATCAAATACATCCTTCTTTCACTGTTGAATCGCATAACATAAGAATGAGGCTACATATTTCTCACACTTATTATACTAAAGCTATATAATCCAAAAGTAAAAATAGATTTCTTTTTACAACCTTTGATTGAGACCTTAAGTTATTAGGAGAATGTGTTCTAACATATGATATTTCAACTAAACATAACTTCCTAATTAGAGGTGCCTTATTTTTGGAGTACTGCAAAAAAGATACATTCATATGATGTATTATTTAGTTGGAGTATTGCAAAAAAGTTAGCTTCCCACATTGCATGGAACTTACTAAATCATTCACATTAAAACATGGACATAAAAATTTCTGATTTGACTCTCATCGTATTTTCTTACCTATAAGTCATCCATTCAAAAAAAAATAAGGATACACTCATGAAAAATAGAGATGAAAGATCAAACCCTCCACCAAGATTAAGTGGTGGTTAGATACATGAAAGAGTGAATGACATAGCTATTATTTTAAATTTCATACATTAGCAAAGTGTAGATCCCCTAAATTTGAAGTTCAACATAATAAAATTAAAAAAAAAAAATTTTTTAGACATTATCCTACTGAAGTATAAATTTAATTACGCAAAATCTAGATGTTATGCATATTGAGAGGAATGTTTTGATAAAATTTTCAATATGGTGAGGGATGTGAAATGTTGAACATAAGATAATTTAAAAGTAATAATGGACCTAAAAGAGTACTATAGGAGTAAAAACTTTGAAGTATGAGATGATGGATATGATAAGCTATTGAAGCCAAAAGCTTCTTTTTCATTCACGTTAGAACAGAGAAGAGCAATGTGTCATTGGGTCTAAAACTTGAAAATGTATGAGGGGTAAGCCTCGAATATAGTAGATGTGTTGACATAAGATTTTGGAGACTATTTGGAATTAAGAGTCATGACTGTCTCATATTTATGAAGAATTTGCTTCGTTAGATTCAACTACCAAATTCTATTTTAGATCCATTGATAGAGCTTAACATTTTTTAAGGATTTACGTTCAATGAAATTGAATGAGACATTAAGAATGAATGAGCTAAATATACTATTCATTCTTTGCAAGCTTGAGAAAATTTTCCCTCCTTGATTTTTCTGTCTATGCATTTACCATGCGAGGCAAGAGTTGATGCTCCTATTTAATATCGTTAGATGTATCCATTCGAGATGTACATTAAACCTTACAAGCTAAATTTGGAAAATTTATATTCATCTTAACTCTTACAAGATTAACTCCGATGACACAAATACTTGAACAAATTAAAAAAATTGGTTAAGAATAAAACAAAACCCAAATGATTGATATGTGCAGCCTATCTCACACAAGAGACAACTCATTTTTATTCCTACTACTTTGAACAGCATATTAAAAGTTTTAGAACAAAGATTGGACGTAACATAGAAGTTAACAAGGATTGTAGGCATCAATCAACATTATCAATATTTACTAGTCATGGAAAGCCATCTGGAACAACTAGACATCTGATTGATATAGAGAATAAGGCTACAACATTGTATGTGCTCCTAAACCGTCAAGAAGTTGATCCTATCTTAGAGTAAGACTTTGTTCCATGTATGTCGTCAACAAACTATTGTTGCTTTTTGTCCACCTAATGATTATTTGTCTATATAGACTGTTTGTAAGTTCCCCGACGACAACAAATACAAAAGTCATTAAGAGAATAATTATTGATGAATTCCAACATGATTTAAAACATACATATTTTCATATAATATTCGATTTCTGATAATTAGCAATGTCACGCCACTATTGCGTGAAGGTAAACTTACTGGTTTTTTACATGTGTTAGGTTCATAGTCCTTGAAATATGATTTAAATAAAGGCTTACATGAACATGCATGGGGACCAATACGACTAGTAAATACATGGCTGATTTTTCTTGTCAATGTTTTAGATTTCATGCTTAGTTATGGAGTTAAGCGAAGAATAACTACAAATTGTGGTATTTATATTAGAAGGTATACTCATGTAAAAAGTGAAGGTGACTATTATGGTATTTTGAAAGAGGTTATTCAATTGTAATATTCAAGTGAAGAAAAGAATAAGATATTTCTATTGAACTGCGAGTGGTTTGATCTAGTTCCAAATAGAGGCACAATGATACTTTCTATGTATGGTATCATGGAAGTGGAGCGTAATAGGAGATAAGTTAAATTTGATCATTTCATCATAGCACATCAAGCATGTCAAGTTTATTATGCTAGATATCCAGATAGACTTATAGATAAAACAAGATTAACTTGTTGTCATCAAGACCAAACCGCGAGGTACTGTTGAGCAATGTGACAAGATACAAACAATACATCAGGAGAATAAGATGTTGGATCTTTGAGAACCTGCCAGTGATATACCAAAGGACACATTCCCTATCACTGAGACAGACTGGGAAGAAGTTGAAAGTTTCAACAATGAATCTAGTATGAATGAGTCAGTAGATGAAGAGACAATAGAATCTAGTGAAACCTCCTCTAATGAAGAATAGTTCATTATAAATTAGCATAATAAACATGTTTATTAGAAAATAATTTGACAAGTAATTTTATCTTTTAGGACATACTGCTGTAATTAAATTTAATTTTCGCCCATTACATATTTTGAATTTTCACATATTGCAATTTCTCATGATTATTTATGATTCAATACAATTTTTCATTTTGGTGCAACTTTAATATATATACAATGTAAAATTAATGTCTTATATTTTTATTTAGATGGCATCTAGTGAAAAGCCTCCTTGCAAATCCATCAGAAGAAGTTGACCACTGGCTCAACAGGGCCAAAACCAACTGATCACAGATAATTAGGACTCAACTTGTAGCCACAACAGGCCAGGGTACTCATTTTCCTACTACAACTAACACCAACCCACAATTCTCATCCTACGATCCTACACTATCCACCACCTTTTATCCATATTACCCTCCACCACCATCACAGTCTATTCCGTCCACATATCCCTATCTTCCTTACCAATAGCCCTTTTATTAACCACCTCAATTACAATCACATCAAGTTGGACCATCTACACATTGAGCAGAGGGCTGAGGAGGCAGCGGACGAACCGATGTATATAGAGCCTAACAGTGACACCTAAGTTTATAAAGTTTTTTTTTTAGCCTAAGGATGAGACATAAGTTTGTAATGTAAATTTTTTTAAAAATTTATGATGTTAAACATACATTGATATACAAATTTAAGTATGTATTATAGTTTTAATCCGTTCAGGCATCCCACGCATAAGATCAAGAGCATCATAAGGAGTAAATAAGATGCTCCTTATCTTTCTTAAAAGAAAATACTATAGGATGTTCGAGATATATGGTTCCGAGAATTTGTGGTACATTGGTACTAATTATAATAAATACACATTTTTTATACTATGACTAATAACATCTTTTACTTTGCGTATGTTAACCAAAAAGATTTCAAGTGGTTTCCTCAACATAATGCTAGGATAAGGAATAATTTTGAAAAGAGGTTTAAATCATCTGTGGACATGTTCACTAACATCAAAAAGTCATGAAAGTGCCCTTTATGAATTGGGGAGAGTGTTTGGAGAGAATTGACTAAAACCTGTTGCACTTTTTATTGTACTAGGAGGGAGTAGAATAAGCATAATAGAGTTTCTGACTGTGGGGGCTTAGGGAACTCCCTCCATTTTGGCAGTTCAATTCCTCACATGGAGCATAGGCAACATCTGGTAAAATCTTGTCTCTTAGTGTACAAATAATTCAACTAGCTTCCATTTTTTTTGTTTATTCCGCTAATATATTTTTCTGTAGAAATAAGTTTTGATAAAGAACCCATTATATTAGAGTTGCATACACGCGTACATCGGCGAAAAGTTATTTTTAAAATTTGTGTAGTGCTTATGTTTACAAGTTAAATCTATAAGAATTTATATTACTTCATATGTCGCATGAGGATTATGTACGAACTCACAAAAAATCAAGATTTAGCTAGTTAGGGATTCTCTTCAGAATCAACATAGCGTTCCGACCACAGCACATGATTACAAACAATGAGAGAGACAGACAAATAAAGGGTATGATGTCGATAGAAAATTCAGACGGTAAAATCCACCGAAAATTCTAACAGAAAAATCCCCAAAACTTCTAGTGGCATTGTTTTGCAAGAATTTCTGAATTTTTTGCCCAAAATCAGCCTAAAACTCTGGCAAAAAAATACTGTTGAAATTTCCAAGGGATTTTGCCACCGAAATTTTTTGCCGTTATTTAAATTTCTACTAGCTTTAAGGTGCCAGTTAATTGAGCAATTTTTCATCAATATTCCACTAGAAAGCCGTCGGGAATGTTTTTAACGAAAATATATTACATTAGAAGCCTGTTTCCCAAGCGCATTTTAGCAAGGGAAATGATTTTGTTAGAAATCTATCGGAAATTATAATTTTCGATAGAACTTAGATTTCTGACGAATTTTTCTATACAAAATAGCACATTTTTCTTTAGTGAATAGGTTTGTAAGCAGAGAAAGAGCTAGCATAGTGCAGCTTTACATTGCACAAATGATTTTTAATTTTCAAAATAAAACTCTAAGAAGAGGTTTCTAGTCTTTGGTGACTTGAAACTATCTTCATTTTAAGGTTTATTCCATAGCACAGGAAAATGACTTGAGCATAGTTTCTTCGCTTGAGAAAAGGATCTTAAGGGTATGCCTTGAGCTTGCAAAAATGACCGAGGGGTTATTTGGTTCGAAGTGAAAAAGGGTGTAAAGTAATCTAAATCAAGGAGTTTGTAGAATATTAGCATTTGGTTTGAAGTAAACCAAATGCAGTGTAAAATTTTAGCGTTTGGAATTTACCCTCTAGTTCATTTTTGGTGAATTTGAAATTCCTCAAATTTGGAATATTTTCAAATACACTAGATTTTCATTGCGTGTCGTCGTTGCAGCAACCATAGCAGCCGCCTACCAGCATTGCAAGCCATCGTTGTTGATAGCCACCACCGCTGCCTGCTGCCTGTCGCCACCATCACTGCCGATCGCAGCCCTCCCTGACCACAACAAACAGCCACCGTTGGCCGTCACCGATCATAAATTACACTGCATTCATTTTACTCCAAGCCAAATAAAAAAATCTTGTATTTATTTCACACTCATCCAAGCAATTCAAAAGTATTTCAAATACACAACATTTCTTTTTACACTGTTTTTATTTTACATTGCATTCCTTTTTCAACAAACCAAACAGCCCTTAAGCGTGGGTCGATATTGAGCCTGCAAAAAGATCACCTATAAGATTGGTCATGATGCTTAGAAAGAAAGTTAAATCTCTTCTTTGTGAAGGGAGATGAGCCTAGAAAGCTTGTTATTATCCACGGTTATGAAGGTGATTGCAGGAATACCCAAGGATCTTCGGTAGTCAACATAGACTTTGAGGACAAGCAAAACACCATAAATTTTCAAGTGCTTTCATGACTGTGATTCTTTTTCTCATTTGCTCTGTCTTGAATCACTAAAGCTCTAATATTTGTTCGCACGATCCTCAGTGTGTTTATACTACTAACATTTATTTTCTTATACAAACTACATACATTGGAGTTACACCTTCATTGGTGTATTGATCTTTTACTTTCTTTATTCACATTATAGCAAATACTAAGTCTGCATCAATTTAGCTTTGTTAATTCACTTTTACAACGTTTTATTTACTGACTGCAATGCTAACACTTTCTTTGAATAGATGCAGTTCGCACCCATTTGTTTGTTTTAGACATAAATATCTTCAGCACACTTCTTTCAATCATCAATTCAAAAAGAAGTTGCAACCATTTAAAAAAAAAAAAACAAATTAGCTATCCAAGACAAACTATTCATGCCTTCTAAGCTATTAAGGGATGTTACCTGGCGTGAGGGCATAGTGCTACTGAAATCTTTTTCCCCATTCACCTTCTCGGGAATGTAGGCCAGTACAACTAGAGCATCACCAAATGGAGCTATACCAGATATGTAATAGGTGGTTTGAAAAGAAGCCACAATATCAACATACTTTGCACTTGATGTCGGAATACTTTTTTGTATTCCATTAACACCCAGCGAGTTAGTTCTTATTGCAGCAACCTTTACACTTGTGCCCCATCCAATTACTAATAAAGTGTCATCCTGCACTCATATAAAAATTAAGATGAACACAATAAGAAAGCAGAAACTAATAAATGAAGAGAAATAACAGGGAATATTATAAAATGTTACTACTCATAGGAAGTCCCAATATAACAAAAAAAGAACCCACAATCTATCATGCAAAACCGATACTTAAACACTTTCAACAATGTGAGAAAAAAAAACGTAAATGATAATTGCATTGCTCTGCAATGTAGTATGGAAGCAAAGAAAGAGCTTTATGGGCCGTCTTAAGAGAATTGGCTGTTTCGGGTGGATACAACAAGCACATCGGAAATTAAATTTTTACCCTTGAAATGAATGAAATAACTTGCTTGGGTATCTGACAGCTGGTTTGTGATGCAACCAAAAATTAGGAAGACCCTATTTTTGCAAGCATACTAAAAGTCTTCCTAGAAAAATAAGAAAATACATTTTTTAATCAAAAAAATAATACATAACAAGGACATTTAGAACATGAAATAACATCTAAAGAAGCCTGTCAAGTCATCGAGAAGAAAGACATAAATGGGGTGGTCACTTGCGGAGAGAAGAAAGAGGTAAAGAGGCCGAGACGAAGTCGAAGAGAGTAGAAGAGAAATGGAACAAGCTCGCAAGCTTTTTCAACAAAAACCCTCATGTTTTTTTTCAAAAATATCTTCATAAAAACTATTTTTTTATCAACAAAAAAACATATATATATATATATATATATATATATATATATATATATATATATATATATATATATATATATATATATGGGACATCCAAACAGCCCAAAACCACCTCCAACCGAGCCAATCAGGACAGTGAAAATAGAAGGCCAACTGCCTGTCCAGGAGCAGCAGCCGAAGGGCCACAAGGGGGACAGGGAGGGCAGCCAGGGGAACCGGAACAGGCAAACCAGGGGAGAAAAACCAGCCACGGGAAGAGGAGCCAAGGGGGGAAACTGAAGGGCTTCAAAGAGGGGGAATGAACCAAAAACACATTAATTAATGAGCTGAAAAAACAGCAGCTCAACATTAATGAGCTGGAGCACAGCAGCTCCAAAGAACACCCCAAAAACCGAACAGCCAAGCCCCAAACCGAGAACCACCAGCAGCCCAAGAAATAAGGCAAATGAGTTGCCCCCACCCCCCTTGCCTACATCATTTTTTCCCTTTAGTTAGTCGCTCTACATATACAAAATTGAATGCTACAGCCATATAAACCAATCTTTACAAGAAACTTACTGTAAGCATGTAGGATATACCACAAAAACAATGTCCTAATAAACCATTTTATCTTCGCTAGTTCAAAAGGTCATAAGCAAGAAAAATAATTTCTCATTTGCCTTGAAACTTTAAAATATATGATGTCAAGATTGCTTGAATATTTCATACCAATATTTGTATGATATTTATACAATCTTAGAAGAACTTCTACTAGGAAATATATAAAATCAAATATTAATGAATATAAAATAAATACAATAATCCAAAGATTGATTAAAAATTGTATGATATTTATACAATCTTAGATCCCAAAAATCAATAGGTGGAATCGAAAGTGGAAGGAAAGGGAGTGGAATTCTTAGTGTGAGAAGTAGCTAATGAAAATTATGTATGTGATTCACACCCTGTCTAGAGCAAATGAAAAGATATCATCCACTCTAAGCATGTTTGATAAAAATTGAAAGACTGACCCTGATAATCCACATGTGGTTATCAATAGAATACATATTATACCACTGTAAAGCTTTTCTTTTATAAATCATGTATAAACAGTGCTTTGTTGTTCATGTTGCATGAATTATCTTGAATATTGATGGCTAACTTGTTCTCACAATATAGCTTCATAGGACATTCTCATTCAACATTAAAATCTACTAGGACAATTTTTAGCCATAAAAATTCATAGATTCAATCTCATAGATCTAAGTTTTGCATCTATGCAAGATCTTGCTATCACATTTTCTTTTTTTACTTCTCCAAGTCACAATGTTGTCTCCTAAAAATGCATAATATCCTACAAGTAATCTCCTGTCAACCATGAACCTATATAACATATATGCATATGCTTCAAGAGTCGAATCATCCCCTCTTGAAAAGAATTCCATAGTTTGGGATTCCCTTCAAATATTATAAATTCTATATGTTGCCCTCAGGTGTGTACTTTAGGATTATGCATGATAGACTCATCACACTAACAACGTAGGCAAAGCTAAGTCAAGTATGTAATAAGTAGTTAAGTTTTCCATAGGTCCCCAATAGCATCTTCAAGTTTATGATTAAATTTAATAGGCACTTAATATGTCTACATCCTTGCTTCTTTCAATAGTTATGTTAAATATTGTGTGGTGACATAAAGATTCCACATCAAGAGTGTGCAACTAAATGCCGAGTACTTTGGCTTGCCAAATTCTTTGACTTCAAAATATTGGAGTAATATTGTCTTTGATATTTTTATTCTTTCTAATTCATTTCCTATCATGATAACATTGTCAAATTAAATTAATAATGTGATGACTCTCCTTAAAGTCATGTGTTTCACAAATAATATATAGTCTCGTTGGCTTTATTTGCGTAGCATGTTAAGCATTACTTAGACAAACATTCTAAACCAAACTTAGGAGATGGATTCAACCCAAAGAATGCACTTTTAAGCTTACATACATTTTTTCTGTGTTCGAGTCGAATCCTCACAAGACCGCCATTCATATTTCCCCATCAAAGTCACCATAAAAAACATTATTCTTCAAATCAAATTACTATATCTTTTAATCCATGTTAACTATTAATGATAAAAATCTCCAAATAGTGCTTATTTTAGCAATTTGAGCAAAGGAGTCAAGATAATCAATTACATGTGTTTGATGTAGCCTTTGGCCTCTAATTTGACTTTATAACTTTCTAGAAAACTATAGGATTTATATTTTATAATAAAGTGATCAATATCCTACTAGTTTCTTTTGGTAACTTAACATATTCTCATGTTTTTTTTTTTTATTTGAAGGTCTTTCAACTCTTTTCTAATAGCATAATTTCAATTTACAATATTTAAAGCCACAAACTACTTTAAGAATAGAAATAGCATGCAGGTTGCTAAAGAATGATTAGTGATTATGAGAAAATTTTGTGTATGATAAAATTAAGAGACAAAGATGTTTAGTGGAAGTTCATGTAACTTTAATTCTATGCTTAATGGTTTCTTTAGTGGATTCAGTGACAGAGATTAATAGAATTGATTGGACTTATGTAAATTAAGATGCATTTCTTCTCAAGTAAAATTATGATTGCTGAGTAGGAAGTGATTCTAATATATGTTCAATTTGTCTAAAAGTGGATGGCTTGGGAATGGAGTTATTTTCTGAGAAGAGGAGGTAAATTAGGATAAGCTAGGACAAAAGACTTATTTATACATAATATTTCTTCTTTAGGGCAAGTAGTAACAAAATAGAATTCATTTTTAATAAGTGGTATCAACGGACATAAACACCTCACTCTTGGAGGAATGGTAGCATTGTTAACATTTTGTGTGAGACAATATTTCTTACTATTTAATTGTCACACTAAATTGGTTTTTGATCTAAAAAAGGTGGGAAAGATAATACTTACATTACTTTGGCTTTTAGTAAACTAATATGTAAAACACGATGCAAAAAAGACGAACCATCAAAACCCAAAATTTTTAAGAGTAAAGAACGGTCCTTATATATCATCATGAATGAGAGAAAAATGAATAAGAGTTCTCATGTCACTCCTTGAAAAATTGATACATCTATATTTAGCTTTTTCAGAAATTTCATAATGAAATTCTTGGATATTGATTTCTTTGAATAATGAAGGAAACATAATTTTAACAATAATAAAAAATATAGCCAAGAAATAAGGGTTGAAGCCACTTTTTTTATTGTATTTAATAGTTTCTGAGAGAAATAATAATAATGAAGATTATGTAGAGTTCTCTAGATCAATAGATTCCTAAGGGTAGAAAGTATCTCTTTCATCAACAGGGCCAATTGTCCATCTCATTCCCTACTCCTAAAAGACATCATATGAATGAAAAAACATAAAAATGCACTTGAAGTCTTTAATGAGCTTTTGAAGGAATAACACATTGATAAATAATTTACGTACATGAGGGATATTTCAAAGAAGGTAGATTTGTCTACAAGATTATCTCCTTAACCAGCCATAGCGGTCAAGGATCCATCGATCCATGGATATTTTCTTATTCTATAACAAGGAGTATATGAAATAACATTGAGAGAAGAATCAATCATATGATTTTGTAACTCTTGAACGAATGATCCAAGAGCTAGAAATGGGCATTTGTGAGACTTTAAAGGCGTGAAAAGAAAAGTAATACATCAGAATGCTAGAGTACAAGTACATGCTATTATTTTTGTATCAAGTGCTCTTAGCAAGCCTTTTGTCTTTTGTGTCTTATAAATTGTTCAATTTTCTTTCTTAAAGAACCTACGTATAATATCCAAAATTTTCACCTATGTAGGATTTTTTTTTTTTATTTAGAGCATTTTTAACATCTACAAGTGCATATAAATTACGACCCTATAAATATGAATTAAGTGGTTTAACAAATCAAAACAGTAGGAAAATTAATGTCTTTAATTAGCCCTAATCTATTATAGAAGATTATTAAGTAAATGTACTGTAACAGTTTCCACTACAGCTGTCCACTTATTTCACTTAAAAAGGCATGCAGCGGCTGATCTTTAATCCCACGGCTGATATTGGAGAATGGGTTAGTGGACTTTTTTTTAATAATATTATATTATATATATAGATAAGCATTATAGCATTTCTCTTTAATCCTTCCAACATCCCGATCCTCTGGAGCTAGAAGTTGCTTTCCGCGAGAAGACCACGAGCTGGGAGACCTAGGAAGGGCTTTGGGCTGCTGCTTGCTGGGGAAAAAATCAGGAAATTAGTAAGGTAAGATGAGGGGAAGATTTGGGAAAGGGAAAGAAAATGATTGATGCTGTTTTTTGCTTGAGATGCTGCAGTTTGCTGGAAATAAAAGCTGAAATCACAAATATGTATTGGAATGCATAAGGAAATTCTATTGCTGATTGTTGAATTCCTAAAGCTGAATCCAGGTTGCAGAAATTAGGTGTTGTTGCTGAAATCAGTAAGGATAATGGAGGAAAAGCTAAATGCAAGTAAGGGTATTGTTGTTTGCTGAAAGTAGGTAATAGTTACTGCTGCGATTTGCTGAAATAAAGGGGTTTTTGAAATAGGTTTGCTGAATTCATTAGAGAGAGAGAAGTAAGAAAAGGTGTTGTATTGAATGAGGAAGTTCAGTGAAGGTAACATATTCTAAATTTTTATTGGATTTAATTTAAGGTTTATTATTAAATTAAAAGGGAATTTATGCATGAATCAAATGTATAGGTTGTTTACAAAAGAAAAGAAGGTAGAGTCTAGGAGAACCAATTTCTAACGATGTGAGATACCCAAACGATGCATAGAAAATAATAAAAATTTTATACATTTGCATATGCATATCTGTTATGTTTATGATAGCATTATTTCAATTTATTCCACTTTATTCATATATTTGAATTGTTATGAATAACTTAGTAGTACTTACATTAGTATTGTATGATTATGAAAATGAACAAGAAAATAAAAGAGAGTAGAAAATGAAATAAGCCATATGTTATATTATGATAGCATTTATTTATGTTAATTTCAGTTTTGTTGATTCTTTTAAGTAATAATAATTATATAAGCACTGTATGATTGTGAGGAATGAATAATGATGGAAAAATGAAATAAGTCATATATGGGGGATAAGCCCGCACAAGTAAAGGTGAAAGACCTAACGAGGTAAGCTTATACTCTAAATTCTAAAAGTTCGGACTTTGGACTCAACCTTGAATGAGAGAGCAGCTTTAATTCTAAAAGTTGGGAATCTAGACCCAACCTTGAATTGAGAAGCTAAAATAATGCAAAAGCTTATAGTCATCATATAACTTGTCTAAAGGTGTTGAATAGTTAGCAAGATAGGAAGTAATGTTATGCATTTCTTACGACCAGTATGGAATTTATATGTGTTTTACATTATTGTTAAAATGTTATTATTTCTTATACATTGCTTGCTTATTTCATTGAGTTCTAGCTCATTAGCAGTTGTTGTACTGCAGGAAAGGGGAATGAGCTAGTGGTGCACTAGGCGTGAAGGTTGACTGAAGTTTTTGTATACATACACTTTTGGGTATGAAATGTGATTTGAAAGTTTAGTAAGCTTTGTACTTTATTCGATGCATTTTAGAAGTGCTTCTAGTTATTAAACATGAATTAAAATCTTAAGGTTTGAAAACTTGATATGTTAGGATAGTTGGGATAGACTATTTCCTACTCACCTTTTTCTGATAGAAATATTTTAGGAGGGGTGTTGGTAAGAGATAGGTTTGTTCAGATTCTACTTCTTTGTTATACTCCATGTTGGTTCTAGGGGGTCCAAATGGGGTGTGACACTATGAACCCATCAGGGCCACTTTAAATAGTTTTTTCCCATTCAATTAATATGTTGAATGGATCTTTTACAGCTCACCTGTTCGATTTAGATTGCACTACTCAATTCTAAGAGAATCAAAGGTAAAAGGTATATGGGTATTGTTATTGCTGTCCAAGAAGAGGTAAATTTTGGTTTTATTCACATTAAAAAACAAAAAAGAACAAAATGTAGCAAAGAAGCAATGAAGGCTACAACAATAAGACTAGTTTTTGGCAATTCAATAATGAAGGTTGAAACGATGGAAAATATTTGCAGCAATCTAGCAATGAAAGCTGCTATTATAAAAAAATAAAAATAAAAAGATAAGAAGAAGAGAGTGGAATGAAGGCTGCAGGATTATGTTATTGTAGTGGTGAAGGTAGCAATAATGAAAATATAACAAAGAGAGCGTAAAACGATGATACCATGATAATAATTGAAGAGAATTGTTTGAATATTTGATTAAAATATTTGTGTAGTATTTAAATAATCCTAGAATTTCTTCTAAGAACAAAAATATAAAATCAAGGAATAATGTTGAATATTTGAAAGTCAAAGTTAGGGAATTTATTTTATGTAAGTATTTTCAAGAATAAAATGAGTGTTAAATTGTGATCTTGAAGTACATTTTTTACAAGAAGAATAATCAAATAAGACATTCTTCATGGCATCAGAGCTAATTCTTTGAACCCTAACCCTTCAGGCCACCTCTCTCTCTGGCAGCTTTGTTCAGACCTTCTTAATCTTCTATATTTTTAGAAACCTTATGCATTCTTCTCCCTCATCTCTTCTTCGCAATATAGAATGGCCTCATCACAAACATCGGCATCATGGCACCAGAATTAGGAAGCAGTTTAGAAATTCCAAACCTCGATGGCAGTGATTCTACTCCTATTCTCATTACATTACACAAATTAAATGGCCATAATTATTTGAAGTGGTCACAATCAATGTTATTGTTTATCTGTGGTAAAGAAAAGGATGAGTATATCATGGGAGCAACAACTATGCTAGAGACTAAAGATCCGGGTTTCATAAAGTGGAAAATTAAAAATAGTATGATCATGACATGGGTTATTAATTTTATGAACAATGACATAGGAGAAAATTTCTTGTTGCTTAAGACTGTAAAAGAAATTTGGGATGCAGCCAAAGAGACTTACTCCAATTCTAAAAAATACTGCAGAGTGGTTTCAGCTTGAATATGTACTTCATGACTTCCGCCAATGAGAGCAATCTGTTACTCAGTATTACAACACACTCACACGGTATTGGAAACAACTTATTCGAAACTCACTCATGTACATATCCAGAAGATGCAGGATTATACAAGCAGATTGTGAAACAAAAAAGGTTGTTCAAGTTTTCTTAGGACATTACAGGGAGTTGGATGATGTTCGAGGTCAAATTATGGGCAAAAGCACTACCTAATCTTAGGGAGGTTTTCTCAGAGGTTAGGCATGGGAAAAGTAGAAAGAAAGTGATGATAGGATTTAAGGAACAACCCACATCAATTTTATATGCATCTGCCCTTATTGTTCGATCATCTAACAATAATGGTGGAGATCATCAAAAAAGGGAAAGGCCTTGGTGTTATTACTCTACGAAACCAGGTCATTACAAGGAGACTTGTTTGAAGCTCCATGACAAACCAACTGATTGGAAACCAAAGCCACAGTTTGACAGAGACAACAAAGCACATGTGGTTTCCAACTCTGAGAGTGCTCCTATTCCCGAGCCTAGCCCATTTAGCAAAAAGCATATGGATTAGCTGCAAAAATTGTTTGATCAAGTTGGCATTGGTAACATTACTAAAACACAATTGGTTGCTCAAACATATTCACAAATTGCCTTCAGTACTAACAAAGGAGACATGAAGCCAGGATAGTCGACACTTGTGCTTATAATCATATGGAAGGAGATGCTTCTCTTCTCAAAAATTACAAGCCAAGTAGTGGTCATTTGTCCGTTAGTAGTACTGATGGTTCAAATTCTAAAATTGTTGGAACAAATTCTATTCAATTTACTACATAGTTATATCTCAACTCTGTCCTCCATGTTTCCAACTTAGATTGTAATCTTTTGTCCATTAGCAAATTGGCTCGTGACCTTAAATGTGTTACTAAATTTAATCCAAACTTGTGTATTTTTCAGGACTTGAAATCGGGGGAGAAGATGATTGGCAATGCTGGACTATGCTCCGGGCTCTATCTACACCCACGTAACCAATGATCAAACCAATTTTCTCAAGCAAGTTATATCAAATCTCAGAGTCTGTTAGAATCTTTCAATTATGTGTCCAATTTCCATATCAATAAAGATAGTGAAATTATATTGTTACACTATTGTCTTAGTCATCCTAGCTTTGTGTATCTTATAAAATTATTTCCCAAATTATTTATCAATTAAAATCCTGCATCTTTCATTGTGAAACTTGTCATATTGCAAAGCATACTCAATTGCATATCCTCAAATTCCATACAAATCTTCAACTGCATTTTATTTGATCCGTAGTGATGTGTGGGGCCCCTCAAAGATAAAAAATATTTAGGGAACTCGATGGTTTATGACATTTGTTGATGATCATCCAAGGGTAACTTGGATTTTCTTTATGAAAGAAAAATTTGAGGTCGAGCAAATTTTTCAAACCTTCAATGTTATTGTTCAAAATCAATTCAAAAATGATAATAAAGAATGGTATCTCATCAGTTCAAAAGGAGATCATAAGAAATAAAAGTCATTGATTTGGTGTCTCTTATTTTTAAGAACATTTTCCTAACAAATACATGGCAGAGAAATGTACAGGTTTAAAAAAGCAGTCATTTATCAGAATTCAACCTCATAAAGCTTCCAGTAATCAATCTATCAAGTGGTCTCTTTAATTAGACTGAATTTCAAACATACTTAGATTACTATTTCAGAAATAAAAAGCAACCGAACCAACCTGCCAGACCAAATGAGGAAGCAAAAGCTCAGGACGTGGACTTCCACGTGGCCTTTCAATAAAAGTGACACGTACATTATTGACCATGTCATAAACTTTCACCCCTGCGTCATTGGCCCAAGCAATCAGACAGGTTCTCCACTTAACAGCATGTATTGGACCCTCACCATCATGCAAAACCTGAAATACGTGGCACACATTCTATGATAAATACTCCATATACATTTAAAGAAACTAATGGTATGTCGGTACTCCGAACACAAGAATACCTGTTTATTGTAACCTAGCCAGGTCTTTGAGTTCAAGAATAGCTGGCCGGCTAAACCTCCAGCAACAAATCTACGAGTGGATTTTCGAGAATAATCTGGATCCAGAGCTATGCTTTTCATTGGACGATGATACTCAAATTTCATTCTTTCATCAGTAAAGAGGCTGTTTATAACCACAGATCCATCATCTGAGCAGCTACTGACATACTCACCTTCTGCATCAAAGCAAATGTCATTGACAGTAGCACTATGAGAAGAGAATTCTTTGACCTGCATAAAAAAGGAGAAGGTTGAATCAGCAAGCTTCCAAAAACTAATAGGGTTTTTAAGTAAAAATAAAACAAAATCACAAAGCAGGTTACAAACGCATGGCTCTGGAGTAGCATAGGTGCAAGGATATTAATCACTAGTGTCATAATAAGTATAAATAACTTTTTGTCCATTTACAAACATCACAAAAACTGTATTTATAGTTATGAAGGCATTTAATTCTAGGCACAGGAAACCAAATCAATTTTCTTGCTTCACTTTTGTTTATCTTCATGTTCGATGTAATCATTCAGACAATGATATTAGAAGTTTGCTGTAATCATTCAGACAATGATATTAGAAGTCTTTCAGCTATTTCTAAAACTCAATACAACGTTTCTTTTACAGGAACTAAAATCTCCGCTATTGCTCAGTCTGATGCTATAGATGTTATTGCTAATAATGAAGGTATCATGTGGAAGATGCAATTTCACCTAGATTTATTGATGCGCAGTCTCTTATCAGTTTGATGTTTTTTCTATTGTAGATTATTTGATTTATGCATCTTAGTTCTATTAATTACAATAAATGATATTTTTATTGAAAATCATATTGGTTATGAAATTTCAATTGTCATATTGACTATCTTATATCTGTTGAAACATGCCTGTAAAAGCATAGATATTGTATGCTTATATGTAGTCAGCAGAACCCTACTGGATATTGGTTAGCTAGGCTGGTGGCCATCCGAGTGACAACTCTATAGTAAAATGTATTTACCTTCTCGATGCAAGGTGTTTAACAAAAACGACTATAGTTATATACATATAAATATATGATATATAATTAGACATAAGTTGAACATAATGAATAGCTAATGGGTCATTTAGAGGTACGATGGTATCTAGTGTGATTGTATGTGTCATAAATATGATTAGCATTGCATTAATTACAATTTGACATGCATATTTGGAATAGCAGTATATTAGAACCATTGTAGGAATCATGACATGATATTATTATATTGATGTGTTAATTATTGATGGTTACTCCCACCTATTTGATTGGTCATACTGAATGCCCCAACCACTCATTTGTCATTTAAGTTTTAATAGATAGGAGCTACTTGGTGGGTTTAATTTATCAAACTCAATCATTGTTATCTCTTTTCATAGAAGGTCCTGCAGGAGTCTTAATTTGACCATGACCGCGGGAGTAGATTTACCATTCATAATCTATATTTGGTATTTTTTATAAGCTATATTAGGTCATTAGAATCTATTTCCATTTGATAGATAGATAGTTTTTTTAATGCAATTGTGCCTTTCAGATCTCTTTTGCTTGTATTACTTTCTATTTTAATTAATGTGTGATCATTAGAACTTATGTTTATCAAAATAAAAGTTTAGTTATTGTTGAAGTTTATTCTGATAAATATTCTATTTATATTACTTGTATACATATGTTTTCTTCCTGTGAGTACAAAACAGATCTTCTTATTCCTTCATCACATCTCCTGCTGCCGAGATGTACTTCCTTCCAGACCCGAGGTATGATGAACGAAACTAGGAAGCCAGGACGGAAACTTGTTAGAGAAGGCATCGGTTGAAGCAGTGGCATATGAAGAGGAAGAGGAATTCAAGAGATTTGTGGATTTTTTTTTTAATTTTCCTAATGACAGGAAAATCTAGGATTTAAGGCAAAATAGAAGAGAAACAAGCTTTAAAGATTATGTAGGATTTAAAATATTCTTTTTGACCATTTGGCAAGATTTATGCTAAATCCTGGCTAAATTCTTCGTGAATGCTGCTACTAAATAAGCCCCTTAAAAGTTAAATTTTTGACGGATCATAATATCCGGCATTTGGAAATGTTGAGATTGGATACTATTTGAATTAACACTGCTATTACCCATATGTTTGTCTTACATATTTCCAATCCGTCATGTAATCAGGTACCTGTAAGCCAAATTCAAAGCTTATGACTAAGGTTATTTCTCACAAGATTGCTATTAATTTTAGGACTAGAATTCATGGAAGAAGATTAACAATGCTAGCAAGAATGAGGAGTTATACAACTTGGATGAGTATTATTAGAGTAAAAAAGATCATAGTTTGAGTTGGGATTTTTTTGTCTCCCAGGAAGTGATCTAATTATGTTTTTACATTTTAAATTAGGACATCCCAGTTTTGCTTACCTAAATAATCTTATTTGATCAAATTTAATTAACACTTAAACCTAATTATTTCCTATTAAATTTACAAAATTTATAATCATATTATTCAAATAGCGCAATTCACATTATTGCAAAGTTTCATTCATCAGCTACCATAAAATAAAATTACGGATTTAGGTCTATTTTTATCCAGCATAGATGTATTTATCACAGCAAAAGAATATGGCAACAACCATGTATTATGCATTTTTTATGGTTAAAATACAAAATTAGAAATTACTCATCATAAAAAATATTTGATAGAGGGTAATAAAAACGTGAACTTTTTTGGTAGCTAATCTCAACATGTGAAAAAAGAAATTTAGAAGTGTATGAATAGAGTTGAAAGACTAAATCAGTGAAATGTCATATTAAATGGGATGAAGGAGATGATTTTGACATAATTGATGATAACAATGTAGATTTTGAGCATCAAATAGGTACCATAAATCGAAATAAAGTACTTCAAGTCAAAATTCAACAAAAACTTCTATACAAAAAGAACCAAAGATTAGAGGTCCATTGGATACATTCTAAACTTTGAATCCCTCAGAAGTGGTGAAGCAATGAAAGAGTCAACTGCAAAAAGAAATGGATAGTGTTAGGAAGGAGATAAAAGAAAGAGTAGTTTAAATGTTTTGTCGATGGATATATGATGCAGGAATTCCTTTCAATGTGGTTAAGTATGATAACTTTTACGCAAAAGCGAATGCATTTGGACAATTTGGTACAAGATTAAAACCTCAAACTATCATGAGATACTGGTTTTATGGTTTAAAATGATGTACAACACAGGCAACAATGGCTACAATGCTACAAAGAATATTGTTTCAAATATGGTTTCTCTCTTACAATAGCTTATTGAACATATTTGAAAATGAACCAAAGCACTAGATGAACAACATGAACTTGACTCTATAAATATCATTCATGATGGTAATTAAACAAATTTGAAGGATGTTTAAAAACTCAAACGTTAAATGATCCAAACATGAACACATTATGCAACATTCTTATTCAAAAAATGTCCTAAAGATGTTTGAATTATTGAGCAAGTATATCTGAAATTGAACCACATTGTATCATTTGAGTGGTCATTGAAAATGCCTCAGAATGTTCTTATAAATAACTTACCGCATCATTATACTGAATTAAATAAGTATATAGCACTTTCTATATTTCTTTCAGATAGTTTAGTAATTTATAATTTAATATATATTTTAATATGTTGTAATATTGTTGTAAAAAATTTGTTGATAATAAGTATCCACATTCATGCTAAAGTCCATATGTAGCTCATTATACAGATTTGATAATGGAGGATATTTTTAAGATCCAAAAATTAAGAAGATACTTTTGATAGAGTGATTGTCGTACATAGCTTCATTTATTCAAAACAAATATTACTTAATAAGATGACACACTAAACAAGGATCACTTATGAACCTACTAAAGCTCGATTTGCCACTACTTTTTTGTCCTTCAAATATTTTAATCAACAATAAATGAATTTAAAGTAAATTCTCATATGTGAAGAATTTGTATTAGGTCCTTATTTGAAGGAAACAAAGACTAAACAAGCACAATAAGACTGATGGGACTTGAGGATCAAAACATCACACAACAATATGAAATAATAACTTACTCCAAATAGATCCAAAAATTACACCAAGAGATCTTCTTTTACTAATTTCCAAGCAAAGTAAGACAAGATACAAGATGATTCACTATTCGAGAGGTGAATCGTCTCTCCCACAATTCCTAGCAGTCACTAAGAACCCATAAACCTCACAAAAACTGCTGCAGAAATTCAAAACATAATATAAAACCAAACCCTCCATAATCTCCCCCCTTAAATAGCCCAAATCCCCTATTAAATTGCCCCTTACATCTTCCCCAAAGATTTCTCCCCCATGCCCAAAGAATTCCCCCTCAAAGCCTCTTCTCTTATAGGTGATAAAGAAGGTCATGGGCTACTGCAAGCCGCATCAATATCAAGACCTCACCTACACAACTGGGCTACTGCCAACCGCATCAATTCTCTACTCCCAAAAAATCGCATTGTCCTCTCATGTCCCTCATAATTTGATAAATCTTTCCACTTGATCAACACCTCCCTGATTCTGTTGTCTCCTTGGCGCACCCCTTTCACATATAGTGGTTCTAATATCACCTCCATATCCTCTCACAATATCGCCGGTAGTGCTGGCGAGGGTGTGTGATTTCCAATGACTCATCTTAGTTGTGATACATGAAATACGGGATGAATGGCTGAGGTTAGTGACAACCGTAGATGATATGCTACTGCACCAATGAGCTCCACTACCTCGTAGGGCCCAAAGTAGTTAGGGGAGAGCTTCTCATTCCTTCATCGAGCCAAAGTTCTCCGTCTCAAATCTTCAGATAAACCCTGTCCCCAACCTCAAACTGCACATCACTCATGTGTTCATCCGCCTTCTTCTTCACGATTTGTTGTGCTCTCCATAAATGTTCCTTCAATTCTATCAAAATCCGGTCTCTTTCTCCCAAATACTGCTCCACTGATGACATTGGTGTGTTGTCATGCCCATAATGTATCAGATGAAGTGGAACCCTCCCATATAGAATTTTGAATGGTGTTGTCTAGGCTACTGTATGATATGAAATGATATACCAATATTCCGCCCAGGCTAACTATTGGGCCGCTAGGGCAAGGTGGTTGGGCTGCTGAATGAATCCCAACAACAACAAGCCTTTATCCCACTATGAGGGGTCAGCTACATGAATCCCTAAACCCCAACAAATAGTCAATGGTATATATGCATATATCACTAGTGCAAAAACTAGTGATGTTTTTCATCGAGCCTTACCATATTTGAAGATGAATATAAAGATGATGAAGCGATGAAGATTATGATTTAAGGGATAATGATGATATTGATAAAAGAGACAAGACTATTTCGGCTTTTGATAATGATGATAATTCAAAAGATGAAGAGTTGTTTTTTTAGAAAAACATGAGAATTGCAAAAAAAAAAAATTTAATGTTCCAAAATTGTAATTGCTAAGAAATTGAGCCTAAGAATCAATGTTTAAAAGTATACAATGGTTTATTTATTTAAAACTATAGTTTTCATTATCATGATAGTTAATTTTTTTCAATCTAGTTTCTTTCATAAATGCTTATGAGTATTAAAGCATTCTTATATGACATTAATAGTGCTTTTGTATTATAATATTTTCTCCCTCAGATTATTAAATTATGAATAATTTATTCATAACTTAGAAGGTTTTATGCTATGTTTAGAATAGCAAGCACTACATAATGTGCTATGTGTTATGGCTCCATGGAACCATTGAGCAATGGTGTGTTAGTTCTCATTAACAAATGTGAATACAACTTTAAATGAATAATAATGACCAAAGATTGAAATTATGCAATAAGGTATTGAGACATTTTCTTTTATGAGGCAAGACGTAAGCTTAAAAATATTTTGAGAGATAAGCCTCAAAATTAAACCATTAAAATATAAAACTCTTCTTTCACTTCTTCGAGTATTTTAATAAATGGTGCAATATTCTTATGAGAACTTTTTTCATTCTTGTAACATCTCCTTTAACTATATCATAATAGATATTTCAAGTAAATGTATGTCTTCTCACTGCCAAAATTTGCATTTGAACACCATCCTTCCATGTCGGATATTTTCTAATTCCAATTGAACTTTTTTCAGAACCTCCAACCCATTTAAAAATAATCCCAAACAGAAAACCTTATTCAAAATAGAGAAGATAAAATGGAGAAGATCAGCGAAAATATAATTAATAAATAAAGAAAAAAATAAAGGTAGATAATATGATAAAGGAAAAGGGCTCTGGCTAGGGTTGGTAGCATAACAACGATCATGGCAAAGGTGTACATCAAGAGAAGCAATTTTGTGGCACCAGCAGCCGCCATGGAAGCTAGGAGTAGTGGCAGCACAACAAGGTCGACATAGCCTTTTGTCTAGACTTGTTGCAGCATGCAGGTGTGCGGCTCCTTGCAGTCTTGAGGATCTGAATTTTACTATTTTAGGTTTTTTTAAATGAAATAAGTTTATATTTAAACTTTGAGGCTTATAAATTAATTTGAAACTTTGGGCTTATAAATTAAAAGAGTCTAAGATCATCAATTTGTGACTTCTCATCAAAAAAATGTAGAGGCATGCATCACTCAATTGAAGTGTATGACTCAACTATTCCACATTAGGCATATATCTCAAAGTCATTTATGTGCACCTTGGTCTAAGGGGCACCTCGAAATATGTAATTTTAAGGGTCACTATTTAAAACTAGGATTAACTATTAATATTCTTATAATTCATTTTCAAATATTTCTTCATATATGATCTACTTCTACTACATTTATGACATACCCTATAGAACTGATGGGTTCACATTTCTTGGCTTCGGTTGAGCATTCGTAGTAGATCCGTGATTCTTAAGTCGAATGAGAATGTTATATGATATAATGCTCATTTGTATTTGATTCATTTATTGATCCATTTAATGTCATTAGAACCCATTGTACTCATTGATATTTCAGTCAATATATTCATTTATTTATTTCAGAAATTTATCATACTGCACCTTCAATAGACGTCTTGTTCACTTATTTATTTCAAGTTCTGGAACAACTTACTGAATTTAAGAAAAGATCCACGTCTCATTCGTTATGCTTGTTATTAGATTAAGGATACGACCTGTCTCTAGTATGGGTTCAAACTGAAGCTTTGTTTTTTAATGCTATTGGGAGCGTGTAGATTAACAAGCTAAGTTATTAGTAGATCATAATTATATTTATTGTGTCACCATTGCAAAGTAGGGTAGTCCTGGCTTTATGCCAGATCTAGATCTAGTTGAATGTGGTATGACAGTTTACAGCCAATAAGGATGACTGAATAACTCCACAGAAAAGTGGTCACTGGCAAGGGAACATGGGCTAGTTTCTTGAGCTAGCAAGAAAAAACAGCTAGAAGATGAAATGAAAAGGAGGTAAATAAAAAGTTGGAAAAAGAAGAGGTGACTAGTAAGGAAGAAAGTAGCATTAGCTTGTACTGGCAAGATAAAGAAAAGGAAAAGCAACATGCTCTTAGATACCAATATGGGTTCATCCTTCCTTTCAGAAAAGCAAAAGGACGTGTTAGTTTATTTTGAATGAAATTAGCAAAAGTGCCCTTTAGATGCAATCTTAAGGCTATGGTTATCAAATGTGGTTTAAATTCCTTTTAAATTCCAAGGGTAACAGTTGAATCGAGCTACAAACCACAACTCTAGCTAAATGTATTCCGAACATGCAGCCTTAATTTAATGAGTATTAGAAACACACAAGATCCTCACCTCCTCGGAGAACCCAATTTCGCCAATATTGATACAGATATCGCAGTCCAGCTGATGCAACCAAAATTTTGAGGAAAAATAGGATTGCATATAAAATTGATGTCTTCCTTTCAAAACAACTTTAACAAACACAAATTTATACGACAAACACAATTTTAGAACATAAAAATTAAAAGGAACAACAACAACACACAATTTAAGCACGCACAACAACAACCTTAAAATACGACTAAATATATTTTAAAAGTTTGAGAAGAATGATACAAATGGGGTGGACACTTGCGGAGAGAAGAAATAGATAAGAAGCCCGAGACGAAGTCAAAGAGAGGAGAAGAGAAAGTGGATATAGCTTGCAAGCTATCCAAGAAGAAACCCTCAGGTTTTTAGCTCCAAAAATCATCCATAATCATTCATAAAACAGCCACAAACAGCTCTAATATATAGGTGTAGAAAGGGAACTAAACAGTCAAAACAGCCGCCCATACAAGCCAATAGAAAAGGGGAGGCAAAAAGACCAAAAGTCTACTGGCTGGAGCAGCACACGAAGAGGCACGTGAACTAAACAACCCAGCAGGAGGAACCGAACAACCCAGCAAGGAGAGGAACCGAACAGCCCAAAGCAAGGGGGAGGAGGGTATGGCTTGCTTACATCAATTCTCCTCCGGTTGAGAGATCTCATCTCTTAATGAAATGACATTAGAACTTTCATGACGTGCCGAAGAAGTCTTATCAAATTCTGAAATCAAAGCCGCGTACTTTTTCTATATCATTTCTTTTTCTTGCTTAAACTGATCCTGGAGAATTTTCTTTCTCTTTTCGTATTTTCTGTAACCAAATTTATTTTTTCATGGATTTTGTATAGTTCATTATGGATTGAATCTGTAGAACTTTCTTGCGGCGGTATCCATCTATTCTTTGGAATGATTTCTTCAAGATAACTTGGTTGATTTTCTCTGACTTTAGATTCGACTTCTTCTTGCTTTGGATCCTCCGTTTGACGATGAGGGTTTATAATTTTTTTTAATTTTTTTGAAATAAAAAGAAAGACACCAAAACCTAAGTTCTGACACCAAATTGATGCAACCAAAATTTTGAGGAAAAATAAGATTGCATATAAAATTGACGTCTTCCTTTCAAAACACTTTAACAAACACAAACTTATACGACAAACATAATTTTAGAACATAAAAATTAAAAGGAACAATAACAACACACAATTTAAGCACGACTGAATAATAACCTTCAAATACAACTAAATATATTTTAAAAGTTTGAGAAGAAAGATACAAATAGGGTGGACACTTGCAGAGAGAAGAATAGATAAGAAGCCCGAGACGAAGTCAAAGAGATGAGAAGAGAAAGTGGATATAGCTCGCAAGCTATCCAAGAAGAAACCCTCATGTTTTTAGATCCAAAAATCATCCATAATCCATTCATAAAACAACCACAAACAACCCTAATATATAGGTGAAGAAAGGGAACTAAACAGCCAAACAGCCACCCAAACAAGCCAATAGAAAATGGGGAGGCAAAAAGATCAAAAGTCCACCGGCTGGAGCAACACACGAAGAGGCACACGGGACAGCCAACGAACATGTAGCGCCAGGGGGAAAGAATCGGGTAGGCATAGGAAACGAAGAGGCCAAAGGGGAGATGAACTCGAACAAGCAACAAGGGGAACAGAAAAAGCAGGAACCGAACAGCACAGCAGGAGGAACCGAACAGCACAGCAGGAGGAACCGAACAGCCCAGCAAGCAGAGGAACCGAACAGCCCAAAGCGAGGGGGGGGGGGGGGGTATGGCTTGCTTACATCACCAGCTGTGGCATTTAAATCGATCCTACAATCTACAACAGTACAACAACTGAAATCATACTAGCAGAATCTTCCAATTTCAAGAGTATTCAACAAGAGCATACACCATCCGATAGTATAATTTTAAGTATGGTAAACCCTAATTCAGACCATAAGCAGAGCAAGCTGAGCCTAAGGATGAAGTGCCCAGGTTAGCATCCCAGAAATGAGACAGAATTGGTGATCTTAAATTCCAAATGCTTTCTAGCAACGCTAGTTAAGAGAATTTGAAACAGAAGCTTCCCTTAAGAACCAAATTTGGCAAACTCAAAGTCAAAGTCAGCCTCTACTTCCGTATTTCGTACTCCCATGGATAGAATGGATCGAATGAACTCCAATCAGCAACCCAGTCAAAGACCCGAAAGCCAAATGTCGCTCTCTCCAAATTCCCGGGCTACAAATCACCAAAAAAATGAAAAGAAAAACAGAAACAAGACGGAAGATTATACCTGATTTCCCTGGAAGTCAAGTATATGGACGGTGCCATCATGTGTTCCGAGGGCGATCATCCGCTCAGCGATGGCAATAGACGCCGCTGCATCGGTTGAAAGAAGGGATGACAAGCTCCCGCCCATCCTCTGGTACTTAAGACGCGGCTCCTCCTCTTCCTCCACCGCCTCCTCCTCTACCTCCTCCTCATCATCCTCCTCCTCCCTCTCGTCGTCTCCATCCACGCCGTTCTCCGATGCGTGATCTAACGCCATCGACGCCGCCGACGTCGAGATCTGTTAAAACCCTTTCAATATTCAAACATTTCCTCCTTCAGTTCTCCCTCTTTCGCCATCTATGTATCATGACTAATTACGAGCACCAATCCTTTCTGTCGTTTCAAACGTTTTCTTGTTCCTTTCTCCACAGTGGGATGCTATCCAATGCGATCTATTTCGCCCTCGCCTAAGGGCAAATTATTGGGTCAGGTGACCGAAGTCATCTCTCCGTTCGGTCGTCAATAGAAATGCGCCATCTGTCAGTCGTTTTTTTAATTTAATATTAACGCTTTATGTC
Organism: Dendrobium huoshanense; assembly: GCA_016618105.1. Lineage (NCBI taxonomy): Eukaryota > Viridiplantae > Streptophyta > Magnoliopsida > Asparagales > Orchidaceae > Dendrobium > Dendrobium huoshanense. The sequence goes on from CM028353.1 coordinate 6,296,728, forward strand.
TTGTTAGAGTTAGCGACCCGACCCGATAACGCTATTCTATTGGCGAAGAAAGAATGGAAACGCCGCGTATTTTATTTTCGAGCGACATTTTCACTGTTACTCGAGCTCTGGTAACCGCTCTCGGATTCCTCCATTACCTTCGGTTCTGCATTTGCTTATTCCTGCCGGAGGTAGACGACGATACTGTAGAAGACCAGCAATCAGGAAGAGGTATGGTTGCGTCTAACTTGCGCTTTACTTGCGCTTTCGTTGCGTTAAAGTTATATTGCCGTTAAATTTTAGGGTTTGGTTTACTTATAATTTTACCAATGTTTCCTTTCAAATATTTATTTTCTGATTTTTCACGCTTCTTCTCTTCGTAAATGGATGAAGCAAATGATACGAAAGGTTTATGCTATCTTCTAAGTTTTAGGGTTTAGTAATAGTTGTAAAACTAGAATATATGTTCAATGTGGTTTTCAATTTTTTGATTTTTTTTTATTTTAAACCTTTTTAAGCTAAATAATTACGAAATATAAGGTTGCGCTATGGTTGCGCTATTTATATAGTTCTGATTTTTCTTTTTGTTATAGATGAGGACTCCCTATCAAAGGCCAGTAACATCTAGATGTTATGTTACTTCTTTCCGGAAACATTGTGATGCTTTTGCCGAGATCATAGATGATGAAGTGGAGCAAACATTAAAGAATTTGAACATTCATCAATTTTTGATGTTCCCCGCATTCCAGCAGTGTATACCACTTCTATTTGAGGTTCTTAAATTCTGGAGTCCTGCTGATGAGGGCTTCATCGTCCTCGGTCATGTTCTGAAATTCACTACTAACGAGGTTTCTTTGTTGACAGGTAATATTTTGAATTTGGAATTTTTTATAGCTATATGTTTTTTGAACTTTAACAGCTGAAATTTTCTGACAGGTTTGCCAAACAGAGGCATTGATATCAAATGGAGGATTGATCCTCTAAATGGACCTCTGTCAACTGAAATTAAAAATGAAATGTCAAAATTAGACAGATTAACTGATAATGCAACAAAAATAAAGACTTTTATTATGTTTTTGTTATCCAACCTTTTCTTTCCACTAAATATTCATAAAACCCCTAGAAGGCTCACAACTGTTGCAAATAATTTAAGTGAGTTTAGTTCCATTAATTGGGCTTCTTCCTTAAGGAACTTCATGGTTGGGGAGTTCAATACAATTTTTGAGAAGTTTCAACAACAAAGACCATTGGGTTACATCAATGGCTTTTTTCCTCTTCTACTGGTAAGTTTCCACTCCTATTGGTTTTTCTAAATGTTTAATGTTTTTAAATGTTAACATTAAATTTTTTTTTTTGGCATTATACAGATTTGGTTTTTGGAACATTTTTCTTTGAATAAACCAACCGATTCAGAAATAAGACCACGTTTTCTTAGATGGCAGGGGTATACAGAATTATACTTTACTCAAGAAAATGCAGCCAAATTATTTAAATTTTTAAAAAAAAGTGAGGTAATTTTTTCATTTTATTGATGCAAATTATTTTATGATTGCGCTATGGTTGCGCTATGGTTGCGCTATGGTTGCCCTAAGGTTGCGCTATGGTTGCCCTAAGGTTGCGCTATGGTTGCCCTAAGGTTGCGCTATGGTTGCGCTATGGTTGCGCTATGGTTGCGCTATGGTTGCGCTATGGTTGCGCTAAGTTGCGCTATAATTTTTAATAAATTTTTCTGTTTTTTGCAGATTTTTATTTGTCTTGACAATGTTACCAATGAGGAGGCCGAAAAATACGGGGCCGACATTACTGCCATACAAAACTTGGAAACCCGTTCAGGTCATGAACCACAAAAATTGCATTCACCACAGAAAAATAAGGCTTCCGCAAGAAAGAAAATTGACACCACCCCACCTCCCTCCCCACCTCCCTCTCCTCCTCTCCCTCCCCCTGATTCTCCTCATAATGAACCACCAGAAACTGAGTCTCTGCCACCAACTCAGCCTTCTACTCGTCCACCTACCAAAAAAATTTCCACAAGTCAACCTTTTGCTGAACAGCCACCCATTAGAAGGGCAGATTTAGAGGCTGTTCAGAATAAATGTTTTGAAATTTTTGAGAAGATGTTAAATAAAATTCAAGATAATGTGGGAGCAAGATTGGACAGAGTTGAAGATATTTTGGAGAAACTGCAGGCTGATCAAGACTCACTGAAGTACAAATTCATTGAATTTCAAATGCAGTGTGATCACAATCCAGATAAGCCGCATGTATCTACATCTGCCTCCAGCTTCCAATCCGTGAACTTCCACAACATGTATCCTTCAGGACAGGCACCAATACAAGATCATCCTCCACCTCCACCAATGGCCAAAGAACTTCCACAACAACCAATACCAACACCTCCACCATTGGCTGAAGAAATTCTTCCACAACCACCAATACTTCCACCTCCACCTCCACCATTGGCCGAAGAAATTCTTCCACAACCACCAATACCTCCACCTCCACCTCCACCATTGGCCGAAGAAATTCTTCCACAATCACCAATACCCCCACAACAACCAATACTTCCAACTCCACCTCCACCTCAAAAGAGAAAAAGAGAAAATGATGAAAAAGAAGAGAGATCATCAAAACCAATCATACCATACGTAAAGAAGAATAAAGAGGTTATTTCTGTAGAAAATATAATAGTTGAGAGAAGACCAGCATTGGAAAATATGGATTATCCAGGGAAGCAATTTCTGACAGAGGAAAAACAACGAATGATGGATGAATTTTTTCAAGAAATTTAATACAAAGTAAGCTAAGGTTGCGCTATTGTTGCGCTAAGGTTGCGCTAAGGTTGTGCTATGGTTGCGCTATGGTTGCGCTATGGTTGCGCTATGGTTGTGCTATTGTTGCGCTATGGTTGCGCTATGGTTTTTTGAAGGTTGCGCTAAGGTTTTTTAAAGGTTGCGTGTTAACATTAAATTTTTCTTTGTTTTTGTAGGGAACACGTAATTTTTCAATCTGGAAATATCGAGATAAAAAGATCAGATATTGACATGCTGCTTACAAATGATTGGTTAGCAGATAACCATGTAGATGCTTTTGCTTTCTTTTTACTTGAGCAGAGTAGGTTAATGGCGGAGAAATTTCATCGTTACTTGTACATTTCTCCATTGTACAGGGTAAGTATAAATAATATTTTAATCCTTTTTTTCACTTTTGTTTTTCCTTATAGAACTGAGTTATTGCAGGTTTACAAGTCATACAATATGGATTATCAAATTTTTATCAATCACATTAATCCTGTTTCAATTCAAGAAAGCAAACTTATTGTGCATCCCATAATTTACGAGAAGCATTGGGTTCTTCTTGTTGGTAAATTGAAGGAGAAGGTCTGGAAAATGTATGATTCATTACCAAATCCTGAACACAAGAATATTTGTCATACAGTTGTAAGTTCAAATTCATATTTCAAGTTATATCCAGATTACTATGTTTATATACATAATATAAATTTTTATAATGTTTTATTCGTACAGATAAAGTATTTGCACGAGGACACCATAGGATGCTTTTCAAGCGATATTACGAAATGGAATGTCCAGGCGGTTCGTGGAATTCCAACACAATCAAACGACTACGATTGCGGAATCTTCGTTTGTAAATATATGGAAAAGGCCGTGCAAAGAAAAAAAACAGACTGGAATGCTCTTAAAGATTGGCAAAAGCATATGCCTAAATTTAGGGCAGAGTTAGCATATTTTCTTTTTCTACAAACAAAGAAGTAAACAATCTGTAACTTGTTGTAAATATTGTCCATGATTTATAAATGTACATTTTATTATATTTTTAAATACTTTTTGATGTGCATTTTATTATGTTTTTATATAGTTTTTTATTGTTATATAAAATGTGCATATTCTGTTATATTCTGTTTATAAATGAGCATTCTCTAAAATCTGTAACTTTTAAAATGTGCATTCTGTAAAGCGCAACAATAGCTAAACTATAGCGCAACTATAGCGCAACATAGCGCAACCATAGCGCAACTATAGCGCAAGTATAGCGCAACTATAGCGCAACATTGCGCAACTATAGCGCAAGTATAGCGCAACCATAGCGCAACTATAGCGCAACATAGCGCAACTATAGCGCAAGTATAGCGCAACCATAGCGCAAGTATAGCACAACTATAGAGCAACCGTAGCGCAACTATAGCGCAACCATAGCGCAACCATAGCGCAAGTATATCAAACAAGTTAAGTTTTTCTATTTATCATCTTCATCCTAAAAAGTAATAAATGAAATCAATAAATGAATTACATAAGTCCAAATTACATAAGTCCAAATAAATAATTGATATCATCTTCATATAGATATCAAACAACTATAGCGCATGATTTATAAAATTTTTTTTATTACAACCAATAAATGAAATCAATAAGTCCAAATAAATATTATTACATTGCAAATTCATTAAATTCCAATAAATGAAATCAATAAGTCCAAACAACTATAGCGCAACTATAGCGCATTCTTTTATTTATCATCTTCATCCTAAAAATCAATAATGAATGCTAAGCAACAACAACATTAGATTTTTTTATTTTTTACATTTTCGACAAAAGAAATTTATTCTGCTTAAAAATCGCAAAATCAAAAATCCTAAGAATAATGAGCTGAAACCTACGTCAACTTTCTGCTTAAGAAATTTATTCTGCTTACAAACAACTTTCTAACTCGTTTTTCTAAGATACTTACCGATATGTTGAAACCAGAGGAATTTCCGGCTAAGTTAGGTTCCGATTCCGATTCATGCACATGTTCCGATTCCGATTCATGCACCAGCCCTTCCGATTCATGCATCCTTTCCGATTCATGCACTCCCTCTTCCACCTCCCTCTTCACTGAGCAGTCCATTTCTTCTCTGCAATTTTCTGGCTCGTTTTTTCTTCTACAGCAGCACATATTTGCGTCTTTCGCAGGTCTCAAAATGAAAAAATAGGGCGGCAAAAGCTTAAAAGTTCAAATGAATAGCGTTATCGGGTCGGGTCGCTAACTCTGACAAGACATAAAGCGTTAATATTAAATTAAAAAAACGACTGACAGATGGCGCATTTCTATTGGCGACCGAACGGAGAGATGGCTTCGGTCACCTGACCCAATAATTTGCCCGCCTAAGAGATCCGACTCAGTCCTAGCCTAACTCTTCTTCTTCGCCTTTCTTTCTCCTAGTTCTTTGCAGATGGCGGTTTTCGGAACCGGGGTTGCGTCATACCGCGACTGCGACGTCGCTGTAGATACGGGTCGCGCCGCAGAGAGTAACGGAAGATTGGACGGCGCTGGTTTCGCCAGCTGTGATTTTTTTTTTTTTAAGATATGCATCAGCCTTAAAGTAAAAGAAAAATAAAACTACAAATCAACATATGTGATAGAAATTTTATCATAAGCATTCCTAATCAAGTTAATAATGTAAAGTTAGGATAGGTCGTTAAACTTATGCAATGATTCAAGGCTAATTAAGAGGAAAGTGAATTGATAATTTTAAAAAATTTTCTTGGATATTAAAGAAAATCAATTTTTATATAGTTTGTAAAAATAATTTTTCAACCACAGAACAAAAAAAGCTGAAAAATAAAAAGTGCATAAATAAAAATGAACACAAGGATTTATAGTGGTTCGGTCCAACAAGACCTACGTCCACTCCCTAAAGAGTCCCTCTTCAGGTATTGCACTATTACCAAAGTGACTCTCCTTTTGCCCCCACAGCAAGGCGGAGAAATCTTTACAATTTTCCTCTCTTCCATCAATCCACGGTGCGGCAAAGTACCGTCGTCCTTTCACACTTTCCAAAGTGTCGGCAGAGTACCAGATCTTCTTCAAATATCTTCTCTCAAGCAACTAGAAATAAGAAAGAAAGAGAAGTAACCAAAATACAAAAGAGATTCTTACATTTGAGTAACCTTTTGTACCATTCACACTTCACTTGCAAGAACTCTCTCTAAAACACTCTCCCAAAATACTCTTTTACTTGCTCTCAAAGAAATCACGAAGAACAACTTTTTTCAAGTAAAAATTCTAATGACTTTTTATATGAAAAACTATCCAGAAAATTAAAATTTGTAATTTTAAGCGTATACGAACGTACAGTACGATCGTCAATCGTACGTACGAACAGTTCAAAAAATGCTACATACATACATGTACAAAATATTTTCGCACACGATAATCGTCTAGTATAAATCATGTTTACTGTACAAACAGTTGAAAAATTTTTCTACTTCGTTGGCAAGAAAAAATACCCCACATTTTCATGTTCTGGACGTCTTATATACAAACCATGTATCGTACTGTACGATCAGTTCAGAAAAAATTTTATGTTCGTCGGGACCAAAAAGAACTCATTCTTTTCGTACTCTAAACGTCATATAAACGAAGTTCACTTCGTACAGTACGATCAGTTAAAAGAAAATTTGGAATTCGTCGGGATGAAAAGGAACCCGTTCTTTTCGTACTCTGGACGCTGTCTGTATGAAGGTCACTTTGTACAATATGATCAGTTCAAAAAAATTTTGTAAATCATCACGACGAGAAATAAAATAATTGATCTTAAATTTTATTTTAAAATTAATTGCAATAACACTATTAATTTTATAAGACTAAAAAGAAATATTCATAATTTTAAATCAAAGAACTAAGATGAGAAAAGTTAATCAAGATCATGATTCATTCTAGACAAAATAAATAAAATTGATTATTACAAAAATGATGAAATGAAGATTAGTTAACATTAATTTTAATATAGTGTTTAATTGAAAATTAGATTGATTTGATTTAGAGATTAATTGATAGTGGAAAGAACACAGCAAAGACAAATTTCTATTGGCAACATTACGCATCTTTTTCAAGTATGTGTGCACACAGAGGCGGATTTAAGGCGGGGGGGCTGTGGGGGCACGTGCCCCCCCTAAAAAATTACAATTTACATTTAGTCTATGGCATCATTTTACAGCTGAAAAGAGGCATGGTATAGTTGCTCATTCTCATCTTCCTTCTACCTATGCTCGTCCTAAACAGTTCCACTTGGTGCTCGTCATCTTCCTTCTCCCATCCTCGGTTGCTCATATGAGATGTTCCCTTGATTCATTCTACTTAGTTAAGTTGATGATACAAGCAAACAGTCATTTCTAGATGATAAAATATGCAAAAAAAAAAAAAATAGTCAAAATTCATTGATAAAAACTATCTTTGATAGATTTTTTATGGAATTTTGTCTGCTATAAAAATTCTCTCAAAAAACGCTAAAGAACAACCAAAAGATCCTCAATTTTTTTTATTTTCAGATTAATAATCGAAAAGAAAAATCATAAAACAGATCCAAAATAATTAGGATTTCCTTTGTGATCTACACGAAATTATGGCTGTTGTTTTGTCACTGTGAGGTGTAAGAGGCTGAGAGTTCTCGGATTCTGCTCTCCCTCTCTCTTCTAGTCTTCCTCTTCCCAGTTCTCTCTCTCTCTCTCTCTCTCTCTCACTCACACACACACACACACACACACACACACACACACACATTCGGCGGCCGGCGTCCGTCTTCAACTTCAATACGATAAGCAATTTTTCTTCTCCCTCTTTCGGCATTTTCTCTCTCTACTATGGTTCTTAAACTATTTAACATGTAACTTATTTTAATTATATATAGTTTATTTAATTTGTGATTTTCTTTGATTTTAAAACTCAAATTTGTGTTTGATGTGAATTTGATGAAGCAAATATAATAAATTATAATTGCATGAATTATCGAGAAAAGGTTCTTAATTTTTTATTCATATAAGTTAAAAAAAATTGTATTTTAATTGCTATTTAGTTTTTTAATATATTACTATATTATTAAAAATATATTTATTTTTATCTAATTAACCCAAATACACTACATTAAAAAAAAAATTCATGTAATTTATATTTTTATGTTAACAACATAATTTTTTTAAACTGTTAACGTTAATTAGAAGCTCGAATGAAAAATGTTAAAGTTATTTTTAAAATCTATAATTGGTGCCCCCTCCAAAAAACTTTTCTGGCTCCGCCACTGTGTTCACACTTTGTGTATCTTTTTCTATTTGAGCTAATTTTGTGCCTCTTTTCACTTTGTGAACTATTGCATAAACTTTTAATTTTTGCACACATTGTGCGTTTCTTTTTTTTATACTTTTTGAGTCTTTCTAAACTCAGTAATCTAAAAATAAACTTCTCTAATAATAAAAATAATCATATTAAAAAGAAATGAAAAAAAAAAGACATCAATATTATAATAATGATATTCAAATTAAGTTTGTCTAAAAGAACAAGAAATTGATCTCCTTAACTTAATTCAGTTATAATTTAATTTAAATTTTTGAAAAATTAGATTTTTGAATGAAATTAATTTTATAATATAAGTTAATTTATATCACATTTTTAGATCAATTCTAAAATGCTTTTCGTATAGACATACTCACATTTCAAAATAAGGACCAAAAATAAATTCACAAAATATGACATTTTTAATGATATAAAAAAAATATTAGATACATTCAGACCATTGATACCAATATCAAAATAACATAATATCTAAATATAAATATCTCAACCCCAAATAAGTACTATATAAGAGAAATAAAAAGACATCATCACATCACATCACATCATAGGTAAATGACTGACAGAAGCAACGATAAAGAAGTACATCTAAAAGTTAGAGGGGCCCTGGTCTGGAGGAGGTGGCTGGTTGAACACTGAAAAATAGCTATTCATCATCGCTATATTTATATTAACCGTATCAAACTAACCATGGATCCACCCAATGTCCTCATGGTACCTTGCATCCTTCTGATTAAAACATGTCTTAATTTGATCAAAATGTTTATCAAAGTGAGTTTCTATATGATTAAAATGCTAGACCAACTCCTGAAAGTAGTGCTGATCAGGTCCAGGTGCAGGTGCAATAGCTCCCACTTCTTCAAAATCTCCACTAGGACTCTGGTCTCTCCCAAACAAAGATTGAAAAGAAGCATCGGTAAAAAAAATTGGCATTTCAGTGGGAGAATCAAGATGAATAATATAATACTTCTTGTCTAAAATGTATGTCACTAAGTATCCTAGAGTAATATTCTTCTTTCTCTTATGATGATGAAGCTCAATTTCAGAAAGATTATTAATGTAATCCATGATGAGTTGGGTCTCATTAAAAGGTTGTTCAGTCATGATAAAATATGTGACGGTGGACATGAGAGGAGTCATATTTATACGATGACAAGCCTTAGGAATGATTGAAGTTCTTAAGACATGTTGGATGATTCAGACATTTTAGTTCAATGTGTAGACTCTCGTTAAGTAACAAAATTGAGTTGCACCTCTAAGAGTTATATAGATCTCATACCAGCAATAATCAAATTTAGAGGTCAAGGTGTGAGCTCTAGTGCCATGAGTCCTTAAATGAAGAAATGTTCCTAAATCTTCCTTTGTGATTTTGTCATGCAATGTTTTGACAAAAGAGGTTATCCTAATTTCATCCTCACTGAACCTCATGTTTGCTAAGAAATAATAAAAGGTCTCTATGTGGTAGGCGTAGATCAATGTCAGAATAAAAGAGAACTGAGTTAAAGCAAAGAGTGGCATGATAAAAAAAAATATATTTTATCTTGGATGAGGAGTCTAGAAGGAGTAATTTTGGAGGCTATATACCGATAGAACACATCCTCATTATCCCTAGACAAAAAGTTGTCATCTGAAACCCTAGATGGCAATCTCTTAGAAACTCGAGAGCATTTGTTGGAGCTTGCCATTCCTAGATCAGAGACTCTAGAAGGTTTTGAGAAGGGTTTGAATGTGAATGAAAATGATTTCAATAACCCTTCTATATAAAAAAGTGACTTATCGTGCAGTATGAAATTGGGTCCATACATACGATCGTATGAGACGAAAATATTTTCATACGTATGAAACAAAACATCCAAAATGAAATGACTTTTCATAAATACACTATTTAGGAGGGGTCCTTTCATATAGGTTTTTTGACTATTCATTCGTACATACGAACATGTATTCATATGGGACGATCAATTATTTAAGATAGTTTTAATGACGGTTAGGTTTGTCCCCCACAGAAACTGAGAACTGCATGGATCGTACAGATGAAAAATGATTTCGTACGCACAATCTATTATAATAATTGATTCTAACCGGATAAACATTCACATGCATACAAACAAATCTGTACATATCGTACAGTATGATGACATCATCATACAATATGAAGTATGTGAAAAATCCAAATTTTGCGTGTTCTACTCCAAAAACAGACATAAAATTGCTATATAATTCGTACATTAAGAAAAAAAATTCGTATAATATGAATAAAATACTTAGAAAATAAAGCATTAAAACTAAAAAAAAATTCAAAAACCATCATCCTTCAATAAGTATTAAATCTCCAAACTAAAAACTCACAAAATAAAAACAAATATAAAAAACATTAACAAACAAAAATAATAACAAACATAAATAGAAAAACTAAATCAAACTCATAAAGAATATATCAAGTTCGCATAAAGTTTTATCCAAGCATTAATATCGATCACACATAACCTTGTTCTTAAGGTGTTAAAAGTATTAAAAGCTAGTAGTTTTGTAAAAATATATGCAAGTTGATTTTTAATAAAAATATGATTCAATTTAATTTCTCATTTTACTACATGATCCCTAATGAAATGATGTCTTATATCTATATGTTTGGTTCTAGAATGTTAGATAGGATTCAATTTAATTTCTCATTTTACTACATGATCCCTAATGAAATGATGTCTTATATCTATATGTTTGGTTCTAGAATGTTAGATAGGATTTTTTGAAATACAAATGGCACTAGTGTTATCACAATTAATTAGAATTGTGCCTATTATAAATCTTAAATCAATCAATTATTATATCAACCAAAGAATTTGTGCCACAAAACTTCTTAATGTAATATATTCAGCTTTAGTAGTATATAGGGCTATAGAATTCTGTTTCATATTGGATTAAGAAACTAATGAATTTCCTATGATTTGATAAGTTTGAGGTATACTCTTTCGGTCAACCCTATAACCTGCAAAGTTTGAATCAGAATATCCTGCAATTTCAAAGATGTGATGTACTTAGGATACCAAATTCCTAAGTTTTAAGTTCCCAAAAGATATCTAAAAATTCTTTTCACTACTATTAAATGTGATTCTTTTGGATCAGATTAAAATCTACTATATAAATAAACGCTAAATATTATATATAGTTTACTAGCATTTAAATAAAGCAATGATCTAGTTATGCCTCTAATTTTTTTTATTAATAGATTTTCCCTTTGGGTCCTTATCCAACTGAACTGAAGAACTCATTGGTGCAGTTACTAGTTTAACATTGTTCATTTCATACTTCTTGAGGATATTCTTAATATACTTTGACTGACTAAGAAATATTTCCTTCTCATTTTTCTTAATGCTAAAACTAAGAAAATAACTTAGATCTCTCATTAAACTCATCTTAAATTTACTACTCATAATTTTAGAAAAATCATCACAAAGAGGTTGTAATGAATAAGACAAAATAGAAGCTGCAATTATAACAGAATTAGAAACCTTCATTCCATGTGTAAGGAAATTCCTAGCTTTCTAATTATAGTAAACTGTAGATTGGTAAACTCTATCAATTTCTGGATTAAAAGAAGCAAACTTCTCCATATCTTTCCAACAATGAGACAGATCTTTAAATTTCAGTAAATAAATCCCCAATTCCTTCAGCATATGAAATATTTCACGTAATTTCTCACAGTGAATAATAGTGTGATTGATATCTTCTGCTTTAATACATCTTCTCGGACATAAACAAGACTCAAGAAGCTTCCTGTGATTTAACCAACAATTAGTAGGTAAAGAATTATTAATCAACCTCCACCCAAATAATACTTTATTAGGAGTTAATATTAACTTCTTAATCACTTGACATGAATACCACATGAAACAAGAGTATTAGCCGCCTGAAATGTCATTGAAGAGATTAACTTTCCAGAATTAATAGCAAACAACATAATTTGGTCTTGATACAAATCCGTAGATAAAGGAATTTCAGAAATAAGCTCTTCCAGATATTCAAAAAAAGAGATTCTTCATTAACAAGTTGTTCCATCCTCCATTTCCATCCAAAAGAAATGAAATTGTTTTATTATGCAGCTCCCTTATATTGCATATAGTTGGCCATTTATTCAAACATCTATCAAATGTCCAAGTATCATTTATAATAATGATTCTTTCCCATTTGATACTCCCCATCTAACGATTTGTTTCAAGAAATGAGTACCATGTTTAATAATACGCATGCCGGAGAAGCGCATCTCTTGATATCTTCATTCCAAACATCATTACTATATCTTGCTACTATAATCTTACTAAGCACATAATTATGATTTTGAATAAAGTTCCAAGCAATACGAGCTCTTGAAGGGCCTTGTCTTTCAGGAGCATCTTGAATACCAAACCCTCATTGATTAACTAAAATAGAATATCCCAAGATATATAATGCATTCCCTTCCTACATTGTTCCTTATACCATAAAAAATTCCTACAACATTTGTCAATATCATTTAGAATATTATTTGGGACCAACAAATGAGTCATAATGAATAAAGGAATAGAAGAATAAACTATTTTAAACAACAAAATCCTTCCAGCCATAGAAAAGAATGCGACCCTCAAATATTAAGCTTATTCATAGCTTTATTCATAATAAGATGATAATCTATAGCTTTTAACCTTGTAGTAGCCATCATAATAGCAAGATAAATAAATTCTTCCCTTTTCAACAACATAGAACTCTATTTAACTTCCTTTATCTTCTATGAGAGACAGATTTCCCATACAATATCATATATTTCTCCTAATTAATCCTCTGACCCATCCAGCTTCGATAATCCATCAAAATTCAATTTATGATTTTTGCATTATGCAAAGATGCTTTTGTTGTTATCATCACATCATCACCGAACAACAAATGAGAGACCTTAGAAGTGTTGAGTGCAATTCATATCCCAAACTCATAACCTCTATCATGAAATAATTTTGAGAGTAACTTAGAACAAAGAATGAAAAGGCCCAAAGATAATGGATATCCTTGTCTAAACCCACATTCTACATTTATCCAATTACTTATTTTTCCATTTATAATAATAGAAAACTTTGGGTGAATAACTTATTGAATGATTAAATTTATAATCATTTCCAGGAACCCCATAACCAAGGGAATCTATTATAAAGTCTTCTAACACATGATATCATAAGCTTGTTCCATATCAAGTTTGAGCAATATAAACCCTGACTTAGCTTTTGAGAATCTTTACTTACTTACAATTTCATGAGCTAGTCAACAATTATTTGATATAGATAATCCTATAACAAACACACCTTGTTGCTCTGAAATAATTCTTGGAATAAATCACTTCAATCTATTCAATATCATGTCTTCCACCATTTTATATATGGTTTGACATAAGCTTATCGGTCTAAATAGTCACATCAGACACATTAGGAACCTTTGGAATCAAAATCACCAAAGTCTCTTTCTAGCTTTCCAGCACAATTTCTGGTTTAAATAAATTTTCAATTGCATTGCACAACTCAAGATTAATAATGTTCCAATAGAATTTGAAAAAAAAAAAGAATTCACACCATCATTTCGAGGAGATTTATTATTGTCCATCTTCATAATTGTACAAACTAGCTCTTGCTTCTAAAAACCTGCAATTAACAACTACTTTTGTTCTTCATTCAAAATATGCTCTGGTGAATCACCGGCCAACCAGTAAGAGAACACCTTCTATTTTTCCACTTCTTCTTAAAATTCTTCAAAGATTGCTTGAATACCTTTGAGATCTATCACAGTGATTCCATTCAAACTAGTAATTTGATGAATCAAGTTTGCATTTCTTCTTGCATTACCAAGCTCATGAAAGAACCGAGCGTTATTATATCCCTCCTCCAACCATTATGCTTTAGATCGCTTTCTCCACCATGTCGAAAGCCTAGCAAGAGTGACATTCAGCTAATGAATTTTCTTTCTCAAATCGATCAACTTCTTTGGGCTTAATCCTTGGATACTCTCATCTTCTTGTAAAGACAATATATCATTTTGCAACTCAACTTTCAAATTGTTTTGAAAGTATGAGAAGCGCCAAGAGGGGGGTGAATTTGATATTTGAAAATCTTCTTTAAGTAAAAGAAAAATCTTCTTATAACTTGATGAAGAAGTAAATTACATTCACAATAAAAAGATAAATTATCAATTTCACCCACGCAATTAATCGCAATGAAAATGTGGAAATAATAAAGGAAATAACACATTAAATTTATAGTGGTTCGATCAAACCTTCACCTACGACCACTCCCCGGAGGCATCCTCCGAGTATTACACTAAACTTAAATTGACTCTCCTTAAGCCCCCATAGCTAGACAGAGAAAATCACTTCCACCATCCTCGGTGCGGCGGAGGAGTTGGGTCCTTTGACACCAAAGAGATATTCTTCTTCCCAAAACTTCCCTCAAGATGAACCTTGAATCTGATGGTTCTGAGGTGCAAGCTTGCCGGAGCAACCATATGAAATTCCCTCCACACTCCCTTGAAATTCCCTCCAAGGATCTTCTCCCTCTCTCAAACTCCACCCTTTCCTCTCTCCCTTTCAATTTCTCTCTTCAAGTTTTCTCTAGAAAAATGAAGATTCAATGGCTACAATGACTCACAAAGTCTTATGATAAAGCTTAATTAGAGGGCTTCAAAAAATCCTAAAAAACCAGTTCAACCATCAACGATCATAGAGTACGATCGAATGATCATCCAGTATGAAGTGCAGAATTTGACCTGTTAGTACTATATGATCACCAGTTAGTACTATACGAATAGTTCAATTTTCTTGTTCGTACTGCATGATGTCTAGTTAGTACTGTATGAATAGTTCAATCAAAATGCAATTTATTCAGGATGAAGCATGTGATGGCCAAAATCTTCTTTGTTGATCATAAAGTGCGATCCAGTTTATATAGTACGATAAAAATATCAAAATTAAGCCATTTTGATTGACTAATCATATGATTAAATTAGACAATATTTTAAATATTGTACAATACAATCATGTTCGTATAATACTATTAGAACAACTTCTCAAATTCAAATTGTTGCCTAATTTAAAGGACGACTGACTTTCTAATTATAACAGATTATCCAGTACGATGTGGTGTTTATACTGTATGATTAGTTATATTTCAAATTTTTTTTAAATAAAATATTTTAATTAATTTATGTAACACCAAATCATATAGTATAGTATGATACAAACAACAAACAACAACGTTAAGCCTTTATCCCACTACGTGGGGTCAGCTACATGAATCCTTTTTCTCTATTGTCTCCTATTAAAAGTCAAATTCTCATTTAAATCTAATAAAGAAAGGTCATTCCTAATATTTTCTAACCAAGTCTTTGTAGGTCTACCCCTACATTTCTTAACATAAGTCAAATCTAATAACTCTACTCTCCTAACCGAGTCATCGGAAGGCCGCCGTTTTATGTGACCAAACTATCTAAGGCGACTCTCTCCAATCTTATCTTCTACTGGAGCTACTCCAACCTTTTCATGTATATGCTCATTTTGTATCCTATCTGTACGAGTAAAGCCACTCATCCACCTGAGCATCCTCACCTCTGCCAAGCTTAACTTAGTATTATGCTTCTCTTTTAATGGCCAACATTCGGCACCATAAAGCATTGCAGGCTCACTACCATCTTATAGAATTTTCCCTTAAGTTTGAGGGGTACATTTCTATCACATAACAAGCCCGATGCATTCCTCCACTTCAACCATCCAACTTGAATTCTGTTGATAATATTCCCATCTATTTACCCATCACTCTGAACAATAGATCAAAGATGTCTAAAATGTGTACTCTTATTATTGACTTGATCGCCCAATGTCACAATCCCCTCACTAGGTCTATTACTACTAAAATTATACTCCATATATTCTATTTTAGATCTACTTAAGCGAAAACCTTTAGACTCTAAGGTTGGCCTTTTTAATTCAAGTTTACCTTCAACTCCCTATGCAGTCTTATCAACAAGAAGAATATCATCAGCAAAAAGCATACACCAAGGTACATCCTCTTGCAAATGTCTAGTGAGAACATCTATGACTAAAGCAAAAAGATATGGGCTTAAGGCTGATCCTTGATGTTACCCAACCGAAATAGGGAAATACTTGGTCAATCCACCTTGTGTTTGAACACAAGTAATAGCTCATGTATACATATCTTTAATGATTTGAATATAAGTATTATTGACTCCTTTCTTTTCAAGAACTCTCCATAGTACTTCTCTTGGAACTTTATCATATGCTTGTTCTAAATCAATAAATATCATGTGTAGATCCTCCTTATTTTCTCTATATTTTTCCATCAAACCTCTTAATAAATGTATGGATTCCATTGTCAACCTACCCGGCATGAATCTAAATTGATTTTGAGAAACATTAGTATCACACCGCAAACTATGCTCTATAACTCACTCCCATAGTTTTAAAGTATGATACATTAACTTAATACCTCTATAATTTGCATAATCTTGTGCATCACCTTTATTCTTAAAAATAGGAATTAACACACTCATTCTCTACTCATCTGACATCTTTTTAGTCTTCAAAATAGTATTAAAAAGTTTAGTAAGCCATGAAATTCCTTCATATCCTAAGCATTTCCACACCTCTATTGGAATATCATTAGGTCCAACAGCTTTTCCACCCTTCATTTTCTTTAAAGCCTCTCTAACTTCAATTTTATTAATACGCCGACAAAAATAGAAATCTTTATTTTCATTTAGGGTGCTAAGGTCACTATAGTCAATCTTATTTTTCACAATCTTCATTAAAAAGTTTAGCAAAATATCTCATCCACCTTTGTTGAAAATCATCTTCCGAGAAAAGTATTTTTGGATCTTCATCCTTAATACACTACACTTGAACTAAATCCTTACTACTCCTTTCTCTTTGTTTGGCTAACTTATACATATATCTTTCTCTCTCTTAAGTATCTAATTTATTACATAAATCACCAAAAGCTAATGTCTTTGCATTGCATATTGCTTTCTTAGCATCCTTATGAGCCACTTTATATATTTTCCAATTATCAGAATTTTTAAAATTAAATCAATTTTTATAACAAATATTCTTATTTTTAATCTTTTCTTGCACATTTGGATTCCAACACCAACTATTTTTACTATTAGGAGCTTTTTCCTTAGATACTCCAAGGTCATCTTTTGCAATATTCTTAATATCAGTAGCCACTTTTTCCCACATAACATTAGCATCCTCATGTACAGACAAAATCTTAAGATTTAATG
The DNA here is from genome assembly GCA_016618105.1 of Dendrobium huoshanense. NCBI lineage: Eukaryota > Viridiplantae > Streptophyta > Magnoliopsida > Asparagales > Orchidaceae > Dendrobium > Dendrobium huoshanense. The sequence goes on from CM028353.1 coordinate 6,314,143, forward strand.
TCTTATTCTCAAAAATATTTTTGTTAATATTCTTTAAATGCCCCTATCTAATCCTAAAAAAATTGTTTTACTTTATTTTTTAATTTATGCCCATTTATCTTAAAGTCCAAAACTAATAATTGATGTTGGGTACATAAATTTTCACTCGAAATAACTTTACAATCTTTACAATCTAAACGATTTAATTTTCTAATAAAAAATAGTCAATCTGGGTTGTACTATATCCATTTTTATAAGTGATGAGATGCTCATTCCTTTTCTTAAATAAGGTAATAGCAATTGAAAAATCATAAGGTAAACAAAAATCCAATATGGTCTTGCCACCTTTATTCGTCATTCGAAATCCATGGTAACCATGAATGCTTTTAAAATCTTCTACCTCTCTACAAACATGTCCATTTAAATCTCCTCCAATAAAAACTTTTTCTTCAAGAGGTATCTTTTGTATTAATTCTTCTAAGTCATTCAAAAAATTTTATTTATAACTCATATTCAAACCTACTTGAGGAGCATAATCACTTATAATATTAACAATCTTATCATCAACAATAATCTTTAAAGCTATAAATTTATCTCCAACCCTATTAATTTTTATAACATTATCCTTTAAACTCTTATCTATAATAACACCTACACCATTTCTAGTACGACTCCTACCCTAATACCAAAGTTTAAATCCTAAACTATCAATTTCCTTAGCCTTCTCTCCAACCCATTTAGTTTCCTGAATGCATAAAATATTTAACTTCCTATTAATCATAATATCTATTAATTCATTAATTTTCCTGTATGTGAACCTATATTCCAAGTTCCTATCCTAATTTTAGTTTCATGGACTAGCTTCTTTTCCCTCATCTGTCCTTGATGTGGAAACCCTTGCCTATTTAACACTATACCTGGACGCTAGTATAGCGGCCCTTACACACTTGTCACTATATTCAGGTCATACAGCACGTCGCTTCTAGGGGAAGCCCTAGCATTAACATAATTTCTTAAAGGATTCATGTCATTATTGTTCGATAAGTTTTACGCTAGCTGTCGACTACCTAACACAACCCTCCACTTTTCTCATCCAGGACTTGGGATCTGGCAATGATAGTGCTTATATTATAGTATGTTGTACAAAAAAATTAAAATATTTAAAATTATTTTTGCTCTCTTTGTTTATGTGCACGATCACCAAGCTTACATACATCATTATAGGACTTGACTCAAGAAATGAAAATTATAGACTCATTTAATTTAACTAATTCTACATTATCTTGAGCATTAAATCTTTAAAGAACGATGCATGGTGTACTTGAAATATTAGTCAACACATAAACAAATATGCATTACAAACACTAAGAGAAACTAAAAAAATTAATTAATATTATTTATTATCATCAAAATCATAAACTTGGATGTTTGAGTTGCAACATGTTTAAATCTTTTAGTTTCTTTTTGTTCCAATCAAAAAAGACTTTTTAGAGACATGGTTACTTTTCTTTGAAGGATACATGAGGCATTCCCATAATCTTTTTTTCTCCCATGCATTTTTAACCACACCCCAAGATGCTTTATAAGAACACCATACATTTTCAAATTTGATAAACTTTTGATTATAAATAATTGCATTGAAAATATTATGAAGAATAGGATAATAGTCTGAAGCAACTCTAGGCAAATATCTAATAACTACAAAAGGAATATGATATAAAGCTTTAGAATTTAGACAAATTCTATATAATCTCTCCTAAATATGAGCAAGACCCTCTTTATTATTACACCATGTATATTTAGGTCTAATATACCCAATGTCATGATAATCATTTCTATTTAATAAATCCTTCATCTTTTGTAGCCCTTGTGAGAACATAAATCTTTTACCAACATTTTTTCCATTTTTGGAAATAGTAAAATTAAAATCTCCACCAATAATATACAGATTCACATTAGAATAGTAGTCTTTTATCAACGTCCAAAGTTTCCTTCTTTCATGCAAATCCTTATTGTCATAGACTATAGAAATAGTCCAAGCAATAGCATTAGGAGATTTTAAATTACCAATCATACATTGAATAGAAGAATTAAGAATAGTAAAAGAAGAGATATTATTTTTATACAGACCAAGAATGCCACCAAATGTTCCTTTGGCATCAAAATGAAGATAATCCCAATTACTTCCAATAATTCTTTAACTTCATTACTATCCATATAATCTAATTTAGTTTCTATAAGACCAATAAAGAACACACCATTATCATTAATCAAACTTCTCAAGTAATGGGAAGCTTCTTTTTTCTTAGCTCCCCTACAATTCCAAAAAAGCAAAGAAGACATTAATAAAACAATAGGGATAATCCCGTAGCACCTTCAAGGCTACCATCACCTCTTGTACCTCTAAGTCTATCCTTTACAGTTCCAAACATACTAAATTATTTCTTAACTTTCTTCTTCTGTTGTACAAAAATTGATGAAGAAAAATTCTTGTGATAACTAGAACCATTCTTCCTAGCTGGATCAAACTCGGAATTGCTCTAAACAAAATTATCTTTAGATAGAGAATTTGATACCTTCAACATATTTGAAAGAATTTCACCATTCTCTTCTATAAATAGAGATGAATGGTCTTTATCTGGAACCACCTCACTAACAATAAAAATTTGGTTAATGGAACTTTCAATAAAATTTCTTTTTCGTCAGCACCAAAACTTCCATAAGCAGGAACATATTCACCTTCTTCAATAGGTGTAAGAACAACATAAGATTTTCCTTTCACACTTGCAGCCATTACAAATTATAATGACTCCTTCCTAAGATCTTCTGAAACATCACCATTATCAACTAACTCTTTCAAAACAATTGCTTTCTCCTCCACATTAACTTCCTCAATAAAATTGGGCCCAACATCTTTCACAGAGAAAAATGGGATAACATGTAGCTTCTCACCAGAAACACCTTTAGCAGCAACAAGAATATAATTACTTGATTTGGTCTTCTCTACCTTTTTAACAAAGGATGAAGCATCAACAGGCTTAGACATGTTAACTAAGTAGGATTTCTTCCAACCGTAATTAACATGAATCCATGGACCATAATATTCAGTATCCATATTAGCAACCTTAGCAGAAACTGATTCAGGTTTATTTACCCCACCAATATTAGTATGATTCACATTACTTGTATAATCCGATGTAAACTCTTTGACAAATTTCCCCCCAGCTGAAGTAGCATCTTCTCATTGATTGTCTAGTTTATTACAACCTTGTATAATGTGTCCAATTCTACCAAATTTATAGCTCAATGAGGATATCTTTTCATATTGAACTTTTTGGAAAAATTGACAAGAACTTTCTTCAACCCATACACCTTGAGGAAGTTTTTCTTCAAGATAGATACAAACACAAATTCTTGCAAATTCTCTTCTTCCCCAACTAACATATTGCAATCCAAATATAATGGTGTACCAACATTTGATGCTATTCTAGCAATATTAATCTCATCCCAATAGAATAGAGGGAGCTGTGGCAACCAGATCCACATAGGAGAGAAGAAATTCTTCATAGTCAATATAGAAAACTCCAGACTCTAGTATTCCATACCAATTATATGGCACCTACAAACTATGGTCCTCCACTCAGCACAGCCTCTTTAACTTCAGAAGAATGAAATGAACACAATAACCACTCCATTCCTAAATTAGTTAGGTGAAAAGTACCTAAATGACTCCATTATCTTCTTAATTCAATGCTAATAACATGATAATGAATAGAGTTACCAAAGACTTTAATGACTACAAAATTGTGATACCTATGAATATTAGATTTCTCATTATTAAGATGCAACTTAACCGCAACACCATCTTTAGACATAGCAACATTAAAATATGGAATAACAATCCTAATATTTGAAGATTTCCTCTAAGCATTCACAAAACGAACAGGCTTACTCGAAGAATTTTTTATTAACATCCATAGCATTATTAATCATATGAGAATTATCCATAATTTATGAATTAGGATTACCATTATTTTTAACTAATATTGATTTTGAATTTAAATCATTTGTAATCCCAGAAGAATAATTAAGAACTGCTTATTCATAGGAGGAAGGATTTTTAGTTTCAATAATAATTCCATTAATATATTTTGGAAACCTATTGGCTTTTAATTTTGCACCAGAACAAGATGAGGCTTCAAAAGCATGCTTCTGATATAAAAAATCATCAACCACATAATTGTTTAAAGGAAAACCATTCATCTCAATAATCAGACATTTTCCCTTACCAGAACACATTTTATTCTTTAGAATGTCATTTGAATTGGCATCATCAGGATGACCTTTAATAATTAATGGAGCTCAAATTGATGATTTATGAATAGGAATTGATTAAGAATAAGGGTTGGTCACCGACAATTGCCTCCACTCATCCCCCGCCATAATTAACAAAAAGGGAAATTTATTTTCTCTCACTTGAAAATATGATTTCAATCACTAAAATATGGGGGCCAATTATGCTTTTGGGATTACTGATTAGTAAATTGAATAAACATTTAAAATTTATTTGCCCATGACTTATGATTGGAATGAAATTAATGAATGTTGGATTATTTTTAGAGGAGTATCTAAGGCTCTCTATTAGGGGAGAAATTATTCTATGTCTGGATGTAATTCTATATTTAGACTCCAATATAATTCTTCCACATGGTGGCGTGATGACCCAATGACCCTACTGATTTCAATTATAATATTTATTGTAAGTTTTACAACTTACTACATTACCCGACAACTCAACCCGGTCCATATGCAAAAATTTAAGCTTTACTAAAAAGAAATCTATGTAAGCACCAATATCTAGGGTATAGGATATTAGATGACTATTTTGACCACCTGAGACAGGATTTATCTTTAGAATAAAGTCGAGAAAGAAAAGAGAAAAAGATGCTATGAAGATGGAAACTGATTTGGAGGACATCGATTTCTTCTAGGAGATGGAAGGCATAACACAAAAAGTCCAAGAAGCCTAACTACAACAAATAATGGAAGATAAGTTGGGGATATTATTGTTAAGTTTTTATTTCCGAAGAGGTTTTACTATTTTTCATTTAAAAAGTTTAAAGTTTTTAATGATTTAGGGTGTATCATTCATATCTTTTTTGCTCCTCCAAAGTTCCATTACTCTTAACAAGCTTAGATTCAAGTTTGGATTCTATGTACAAGTTTAGATAAAATAATAATTTATTGTGTATTATTTATGTGTACTATTATTATATACTTTTATTTTATATTATTATTGTGTACCATTGTTGTATACTGTTGTGTACCATTCTGTAATGATGCAACTTTTGTGTATGACCATGTTTATATCAATATAATTCAATATGTTTCACTTATGCACTGGGTATTTATAATTGTGAGAAGAAAGCATACATTATGTATTGTCATTATTCTCATAATATTTGTTTTAGTGTTCATATAAAACTTCACAGTTCCTAGCCTAATTCAAGAAAAATAAGATCCATGGATCTTTTCCTTTTGAAAATATGGCTTTAAGAAGAGTTTTTACTTAAATTCCCAAGCAAAATATAGAAAATAAAATACCAAAATAGGGTGTGATGCTATAATTAGAATTTTAGTGGATGAAGATGGAATTCATACTGTATAAAAATGTATAGAGAGCCACACTCATAAATTAGTTAAGCTGGAAGATCAACATCTGATTAGATCGTGTAGGATTATTAGTGATGAGAAAGCATGAGTTTTTAAATCAATGACATATGCTGAGGTAAGAACCGTTGATGCATTTACCTACCTAGTCGATCAAGTTAGAGGTTTAGAAAATATTAGATTCTTTAAGAGGGATACATATAACTCCATTTAGAAAGATAAAATAGTAAATATTGAGTATGGGGGACACCAATTTTATAACTATTTAAAGATCGACTAGTTGATGACAAATTATTGAATTTTTTTCGGGTTGATAGTTTGGGGAGAATATATTATGAATACTACGAAGATGTGATAATTTTTATGCTAGCTATATGCTTAATAAATATAATTTAGCTTGTGCACACTTTGTTAGGGTTAATAATCATTAGCAGAATATTATATTAGGGGTGACATTTCTATCGGAGGAGATAATTGAATTATTTATCTAGTTATTTAAAACATTTATAAAAATAATGGGCGATAAATATTCCATAACAATATTTATTGATCATGACAAAGAAATTGTTAGGGCAAAAAAATTTACATTACCTCAGACACACCATAAATTTTGCTAATGGAAGATCACCAAGAAAACTCTATCCAAGGTTTGGTGCTTCAATAGCAATATCAAAGTTAGAGGGGTTTACTAAAAAATAACCCAATACTAAAGCAAGCTACTTGATTTAATTAAAGAAAATAGTGTTCAATTTTTGAAGAAGAATTTTTATAGGGTGTGGGTGGAAATTTGGGTGGATTGTGTATAGATTATACATCACATGACTCATCATATTTTTTGTTAAAAGCATCAATAAGATTGATCATTGGATCCATTGAACTATTCATTTTTTTACTCAAAAGAGGGTATCATTCAATGTAGCTGTGGGAAGTTTAACATGATGAGTTTATAATATTCTCACTTCATGAGAGTTATAAGAGTATTAGTTATAGTTATTATTCATTCTAAGCATCTAATGTTAAGATGGTCAACCAGAGCTAGGATAGATATTTATGATGGCCACACGTTTACATGTAAGGGAAAGAAAGACATCCCATCTCAAGAGGGATATAGTGGTATGATATTCAAATATCATCTTATCTACTTTGCATATCAAATTAATACACGAGTAAAGGGGAATGAGGACACATAGCAGTATATGTTGGCTATAATGACTAACATGGTTGAAATTGTAGACTTAATCTTGGATGACAAGAGAAAGAACAAAAGTTTGTATGCATAAGGTGGAGTAAGAAAATAGAAAGACCCACTAAAGTGCATGCCTAAAGGTATCTCTAATGCAAGATTGAAGAGTCACTAGGAGAAGAGAAAATATAAAAAATAAAAATATGTAGACCAGACCACTATAATATGATATTATTCACTAGTGAGTCAGGTGAAGTTCTCAAACATACCAGAATGCTTCACCAATGATTACATTCTTAGTCCATCAACTAGCCAGCTGAGACCTAAATATGTAAAAATGATGATTAAAGAGAAACATGGATGATATATAATTATTTTATTATAAAATTGTAATGTGTACTATAAAATTAAATTGATCTATATTTGATAAATTCACTATAAAATTACATTGTGTATCAAAAATTCATTGTAAAAACATATTATGTATTATAAAATTACATTAATTATTGTTGTGTATTTGATAAATATATTATAAAATTAAATTACATTGTTGATGTGTATTTGATAAATTCATTGTAAAATTATATTGATTATTACATTGTATTTATAAATTCATTGCAAAATTAATATGTACTTCTATTGTGTACCTTTGTGTATTATTACTGTGTACCTTTGATGTTGACTTATGCTATATACTATTATCTACTGATATGTACCACTATTTATGGTGGATAGTTGTAGTTTTTTGTTATTTAAGTGGGGTTCTTAAAACATTTCAGGTGGGTGGTTGTAGCTTATCTTCTCTTTAAGATGGGTAGTTGTTACATTTGATCTATTTAGGTTGTACCAATTTGTTCCTCCAGTCAGTCCTTTCTTACACCCTATGTGCTATACATGTGCCTTAGGTTGTGGTAGAGCCCTCACCCTCATGATTTGCCTGATCTTTTAGTGCATCATAACTAACATCTTTTTTGATTGATGTCAAGATCAAATCTACAATTGGTACATTATCATCCTCATCAATGTCATATGGGGATTTTATAAATACTAGGGCTTCTTCAATAATGTTGTTGTAGGTAGATTAATAATATTATCAGGTGTTACCATCCTTGAGAAAGATTTTGCCAGCTCTCATGTGTAATAAGCTTTATACGTAGGAAAGGTCTCTAGTAGAAACTTCTTCATGGCAGTATATTTTCTTTCCAGCTGCTTCTATTTGAATAAATGGTGTTCCAATGCAATTACTTTCATCTTAAGCAACCCAGTCATTAATTCAACCTTGACCAACCTATTCTATATAATTTTGCATTGTAAGATAATCTTGGTGAAGGATTGTTTAAAGCTCTGACTATTAAGATCATCTATTTTTATGGGTTGAGAAGGTTTCTTATATGCGCGAGGTGGGGGGGGGGGGGGGGGGGGGGGGAGGGGGGTTGTACGGGGGTGTGGGAGGGAGAGGGTGGGTTTGGGGATTTAAGGGTGATGGAAGGTGAAGAAATGATTATGGGCAGGGGTTGGCCTAGGAGTTTAAGTTGGAGGAATGTGTAAGGTGGTGGTGATGTTTTCTTAGGAGATTGAGGGGAGAGGGTGATTCTCTAATAATGTTCTTTCCTCTCTAGTGACTCCTTGGAAAGTATTAAATATCTATACATTAATATTTATCATAATGACCTCATAGTAAATTCAACTTCCTTATATCAATATGAAGTGGAAAGAAGCATGAGTACCTTTATATCCTGAAGGTCATCAAATAACTTTGATACCTCTACATCGTTGTATATTATCTCACTATTGCACTGATGAAAATGAGGTCTGGAGTTATTATCCAATGGTGCATGGATTGACGAATGCTCTAGAAACCCAATTTGTATATAAAATCCACAAAGGTTGTTAGCCAATAAATTTCTATAACATATAGAGGTTCTAAAATGTTGGATGCACTCATAATTATAATATGTACAATGCCTTTTGTATATCCCATTGGTCTGCATTCGGAAAAACTTCTTGGAATAACTTCAAACTCTCCCACTAAGAAATCCCTAATGGACAATGGCTAGTTGTTAGATGTTAATTGATCAAAATTATGTGCTATAGTAAGGACCTAGCTAGAGTTCAGTAGTTGTGTACTGGAAAGAATAGGTTGGATAATAAGAAAATGATAAATTTCTTCAAAGCTTGGGCAGGTGGAGTTGATTTGTTGAGATTAAGCATCTCATATTGAATATCAGTTGAAGATTTTTTATTGATTCTTGCACTTCCCAACTTGAATACAGCTCCTCTATTGGGTAGTCCTATGATCAAAACAACTTCATATGTAGTGAATGGTAATTTCCACCCCTTGATGATCAAAACAACATCATCTGCAGTAAGGATTAAAGAGAGTGCATTTTTTATTAAATTTCAAATTCATTTCTGTTTTATTTGCAATGGCTATCTTTTTTTTAATTTTCTTTGTTATTAAGATTTCCCTATATTATGTGATATATATTTTTTATTAATTTAATATTAGTACTATAAAAAGCCTTTTTCATAGTTATCCTCATGTTGCTAAATTTCAAGTCGATGAGGCATGAGAATACTTCTAGGAAGGACTATCTTCAAGAGCTTACTGTTGATTTATGCTCATATTATTGGTACAATGAATTTCCCTTTAGCATTTTCATGGAGGAATATTTTTTTATTTTGTACTGCCTATTTTTAAAATAAATTTGCATGCCAATGTAGCCCTTTGAAGTTATTTAATTGAACATTTTTATTCTATACTTTTGATATTCTCCATTATTGAGCTCTTCAAAGTTTTTGAAAAGAATAGTCTTGAAACACTGTGAGTAATTTTTTATTAAATTTCAAATTCATTTCTATTTTATTTGCAATGGCTGACTTTTTTTTAATTTTCTTTGTTATTAAGATTTTCCTATATTATGTGATATATATTTTTATTAATTTAATATTATTACTATAAAAAGCCTTTTTCATAGTTATCCTCATGTTGCTAAATTTCAAGTCTATGAGGCATGAGAATACTTCTAGGAAGGACTATCTTCAAGAGCTTACTGTTGATTTATGCTCATATTATTGGTACAATGAATTTCCCTTTAAAAGTTTCATGGAGGAATATTTTTTATTTTGTACTGCCTATTTTTAAAATAAATTTGCATGCCAATGTAGCCCTTTGAAGTTCTTTAATTGAACATTTTTATTCTATACTTTTGATATTCTCCATTATTGAGCTCTTCAAAGTTTTTGAAAAGAATAGTCTTGAAACACTGTGAGTAAACAACTTCAAGGTACAATAGAGTTATCAATGTCCTTTGCATTATATTTCAACGAAACCTCAAATTTTTATTAGTTTTTCACAATAGTCTTAGAATTTGTAACAAAAAAGTTATATTGTCATTATTTGCTAATTCATTTTTTGATAATATTTATTTTCTCTGATGGTGCATTTTTTACTCGCATAAGCTCAAGTATGCTTTCTTTTTTGAATGGAGTTATATTCCCTTCTCTTGCAGATTCTTTGAGTTACACATCAGCATTATCTCTTGATCATGTGGTACTTTTTGTTGTTATTACAGCTGGGTTTGCTATTATTAAATTGATAAATGGAAGCATACAAATGCCAAATATGTTTCCTGTGATACCATATATGGAATATGTGTTAACATGTTCACCATAGTTTCGGTTCTTCTATCTCCTTTTATCTTCCATTTATTTGGTATGATTTTCCTTCTTTGATTTTTGATAACAATGAACATAGTAAAAAGATGATTACTTTTGTGCCAAATTTTTTGCATAAATAACATCTTAAAATTTTTTAGCTCTTCCCACCATTATGCATTGCTTGAGCTAGTACTTAGATGTCTTTAAGGAAGGTAAACTAATAAGTTGAGCCATGAAGTAGGTTAAGGATTTGAATGATGAAGATGATTTGAGAACCAAATGTGTGGAAGAGGAAAAAAGCTTGGAGCTTGCACAAATGAGTTTAGGTTGTTAATATTTTTTACAAATTTTTTTATACTGAAGAATTAAAGTTACTAGTTCAATCACCTGATAGATTTTATTAAATTTGTTTTTACCTATAGAATTTATTAGAAAGTGTGATTGTATACAAGTATTATGGTGCATTTTCACTTAACTTTGTTTTCAAGATTATATATTTAACTTTTATTTCCTATATTCTCTTCAACACTTCTTTGTCTCATGCTAAATTTCAACTTACAATGACCTTCTGGTAGCTAATGATACTTATAATTGATGTTATGTAGTTCATAGCAAAGATAATGAACAAGATGACTCTTACCATATAAAGCTTATTATGAGGACATCATTAGCATTCTGCTCTACTATTTATATACTTACAAGCTTCTTTAGTTATCTTCTCTTTGGTGAGTAAACCCTTCATGATATGCTTTCCAACTTTGAAGCAAACCACGACATACTTTATAATGTTATTTTTAAGGATCTTATTCATGTCAGCTATGTTGTAAAAGTTCATGTAGGTTGTTAGACCTTATTGAACTTTCCCAAGGCTAACCAAGAGGGGGGTGAATTAGTAATTTTAAAATAAAAATATTTTTGGATTATCAAAAACTATTTATAGAAAATTTTAGCAATGATCCTTGAGTATGCGGTTGTTTAGATATGATTATCTCAAAAGATTTTTAACCACAAAGCTTTAAAGTGTGGAAAAATAAAATATAAAAAAATAAAAGTGAATAGAAGAACATCAAATTTATAGTGGTTTGGTCCAAACTAGATTTACATCCGCTTCCTTAAGACTCCTTCTCTAGGTATTGCACTAAATCAAAGTGACCGTCCTTTAGCCCTCAAAGAAAGATGAAGAAATCCTTACAAACTCTCTTCCACCAACCCAGTGTGGAAGTGTATCAATACTTTTTAAACCCTCCAAGTAATGGTAGTTTACGTTTGTTCTTTTTCATCCTCCTGGTGACAGTAGAGAACTTTCATCCTTTCTCACCCTACTAATGAAGGAAGAGAACCTTCCTCCTTTTTCACCTCCTAATGAAGGCAAGGAACTTTCCTCCTTTTTCACCCTCATGGTGAAGGTAGAGAACCTTCATCCTTTTTCACTCTCCTAGCAAAGGCAGAGTACATCGACACAATGTTGAAGATCTTCTCCCAAAAGCCTCCAGAGGAGATGGGCAAAAATTTGAAGAAGATAGAGAGATCCTCGCTTTGGGAAACCTTATAAATCCCTCACAACTTCCCCTCACTTGATCTCTAACACTTCACTCTCATAATCTCTCCCAAACGCTCGCATTCAATGGCCACTCTAAAGAGAAAATCGCAACAAAGGTATTGACTGATAATTTTAGGACTTCTAATATAGAAAAAACAAGAAAAATTATCCAAAAAATGAAAATTATAAGTGATCCGACATAAGATCATGCAGTACGATCATGTATTGTCAGCAGAAATAGTTCAAAAATCCATATACGAGCATGTTTGAATCTTATTTTATACACTGTCAGTCTTTTGTACGAACTGACATCGTACTGTAAGAATAGTTCAAAATTGAATGTGTTCATTTGGTACAAGATAGTATAAACTTTATTTTGTACACTATCAGTCATCAGTACAAACTAATATCGTACAATATGAATAGTTAACACAAATCATTCTTTGTTTGGTACGAATGTGGATGACCCCAATTTCATACACTATTATTTTTTTATTCGAATGAACTTTTTATAGTACAAATAAAATAAAAATAAATGAATTCATTTATGATGAACTAGTATGCACCCAATTTTATGCACTATTAGTCGTCTGTATTAAGTTACTTCATACAGTACAAATAGTACATAAATATATGCCATGATTTGATTGACTTCATTTTAGAGAAAAAACATGACAAATTGTATAGTACGATTGTAAGTCATACAATGCAATTAGTATAAAAATTCTAAGTTTTGACTCTCTCCCCCTGTGTGTGTGTTTATGGTTACCCAATTACAATTACACTGTCTCAAACTAAAGAAAAAAGAAAGAATTTATAGAATTTATTACATAAAATCAATGTACTGTCTTAAAGTCTTCAAAAGTCTGGAGTATGATTTTCCTGGAATATTAGTACACACAAATAACAAACAAAAAATATACAGTACATACTTAGAGAATAATAAAATTAATAGAATAATAATATTTTGCTATCATAAAAAATTACATTATCAATCTAGATTCATGAGTTGCAATGGTCTTCCTCTTTTTTATGATGATGAAAATAATTATTGTTTGAATTACAAATAAAGTTCTTTTCTCCTAAAACCCCATTAATGAAGTTAAAAATACAAAACATGGGGAAGCAATAAAATTTCATCTCTCTTTTTAATTTTGGTTTTATAAATAAACACAAAACAAGCTAGTACAACATGAATTATAAGAAAAAACACAAGAAAACTAAAACCATAAACATGCTCCCCCTAAAAGCATTATGTCATAGAACATAAAACATAAAATCTAAACAAACTTAAAATAAAATAACAAATACAAAGACAAAAATATAAAATAAACACAAAACAAAAACCAGAAGACTTCAAACAAACACAAACAATATCCTCCCCCTTTTTTTTGTCATAAGAAAAAAAATCTCCTAAAAAAATAAGTAACTATAGATAAATCTAATAGATGATAAAGAAGAGAATTTTAACATATTTTCATAGACAGCATTAAAGTTCTTATTGGAGAAAAAATACTAAAATTTTAAATCAAAGAATAATTTAAATAAGAAAAATTGAACATATTCATTGTTCACTCTAGAAAGCAGAAAGATCAATTATAATAATCATCTTAAAATTAATTAAATATAATTCTTATAGTTTCAAATTCAATAGTTGAAATTATCATTTAATACAAGGATTGTTTTTAGAATTAAAGATATAGAGGAATGAACTAAATGTAGTGTGGACTGATTTTATGCCTCTTAATCAATAAGAATTATTTGAGTGATGAATATTGCACATCTTTTCATTTTGGGCTCATTTTGTGTCTCTTTTCAAATTTGGCGAACATTGCCCATCATTTCATGTTAGGCTCATTTTGTGCCTCTTTTCAAGTTAGGTACACTTAGTGCATCTTTTGACATTTTATTTTTTCCACAACCTAATCCAGTAAATCTTAGGTTGTGTAATTATCTTTCAAACAAAAGAAATTTTTTTTTATATATATAGAGGAATAATCCACAAAACAAAATCTTATTATTAAGAATAAAATCCACATATTGAATAAGAAAATAAAAGGAAAAATAAGTTACCAATTTTACAACAATTATAACTATAAGATATTGATTTGTTAGAATATTGAAATGATCTTATTTTCTATATCTATTTTGTAAATTGATTCAGAGATTAAGAACAGAAAAATAATTTTGCTAGGAGCTTAAGTTGTAGTGCAAAATATTTTAAAATTTTATCTTAGATCAACATTAGTAATTTGAATAATAGAAACTCAAAGTCAATTAAAGTGAATTGACACGTACATAAGACAAGCATTTCATTAAACATATAATGAAAATACAACTTGATACAAAAATACAAAACATATCAATCCATCACATAAATATTAAAGAGAAATAAAACATATATCAACTACAATAGAAAATAAAAACTAAAATGCTAGAGTGTCTTGATCTGGAGGTGGTTGAGGAGGAGAGAACTTAGTAAAGTAGCTATTAATGGTAGCTACTTGAGTGTTAATAGAATCAAACTACCCTTTGACCCAACCCATATATTCATTGTATTTGGCATCTTGCTAGTCTAAGTGAGTCTTAATATGATCAAATTATTGATCAAAATGAGACACAAGTTGATCAAAATGCTGGCTCATTTCCTTATAAACATGATGATCAGGTCCAGGAGCAGGTGCAAGTGTAGGAGCAGGTGCTTCTCCTTCTCTAATTTCATCTCCTTCATCCCCTTAATCTTGATGAAATAGAGAATAAATGTAAGTACCAAAGAAATAGACTGGAAGATGAGTAGGTGGATCAGGATGAATCAAATTATATTTCTTTTCGAAGATATATGCGACTAAGTTTCCTAAGCTATATTCTTCTTCCTTTTAGTGGTAGGAAGTCTAATGTTGGTAATATTATTGATGTAGTCTAGATTCAATTGGGCTTTAGTAATTGGAGTGTTTAACATTATAAGATATGTGATAATAGAAAGAAAAGGAGCGAGGTTGATATTATCACCAGCTTTAAAAATAATGGATATTCTTAAAAAGTGCTAGATAATCCTGGAATTTTAGTTCAAAGAATATACACGACATTGGTGATAAACTAAAGCTACACCTCTAAGGGTTTGATCTATAGTAGACAAGTAAAAAATAGCTCTTAAAGTCATAGTATGTGCCCTTACACCTTCAATTCTAAGATGCACAAAATTCCCTAAATCCTCCTTAGTAATTTCTACCCTGTCTTAAAACACATATGAGGACATCTTGGTATGGTTCTCTCTCATTTTTAGATTAGCAAGAGAATAGTAAAAGTTTCATAATAGAATGTATAGATTAAGGTGAGAATGAAAGAAAATTGGGTAGAATCGAAAAGACGCATTACAAAAAAGTTTATATTTTCTTGGATAAGAAGACGAGATGGAGTAATTTTTGCCTTAAAGAAATGCTGAAAGGCTTCTTCATAGAAAGGAAGTTATCATCTAATTAACTAGAATGTGATGAAGATCCTCTCAAATGTCTAGCTCGCTTGCTGCTGCTGCTTTCCATTTGGAGAGTTTTGAACATAAGATGATTTGAGATTGAAAGAGACTATGAAGAAAAACTCACTGGATACCTTCCAAATTAAAGAAATCGGCTTGTTCGTATAGTATGAAATAAGGTTTGTATGTATTATTATGATTTTATATGGGACAAAAAAATTTTCATACATATGAATAGAAATTGCAAAAAATGAAACAAATTTTCATAAATTGTAATTCCCAAGTAGTCATTTTGTATGACTTTTTGATCAAAATGATTGTACAGATGAACAGGTGTTCATCTGGGATGATCAAACAATAATGATTGTACTATGACAGTTAGGTTTGTCCACATGCAAGTTGACAATAGGATCGTACAGATGAATAGGTGTTCATCTTGGATGATCTTCAAAAAATAATTACATTTTAAATTCCCTCCCAATTCATACATATGGAAACAATGAATTGTTCGTACAGTATGATGATGTATTCGTATAATATAATATGTTTATAAAACACATTTTCATCTTATAAACTTAGAAAATTTTCATGCAAAATCTAGTAATTTTATACAATACAAATGTGGTTCGTATAGTACGACTGGAAAATGAATTTTTAGATTTGCATATAATAATCATGATTCCTTTTCTAAAAATAAGTCAACCAAGATCCATAAGACAAACAAAAACAAGAATAATACAAAGGAAAAATCAAACCCAAAATAGAGAAACAAAAATCAAACAAAGATAAATCACAAATAATGAACAAAATATAAACATCAACAATAAGAAACATCGGGAGTAATCCTGAAAGATATGAAATTTAGAGGATGTTTTTTGAATTCTAGAGAGAGAAGCTCTGGTTTTCTAGAGAGAGAAGGTGATCTTTTTTGAATTTTTTTCTTTCGCGATTTTGTTTCTGTCTCGTGTGGAATTGGATTTTCGGTGGTAATGGATGGTCGCCGGCCACCTGATGCAGGGGGAGGCAATGGGTTATACTCTGGTAAAGGTTCTGTCGTGGTTAACGCATTGGATGATGGATGGTAATGTTGTTAAAGGGGTTTCTGGTGATCAAGATCTGGGTGGAGTTAGACGTTTAACATTTGGGGGTAGTAATGGTGATCATTCCACACTCCAATTGATTATTAAGGATGGAGGTATGGATTTTTCTAAGAAAGATGTGTTTGGAGAAGGTAAAGGAAAGGATATTGTGGGTAACAAAGCAAATGTTTCACCTGTGGTTTCAAATAAAATTCCTGATGACGGCTCTGTGGATTTGGCGGCGACTTCGTCGGAAATGAACATTTATGTTAATAGGTTCGACAATTCAAATGCAATCTCTGGTTTAGGCCATGGGATAAATGCGAATGTTGATAAGTCTGTTAACAGGAATGTTCAATTCTTATCGAGTCTGGTATATGGAGGTTCGAATTTGGTGGATAAGGTAGATGATCTATTGTATGTAAAGGATTTGAATGAGGTGAAAGGGAATCCGTGGAAAAGGAAGCCTTATATCAGGTTGAATTTTGATGAAAAAGATCAAATCTTTGCTGAGGATGGTAAGACTGTGAAATTGGTGGAAGATAATGAGGTTGCGAATTCTTAGAAGCTTAGGAATTCATTGGTTATCAAAGTATTTGGCAAGGAGATTCCTTCTCATGTAGTAGCGTGGGAAGTCAGGAGGTAGTGGAAGATGTTTGGGAAATTCCATTTAACTACGTTGGGAAGGGGATGGTTCTTATGCTCCTTTGATTCAACGGAGATGATGGAAGGTGTGTTATCGGGAGGGTCGTGGTTTGTTAATGGCTCTATTGTAGGGATGGAGAAGTGGTCTTTGGAGTTTTCAACTCTTTCCTTAAAAGGGTTGACATCCCCCATATGGATTAGAATGCCACATTTGCCCTTACAGTGTTGGGATGAAGTGAATGTGGCACGCATAGCTTCTTCCATTGGTAAACCTTTGATGATGGATGGGAACATGTTTCAATGGGGGAAGAGAGAGTTTGCCAGGATCTGTGTTAGGGTCAGGCTGGACCAGTGTCTTCCTACAGGAACTTGGGTTGAAAATATCTCTGGGAAATTCTTTCTAAAATTTAAATATGAAAAGATTTATACTCTTTGCTATGGATGTGGTATGGTGGGTCACCTTAAACATGATTGTAGATTGAAGGCCAAAGGGAATTCTGATGTTGATCTGAACTTGGAAGTGTCCAGGGGAGATATGGAGATGGGAGAGATCCATGAAGAAAAGTCTGATCAAACTTATGGTCCTTGGATCATGGTTAAGAAGAAAGTAAACAGGAAGTCTGTTTTCCAACAGGAGAAACCATTTGCTGTGAAGAAAAATTGGGTGAAAAGGGATGGAGCACATGTTGATTTGATTGAGAAATCTAATCCATATAATGTTAATAATGACAAGGTTGAAGACTTTGTTGTTGACACTCAGTTAGAGGAAGGGGAAATTCTTGAGGAGGTGAGAAAGAATTCTACTGGAAGGGATTCAGATATGGTGATTATCTCTGCTGACGAGGTTGCTGGATTGTCCGAAGAGACATCTATGATCATTGGTACGCTTCCTGCTATTATTCACCCTGTTGTTTCTGGTTGTTTAAATAGATTTGCTGCATTGGATGGGGTGGAGGAGGATATGATGGAGGATGTTGATGTTAAATTAGTCTTTGGAGAACGAGGAAGCAATGGGGGTAATTCTGTATCTGGGAAACCTTTTATAGCTGGAGGTGACAAGGGAAGTGAGGGAAATTTGGTTATTGGGAGGCTAGAACAAGGTACTGTTCCAGTGAACATTTGGTGAAGCGGAAACTTGCTAAAGAGCTTAGAACGTTGGGTCCTATAAAAATTAGCTCAAGAGGTAGATGTGGAGATGGTGGTTCAAAAAAGAGAGGTGGGGGATCTTCCCCCAAACGTTTTTAATGGAATCCATTGTTTTTTGGAATTGTAGAGGAGCCAATAAAAGGGAGGCTTTCCTTTACTTCAAGGAGATTGTTAAAGACTACAAAATTTTCTTTGTAGGGTTGCTTGAAACTAAAATTTCTTCTATGGAAAAATAATTGTTTATAAGAATGATGGGGATTGGTTGGGATTTTTTTATCCTTCCTTTGGAAGGGCATTCTGGTGGTATAATGGTACTGTGGATGTCCGATCTAGCATCCTTTTCTGTTTTGAAAACCTCTGATCAATGTGTTATTGGTGATCTTAATGTTTTCAATAAAGGTGTTTGGATGGTTTCTACTGTTTATGCTAATAAGGAGACGGTGAAGAGGAGGCTTCTTTGGGATGTTGTTCAAGAGGCTTCCAATAGGGATATTCCTTCTATTGTTGGAGGGGATTTTAATTGTATTTTGTCACAAGAGGATAAGAAGGGTGGTAGGAGATTTAAAACTAATCAAGGCTCCTTGGACATGTTGAAATTCATGAATGAGAATGATTATCATGAAGTTGGTTTTGTGGGTCCAAGGTATACTTGGTGCAATAATAAAAGTGGTGGAGGGAGGATTTTGAAAAGGCTTGATCGATGTATTCTTAATACCTTGGCATTAAATAAAATCCAGATCACTGTGGTTAAGCATCTTGCTAGAGTTGCTTCAAACCAATGTCCAATTGTTCTTAAGATGTTTGAGTTGCATTGTAAAGGTATAAGTGGCATAAAGTTTGAAGATACTTGGCTTTCCTTCAAGACTGCTGAGTATATTGTCTCAAGTAGATGGAAAATACCTTTTTTAGGGGATGACATGGAGGTTCTTAATAAAAAGTGTAAGAAAACTTTGAAAGACTTATACTATTGGAGCAAGGCTAGATTGAAAAACTTCTCTATAGAAAAAGACAAATTGAAAGCTGAAATCCTGGTTTTACAAGATGATGAATCAAAGTCTGGATGGTTGGAAGAGGATAAACTGTGGTTACTTAAAGCCAAAGTTAAAGAATTAAATGTTGTGCTGAATAATCTAAATACTTGGTGGAGGCAAAGGGCTAAAGCTAAATGGATTAAAGATGGTGATGCAAATACCAAAATTTTCCATTCTTTTGCCAATTCAAGGAGGAATATTAACTGGATTTCTCAAGTAAAGGATGCTAATGGGGTGCTTTTAGATGATCCAGGAGAGATGGAGGAGGAATTCATGAGTTTTTTTTTAGGTAAAATGGGAACCCAGAACCTTCAGCTTTACGGGATGGCCAAAACCGTGGACTTCATTGCTGGACAGTGATAAGGAACTGCTAGACAGAGAACTAAATGAAGCTAAAACCAGTGAAGTTATTTTGAATTTGGGAAATAACAGAGCTCCAAACTTTGATGGAATTTCCTATTCCTTTTTTAAAGCATATTAGAAGATCATTAAAGTGGATGTAGTGCGGGCCGTACAGCAGTTTTTCAGAACTGGTTCGATGAATAGGGATTGGAAAGACACATTAGTAGTGCTGATTCCTAAATCTTCTAATCCCATTACTCCCTCAGCATACCATCCTATCAGTTTATGCAATTCAATTTATAAAATTGTTGCTAAAATCTTGCTCAACAGAACGGAGGAGATTATGCCCAGGATTATTTCTGAAGAACAAGCGGCATTTGTGAAGGGAAGGTCTATCTCTGATCATCTTCTTCTAGCTCAGAAAATTTTCAATAAGCTAAGATTTTCCAAAGCTAGGAATGGATTCTTGGCAATCAAGGTGGATATGGAGCAAGCATATGATAGCATGTGTTGGGCTACTTTGGAGAGAATGTTGATTGAATTGGGGTTCCCTTCCAGGTTTGTTCATTTGGTAATGGATTGTATTATTAATCCAAGATTTTCTATTGTGATTAATGGATCTAATTCTGGGTGGATTGAAGGGAAGAGTGGCTTTCGCCAAGGGTGCCCTCTGTCACCCTTTCTGTTTATTCTTTGTTCTCAACTTCTTTCCAACGCTTTTCGTAGTAGGGGCAAGGAGGTGGGTATTAGATTGTCTACAAATGCTCAGAAGATTTCACATCTGTTGTTTGCAGATGATATTTTGTTATTTTTGGAAGCAAAAATGAATGTTATGAAGAAAGTTAGAAAGGTTTTGGAAGATTACTGTAAGTGGACCGGGCAAAATATAAATTACCATAAATCTTCTTTGGTGTGTGGTAATTTGGTGGACAGAAGGAGGATTCAGATTTCCAGATTCATGGGTATCAAGCTTGTTGATGAGTTTGAGTATTTGGGAATTAAATTGGCTTTGAGACGTTTAAGGAAGGCTGATTTTCAGTGCTTATTGGATAAATCCTGCAAAAAAATCAATGTTTGGGGTAACAGGTTTGTCTCATTTGCTGGTAGGATGGTTTTGATCAAATATGTTTTTCTTTCTCTTCCAGTTTTTACCATGACTCATTCTCTTATTCCAATGAGTATATTATTGGAGTTTGATAAATTTTTTAGAGATTTCATATGGAATAAAAGTGATGGAAAGAAGGGGCTTCATTACTTGGCTTGGGACTATGTTTATAAGCCGAAAGCGTTTGGAGGTTGGGGTGTTCAATCAGCTGTGGATAGGAGGGATGCTATGAGAGCTAAATTTGCTTGAAAGTTAATTGATAATCCTAAATCTTTGTTAAGCAGACAACTTAATGCTAAGTATGGAGAAAGTTGGTGGAATTACCGGCTGTATGGGAGGAGTTCCAGCACCTGGAAGATTCTAGTTTCAGGTTGGAATGCTATCAGGGAACTTGTTAGATGGAAGGTAGCTGATGGATTTAAAATTAGTGTGCTGAAGGATATCTGGATTCTAGATAAAGCTCTAATTAAACAGCCCACATTTGTTGCTACATTTGAGGATGAAGATGTTACCCTGGATTGGTTCATCATGGGTGGTAACTGGGATCGGATAAAACTCAAGCAATTCTTTGGGACTGAGCTTGATCTCATTTGTATGGTTCCGATTTCTCCCTGTTTGTCTGGAGATAGTATGGAACTGAAGTTTAACATGTTTGGGAAGTCTATCTCGGCTCTAATTATGAAACAAAGGAATAAGAACATGGGTGGGGTTGAACATGGGTGAAGTTTAACATGTTCCTTTCAATTGGATATATAAATTGAAGTTGAATGCTAGGCTGGAGGTGTTTTTATGGAGGCTGTTTTCGGATGCTTTGCCTACAACGGAATTCCTCTACAGAAGAAAACTTGCTGATAATTCACTATGTCCAATGGGCTGTGAGGAATTGGAAGATTGTAATCATATTACTACCTGCTGTTGCAAATTACGCAAGGTGCTGGATGTGCTGAGAGGATGGGGATTTCAAATTTCTGTTTACAATGGGTGGTGTTAATGCTTGGCAGATCTTAAGCAGCATAGAAACGGTAATTTGATGTTAATAAAATTGTATTTTACTATTATTTGGTTTGTTTGTAACCACAGAAACAAGGTTAAGCATGAAATTCCGGAAGATAGTAATGTGTTCATTGCTATTTCTATTCTCAGTTTTATTAGCCAGGGTCATTCCCTAACTTTTCAATAGGGTAACTGGGTTGTTAATCAGTCTAATGGGCTGTCTTTTGATAAATGGCAACCTCCTCCCCCCGGTTGGATCAAGATCAACTTCGACGCATCTCTGAAGGGAAATTATGAAGCTGGTATTGGAGGAATTGTTAAGGATTGCAAAGGAAGGTTCTTACTTTCGTTTGGAAGAAAGAAGATATATTAGGACATTGCCCAATTGGAGATGGCAGTCATTAAAGATATAAAGGAAGTTTTACAGGGCAGATTTTGTGAAGTTGAAGGCATTATAGTAGAAGGTGATAATAAGAATTTTATTGATATTCTTCATAAAGTGCACAGTATACCGAAGAATATGGATAGAGGATTGGTGATTGAAGATTCTTCTCTTCTGATTGAGGTAAATAATGTGATTTTGCATTGGGTGAATCGTAGTTGTAATAGATTAGCTGATTTTTGTGCTAGTCATGCTTTTTCTTCAGATTTTTTTTTTGGATTTGTTTTGTGAGAATGTTTTATCGTCTTCCTTTTGTAATATGGTAAAGGAAGAGTGTGTAAGAGTTCCTCACATTTAGTAGTTTGTTATTAGGCTTTGTTTTTACTTTCTATGCAATTTTAGCATTCATCAAAAAAAAAAAAAAAAAAAAAGAAACATCATAAATATACTTTACTGAATTATAAATCTCAAGCATGAATATCAATAAAATCCAATCTGGTTCTTAAGGTGCCAAATGTTTCAAAAACAAGTAATTTTGTGAAAATGTTTATATGTTGACTCTCGATAGCTATATGATGTATCTCAATTTCTCTTTTAGTGACATAGTCTCTAATAAAATGATGTCTTATGTCTATATGCTTGGTTCTAGAGTGTTGAATAGGATTCTTTGAAATGCATATGACCCTTGTATTATTGCAAAAAATTAGAATAACTCCAATTGAAAATCCTAAGTCCTTAAGATATTATTTTAACAAAAAAACCTGTGCCATATAACTACTTAAGGCAATATATTCTACTTCAGTAGTAAAAAGGGCTACTGAATTCTATTTTTTTGTCAGACCAAGAAATTAAAGTGTTTCTAATAAATTGACAAGTTCTAGAAGTAGTTTTTTGATCAACCCTACACCCTACAAAATTTCAATCAGAATATCCAATCATTTCAAAAAAAGAGTTGTGCTTGGGATACCATATCCATAAATTTTGAATTCCCAAAGATATCTTATAATTCTTTTAATAGAAATTAAATGGGATTCTTTTGTTTCAGCTTGAAATCTAGCACAAAGATAAACACTAAACATGATATTCAATCTGTTAGTAGTCAAGTAAAGTAATAATCCAATTATTCCTCTAAATTTTTTCATCAACATATTTTCCTTTAGATTCCATGTCCAAAAGCACAATGGAACGCATTTGTGTACTTATTGGTTTAGCTTTATCCATTTCATATTTATTAAGGATGTCCTTAATATATTTTGGCTGACTCAAAATTATGCCATCCTCTTTCTGTTTTATGCTAAAACTAAGGAAGTAACTCAAGTTTCCCATCAAACTCATTATTTCAAATTCACTACTCATTATTTTTGAAAAATCATCACAAAATTTTTTATTAGTGGATCCAAATAAAATGTCATTAATATATATTTAAATAATGAGTATATCATCTCCTACTCTTTTTAAAAGTGAGTGGTGTCCACATTTTCTTTAATAAATGATCTTTCTAGTGATGAGCTTAGCCTTTCATACCAGTCTCAGTCCATATAATGATTTAAACACATATTTAGGAAATTGAGAATTTTCAAAACTTGAAAGTTTCTCAACATAAATATCATCTTATATCACCCCATTAAGAAAGACACTTTTGACATCCATTTGAAATAATCTAAAACCTTTAAAATAGGTAGAGGCTAATATAGCACTCTTATCACTTCAAGTTCGGCTAAAGGGGCAAATGTTTCCTTAAAATTAATTCCCTCTATTTGATTGTATCTCTTGGTTACCAATCATACTTTATTTCTAACAAGTACACGCGAATCATCATATTGTTTTTCCTTAGTTCTACAATTGATCTTTCAATTAACTCCCAAACATCATTTCTAATAAATTGATTCAATTCTTTCTACATGGCCAAAATCTAAAATTCATCAGAAAGTGCTTGATTTATATTAGTAGGTTCGATTATTGAAATAAAGGCTTACTTCTTTGGTAAGTTCATGCCTAGTCCTAACACCTTCACTAGAGGTATCCTAAAATCAGTTCTTTAGGATGACTTTTAAGATATTTAAATTTTCTAGGAATTATATTTTCTATTTTAACATTTTCTTCAAGATTTACTTATTCCTTAGGTCCAACTTAGACCCTCTAGAAATATTAGATTAATCTACATGAGTGGTCTTCTTAATTATCAAAATCCTTTTGTTTAAAATACTATAGGATTTGCCAACACTTGAATATCCTATAAAGTTTCTCTCATTAGATTTATATTTTTCTAAAAGAGTTTTACCATTATTATGCAATGATATATAGATGTGAAAGGTTGGGTGTTCTTCCATTAAGAATCATAGGGTGTCTTGTTCAACTTAGATCTAATATTCACCCTATTCAAAATATAAAAAGCAATATTTTCTGTTAATATTCAGCCAACATGGCTCTAGTGGTTTCTGTCAAAATTCTACTCTTCTTTTCAACAACCCCATTCTGTTGAGGGTCCTATGAGCTAAGTTGTGGAAAGAATTTTATAACTTAGTTTCTCTGAATCCAAATAGAAAATTTCTAAATTCATCAAATTATTCACTCTTATGTGATAAGAATCTAATCCAAGTGAATTTTGAATAATCATCAATAATTATATACCCAAAAACTTTTCCCCCTAAACTTATAGTGCTAACCAATTCGAAAAGATCCATGTGTATGACTTCTAGTGGTTTGCTATTCTAATGTCTTTAATTGAAAGAAATGAGGACTTGACTTGTTTTTCTAATTGACATGCCTCACATATGTGATCTTTAGTAAATTCGAATTTGGGTATTCTTATAACCAATTCTTTTTGGGTAATTTTCCTAAGAATTTTCATGCTCGCATGACAAAGTATTATATGTCATAACTAAGATTCATCAGTGATAGTTTCGAGACAAAAATCATTAGAAGATTTAACATATTTTAAATCAAACATGTATATAATATTTACCTTAATTCTATACAACACATTAAATCTATTTTAGCTTATAAAGTAATCTATAGGTAAAAATTTAATATTAAAACCCTTATCACAAAGCTGACTAATACTTAACAAGTTATATTTTAAGCCTTCAACTAATAAAATATTTTCAATAAATAAATTATTCTTATCGCTAGTCATACATGTACCTACCACTCTCCTAATATTATTATCTCTTAGTGTCACTTTGCCTCCAGTCCTGGCCTCCTGTAATATGAATTGAGCTGTATCTCCAGTCATATATTTTGAACATCCGCTATCCATGTACAAAAAATTCTCACGAGGACTTGTATGAGAGAATTTTTACAAAATTATCAAAAGTTAGACTTTGGAACCCAAATAATTTTGTGTTTACCACTTGAGAATGAAAATCCATATGCATATTTGATATGCTATAATTTTTGCTTCTTATGTCTCCACACTAGATGTGTTATACTATGAATTGTGCAAGTATGAGAAATATGTTTTATCATTCCACATGAAAAGCTTTTAACACCACGAAAAACATTTACCAATCTATGTGAGTTATAATGTCTTTTCCTAGATTTTTAAATTAT
The DNA here is from genome assembly GCA_016618105.1 of Dendrobium huoshanense. Lineage (NCBI taxonomy): Eukaryota > Viridiplantae > Streptophyta > Magnoliopsida > Asparagales > Orchidaceae > Dendrobium > Dendrobium huoshanense. Next base: position 6,339,922 of record CM028353.1, read on the forward strand.
ATGCTTTTGACGAGGATTGTAAAATTCTTCAAGTGTGGGAGGTGTCTTATTTCCTTAAAATCTTTCAATTTTTCTTTAAGACATGAGCTTACACTTTTTAAAATTGAATTATCAACTTTTAACTCATGTTATCTTTGATTTGATTCAACTATAAACTCCTTAAAATCATTCTCAAAATCATTTTAAGATGATTTCAATAAATCATGCTTCTTATTCAAATCATCAAATTCATCCAACTAGGCCATGTGGTTGCTATCTATGGATGCATGATCTTTCCTAATATTTTCATATTCTTTTTGTAAATTTTAATGCTCGAGGTTAAGATTAGCATGCAATTTTCTAAGCTTCCTTTATGTATTATAAATTTTCTCAGAAAATTTAAATAATTCCTCGTAGGATAAGTCACATACATTTTCTTGATCTAAATGATCATGTTTATCTGCCATTAAGCACAAGTTTATGACTTCCTCTTCTACTTCTATTTTTTAGGAGTTAGAAGCTGAGTTAGCTCAGAAAGCTCTTTGCATTCTTCTTTTGCCCTTCTTAACATTAGTTTTCTCCTCAGCTTTCTCCTTACTAGGATTTGCTTTTAGATTTGGGTAATCATTCTTTACATGTCTAAGCTTTCTGCATTCATAATAAATGACTTCATTAAAAACTTTTACATTTTATTGAACTAATCTTTATTCCAATGCTGACGTCTCGGTTACTTTCTTCTAAGGAAACTTTTAAAATGCCTAGTCATGAGTGTATTATCCTTTTCATATACAGGCATTGATTGATCACTTTTTGAATCATCCACTTTCAAAGCAATATTCTTCTCTTTCCACTTGTCACCTACATCACTTTGTCTTTGACTTACTCCTTACTCGTAAGAAATCTGGGATCCAAGTAGATTGTTAATAAAATGTACATTCAAATCTTTTGATTATATTATGGTAGTTATCTTTGCATCATAAGTAGTTGGTAACGACATAGGATTTTATTAACCTTTTATGAATTTGTTAGTTCTCTACCTACGCATGCAATGAGGTAATAATCTGAGTAAAATATGTATACATTTTAGAAATTGCATCGTTCAGTTTCATGCAAAATAGTTTATAATTATGTAATAAAATATTCAACCTAAATTATTTAACCTCATTTATCCCTTCATAAGTTATACAAAGTCTATCCCAGATTTCTTTTCCAATTTTGAAAGTAGAAACATGCATATAGTCTTTTGATTTCAATACACATAAAAACTATTCAAATATTTTGCATTTAGCTATGTTAAGTCTTTTTCTTTTATTGTCTAATAAGTGAATGATGTTTCAACTCTAATGTCATCAACAAGTCTAGTGGGTCTAGTATAACCTTCCTATACTAATATCCACATGTGATAGTCAAGTGATTATAGAGAAGTAGAAATGCGAGTTTTTCAAAAATAAAAAAAATATTATCGAATAAAGGTCATCTATTTATAGAGTATCCTTTAGGAGTGTTTAAGTTTCCAAAAGTATCCATAATTGTTTTTCAAAAAGTAGTCTATATCTTAATTTTTGTAATAGGCTCTGATACCACTTGAAAGTTTATGTAGGTTGTTAGACATTATTGAACTAACCTAAGGATAACCGAGAGGGGGGGGGGGGGGGGGTAAATTGGTAATTTTAAAATAAAAATCTTCTTGGATTATCTAAAAATTGTTTATAGAAAATTTTAGCAAGGATCCTTGAGTATATAGTTGTTTAGATATGATTATCTCAAAAGATTTTTCAACCACAAAACTTTGAAGTGTGAAAAAAATACATAAAAAAGGTGAATAGAAAAACACCATATTTATGTTGGTTCGGTCCAAACTAGACCTACGTCCACTCCTTGGAGACTCCTTCTCCAGGTATTGCACTAAATCATAGTAACTCTCCTTTAGCCCACACAACAAGGCAAGGAAGCCCTTACAAATTCTCTTCCACCAACCCGATTCGATAGAGTACCAACTCCTTTTATACCCTCCAAGTGATGGTAGCATACTTTTATTCTTTTTCACCAACCTTGATGATGGTAGAGAATCTTAATCCTTTCTCACCCTCCTAATGACGGCAGAGAACCTTCATCCTTTTTACCCTCCTGGTGAAGGAAGAGAACCTTCATCCTTTTTACCTTCATGGTGAAGACAGAGAACTTCCATCCTTTTTCACCTTCCTGGTGATGGCAGAGCACCTCGACATAATGTTGAAGATCTTCTCTCAAAAGCTACCAGAGGAGATGGGCAAACATTTGAAGTAGATAAAGAGATCCTCACTATGGGAAACCTTTTGAATCCCTCACAACTCCCCCTCACTTGATCTTCCACACTTCACTCTCACAATCTCTCCTAAACACTCACACTCAATGTATCCTCTTAAGAGAAAATTACAACAAAGGCATTGACTGACAGTTTTTGGACATCTTAAATGGAAAACATAATACAAATCATCCAAAAAATTGAAAATTACATGTAACCCGACCTAAGATCATATAGTACTATAATGTATCGTCTGTACGAGTAGTTTAAAAATCTAGGTACGATCATGTATGAACCAAATTTTGTATACTATTAGTTGTCTGTATGAATTGACATCATACTATAGAAACAATTTAAAAATGAATGTGTTCGACTAGTACGAGATGGTACAAACCTTATTTCATATATAATAAGTCATCTGTACAAACTAATATCATACAATACGAATAGTTAACACATCATGCTTCATTTGGTACCACTATGGATGACCCCAATTTTGTACAATGTCACTCATCTGTACGAACTAACTTCATACAGTATTAACAGAAAAAAACAAAAGAATTTGTTTGGGATAAATTGGTACGCACCCAATTTCATACACTATAACTCATCTGTATGAACTAACTTTATATAGTATGAATAATACAAAAATACAAGCCATGATTTGATTAACTACATTTTAGAGGAAAAACCATGACAAATCATACAATATGATTGGATGTCATATAGTATGTTTAGTTTTAAAATGTTTAGTTTTGACTCTCTCCCCTTGTGGTGTGTCGATGCACGATTACCCAATTACAATCTCACTCTCTTAGACTTAAGAAATTAAAAAATAAGGATTTACAGATTTCATTATATAAAATCCTAATCTGCTTGGTCTTGAAGTATTCAGCAGTCTAGTGTATGATTTCTCTGAAATTTTAGCACACACAAATGATAAATAAAAAATATCCAGTACATGCTTGGAGAAATAATAAAATTAATAGAACAATAATAGTTTTCTATCATCAAAAATCACATTCTCAATCTGGATTCTTAAGTTGAAAACATATTGTATACCTCATGCTTGTATCCCTATAATATTCCATGTTTTAAGTCTAAACTTGGATGATATCCTCTTTCCAAATGCAAGGCCATTAGCTATTAATAATTACAAGTTTGTAGTGATTTCAATAGCACTATGCTGCATCATTTTTTAAGCTACAAACTTCATTTTGAGCATCTAGGATGCCTTCAAATTCACTGGCGCTACTATTACAATTTGCATCAAATTCATCTTTCCTATTGGAATGAAAAATAGGTTAGTAATAAGTACATGCATTGTCCTTTATTATTTGATTGGATGTTACAATATTGAACTATCTAAAAGTGATTTTGCATTGCCATGTCAAAATATAGTCGCCAATAGTCCTTAAATTTATTAAGAACTATAAATTATCAGCCTAAAATCCAAGCTTCCTTGAACGCTTGTTGAATTTACTAATTTAGTGTTTTTCAAACATAATAGAAGTTTATATGACTATTGATTATATATAAATCATCTATATGTATGTAAATATTGAATTCAATATTGATATAAAATTTAATTTCTTTGATATAACATTTATTTATTATTTTAACATTTATTATATAATTTTTATTTTTTAAATTCTATTCTCATGCATCATATGCACTAGCATTTATAGTAATTATTATAAATATTTCTTGTGAGTCCTACCATGTAAAATTTAAATCCTATCTTTCAAATCGCTAAATAAATCTACATCCTTAATTTTTGAATTTTCATTTCATCACATAACTTGCACAAAATGAAATGTCCTGTTCCATTCTTATCTAACATTTTCATCTATTATCAAGTATCTCTACTACTATTCTCTCTCTTCCACATTTTTATTCTTCTCATTGGCACACCCCAGACAAATAAAGCCCCTCCACCCTAGTCAAAGACCTATCTTTTCCCTCTAACTTGGTTTAACCTCCCATATGATCAATCCTAGCCAGTTGCTTTCTCTTTACTACTTGCTCTCTTCCACGTAGAGGTTTTCTTCCTCCTTTTCCTTCCTCATCTTCCTCTGCACTTCTTCTTCTTATTTATTTCATTCTTCTTTGTTTTCCCATGATTCCAATTTTTATATGATAAAAGTTACATAATTTACATTTTTAAAACTCCAGTTTTTCAATGATTAAGAGCTTTGTAGCATAAAAATCTCCAAATAAAGAAAAAAATTTTTGTTGGAGAAAATTGCTTTATAAAAGATGCACTTTAAAAAATAATATTTTGAAGCTACTTTGAGGTAGCTTTTTGACTTTTCTATGATGTTGTTCACATGAAGCTCATGATGGGATTTCTCCTTCTTTTCTTCCTTCATCATTATAAATGAGGATATTTTCTAAATAATAATGCTCTTTTACAGTTCAAAATTTCAAGGACATATCCATTTTAGTTAGTTATGTCAGTATGTTGAATAGCTGACATAAGAAAATGGAAAACAAATTTGGGTTAGCATATTCTGATAAAACTTTTTTATTAGATTTGAGTTATCTATTAGATTTATTATATTTATTTTGAGATGAGTGTAATATATGAATAATTAACTAAAATAGAACACTTAGTTCTAGAAGTCATGGGATGAAAGGTTTGAGGTGATCTTGAGATTTCGAAATATTTCAGAAGCACCCCAACCTATCCTAAGTATTGGACTTAAATTTGAATTGAAAGAGATTTAATTTAAATTGCTAATTTTATTAAAAGGATGGGATTGGATTCTCGAAGGTTGAGGTCTTATAATGTGAACCTATTTTCGAGCTTAAGTCTAAATTGGGCACTGAAATCACTAGCCCGAACCAATTTAATGTAGTGTAAATCTTAACTTACCCCAGGCTGGATTGGGGTGCCAGCTCACCATCTAAGTGCTTTAAAACCATGTGTCTCGCCACTTAATGAAAGAGTGATTGGGATGTTTGATTAAGTCAAGTTTGAGGAAATGGGGTCGACATTTAAAGCAGATCTTAATTGATCCCTTAATACATTTTGGGTAATAAGAAACTTAAAGTAAAATTTAATTAAATTTTAGACACATTTAAATTTATTTCTAATGATATGCATTCTAGTTGACTCAATAAATGCTTAAATCAGAATGAAGCAGTTTTAAAATAAGGTTTAAAACTAGATTTTATCCTAAGAAATGCACAACTTCCCCTTGATAGGACTGTACCCCAATAGGTCTGTGGTCTACCAGAACTTATAAGTGGGGAGGTGCCTAATAAGGTAGAGAAAAATTAATATGAATGCATGAAAAACCCTCAACAAGCCTGATCTTACTTCTTAAGGCTGTTAGAGTTTCTATGTGAGCTTAAATTTTTTTAATTTAATTAAAGTAGAAGAATTTTCATTCATACCCTCACAAGCCTTTGATCATTCCAAGAAAAAGCAAAAATGGCATGCAATAAAAAATTAGAAGAGATGTGTAATTTTTATTGAACAATCAAATTAAAAAATATAATATAATTAAATTAAATATTCAAATTAAATGTCTATGTGGTAAGTGCCACTTAATATTACAACCTATGGTCTATAATAAAAGTAAAGTGGCAGGGTACCACTGACAACAAGCTCAAATTTCTAATCTTAAGACACAATTGACTTTGAGAATAATATTCTTCTCATTCTTCACTTCTTCATTCTTTTATGGGCTCCTTGGATTGATCGGGTTTGGATATAAAAAAATCCCTCTAAAAAGGGGTGCTATCTTTTCCCTTTAGATATTTTAAAGTCATCCTAATTTGGATCTCCAAATGGAGAGGAACTCTCCCCTAAGGGATGTCCTTTCCTCTTTAGATTCTAAATTTGATGATTAACATCCCATCTTAAAGTACTTTAACATTATAACTCAATTACAACTCAAATATAATAAAATTATATTAAAATAAAAATTAAATCAAGACTCAATAACCTGTAGGATTATCCTAAGTAATTATAATTAAATCATCCCAAGTAGTTATATAATGAAATTTAAATGCTCAAACCAATCATACTTGGCCATGCTCTTTTAATTTAAAAGGGGGACTTAGCATTTCTAAAACACCTATAGAAAACATTATTAATTTAAAGCTTAATTTTATTCCCTCTTTTATTTTAATTACCCTGTATGAGCATGGTCACCTGCATAAGATTATGTTAGCATTTAAATCATCCCTAACTTAAGGGAAAATCTAATGCCCATCACATCAATACACAAAATTATAGAAATTAAATAAATAGGCACATCAATTTATACAAGAAATGAATATATAGTAAAAACCACAAAAAACTTGACACACAATAAAAAAGTAAACACTAGCTAGCCTAAGAATAGAATTGGTTATTCTAGCAAACCCTCTAAAGTGTGTGAGGTAGGTTGTGTGGTTTGAATATGTCCTTTTTAGGGGAATTAATTAAAGTTGTTTAATGTTCTTGTTAGTTAAAGGGCTTAAGAAAAATTTAAATTAAATTTTAAATATTAAGGATTTGAATTTATTTTAAGATGTATTTTTTAGTTAAATGACTACCATTATTGTTGCTCACTAGGTCCGTGAAATTTATTACACCTTCCGTGGGGATAAGTTAATAACCTCAATGGCCTGAGTTACCTAGTGGTAACATTTATAAATAAGTGAACTGAATTAATTAAATTTTTAAGGTTGATGAATTTTAATTATAATTGATTGGTTGCTATTTTTAAAGTTGGATTAAGGTTTTCAAGATTTTTAAATTAAATATTGAATTTTTTTTAATTTTTTGAAATATTTAAATAAATTAATTAAAGGGGTCAAAAAATGACTTTAAGATTAAGATTAATTTTTGGAATGTTGATATATTTTTAAAATAATAGAGCTTAAGATGAGTAATTAGATTGAAAGTTTGCTAAATTTAGATTTTTTAAATTTAGTTATGAAATTTAAAAGTTTTGATTGAAATTTTAACTTAAGATTGACCAAAAGTTTGACTTTTTAAATTTTAATTATTTTAGTTTCTTAATATTTTTAATAAATATTAGACCCCAAATGGAGTCCAATGCATCTGTGTTTGCTCAATTTGAATCTTTCTTTAAATTTTTTTTTTTTAGATGTTTGGGTATTTATTTGAATTATTAAAATTATTTTAATTAATGAGTTTTTAATGATTTAAATCAAAATGAATTTCAAAATTTTTGAATTCACCTCCAAAAATAAAAAAATTATCCAAGGAAGTGTTCTAAAGTGTTTGAGAATTTTTTGAATGTTTACATATTTTTAATTATTTAAATTAGTTAAAATATTAATTTTATTTTAAATTAAATTAAACTTAAATCTAATGTCAAATGAAAGGGCTTTAAATTTTTTTAAGTTAGGATTTGAATTTTAGTCAAATTGAGGTGACATATGCAATTTTTTGACTTAAATTTGATTTATTAGAATTTTAGGATTTTTGTACTTAAAATTTATAATGATTAATATATTTAAAATATTTTAAAAGTAGTTAATATTGAAAATAAGTTCAAAATAATATTATAACAATCATAATTGTTTTTTTGAAAATTTTAAAATAATTTGGAATTAATTTTATGAAATTTTAAAGATATTTAATTTAATATTAATTAGATATTAACTAATTATTTTATTATTTAATATTTAATATTTATTTAAAATATATTAATTATTTTAAAATAATGTTTAGTTTTAAACTAAAGTATTTTTGAATTTTGAATAATTAGATATAATAAATTAAATTTTTTATTTGATTAAATTAATTTTTTTTATTGGTTTCTTATAAATATTTTTTTAATTAATTACATTTAAAATAATTAAATTTAATTAATATTAAAATCAAAGTAATGTTATTTTGAAATATTTTTTGAAAATTTTGAGAGTTTTTTAAATATATTTCATAAAATTTAAAATTATATAAATTTTTTAATTAAATAATAATTTAAAATATCAAATATTTAATATTGTATATATATATAATATTTTAAATTAAAGGGCTAAAAAATTTGAGCAATTTGATATATAATAAGAATTTTTATGAAATTTACTAAACTTTTAATGATTTAACTAAGTTTCTGCTTATCAAAATAATTTAAAAATAATTTAATCTTAAATAAATATCTCTAGCAATTCCAATGTCTATATGGCAGCTAGTGATTGGTTAATCCAGAATAGCACGATGGCGGGAAATGATTAATGATGATTGAGCCACCGTACAGTTATTATTAATGATTAAATGATGATGCCCTTTTGACTTAAGCCCATTAGCAAGCTGCATTGGTTTTTCGATCTTGTGTGGTTTTGAATGAAGGGATAAAATCTCACTGGACATAGATCTTCATAGCAGAGAACTGTCGTCCTTTTACACCGTCTAAGTGTAGGCATAGTACCTCCCGCTATTCACACTCTCCAAGTGTAGGAAGAGAACCTTTCCACTATTCACCCACTGTTCATACTCCTAGAGTGTCGGCAGAGAATCGGATCTCCTTGAAAGATCTTCTCACGAGAAATTTAGAAGGACAAGAGAAAAGAGTGAAGTAATAATAATCCACAATTGGAGATTCTTACCTTTGAGTACCAAGTGAACCCTTCACACTCCAATAGTATGAATCCTCCTTCAAAGATTCTCTCACACTCTCTCCTTCAATCTCCCTTCAGTTTGCACGAAGACCAGTGGACAAAAAGATTACAAGATAGTTTTATTTGGACCTTTTATATGAAAAACACAAAAAACCATTCAAAATCTGCAAAAATTCAATTATGTACATACTCGACCTTTTATATGAAAGACATGATAAACCATCCAAAATATGCAAAAATTCAATTATGTACATACTCGATCATCCAGTACAATTGTAATTCGTACATACGAATAGTGTAAAACTATTGCGTATGATCTTAATGTGCATTGGTATGAAATGACTTTGTACCCGATCATCATCCCGAACGAACTAAGTTCGTCCAGTGCGAACAGTTATTTTTAGGCTTCATCAGGAAATAACTGCAGGATAGTCCTCAAGGTTAAGGAATAGTGGACATCGTCCTGGAGGAATATATAAGTTCATCTGGATGAATAGTTTAAGTCACAAGTCCAGAGAACATCATCTTGGGATGAATGGGACATTTCGTCTAGACGAATAGTTCAAGTCACATGTCTAGAGAACCTCATCCTGGTATGAATGGGACATTTCATCTAGACGAATAGTTCAAGTAATGAGTCCAGAGAACATCATCCTAGAATGAATGGGATATTTCGTCTGGATGAATGGTTCAAGTCATAGTTCAGAGAAAATCATCCTGGGACGATTGGGACAATTCATCTGGACGAACAGTTCAAAGTGAGAATCTTGAGGACTTCGTCTAGGGATGAATGGGTAAATTCATTTGGACTATCAGGACTTAAAAAATTTTTCTCACTTTCTGTCCGTCCCTTTGCTCTCTGAGGGGTAAAATTGACCTGATCGTTTCGTATGAATAAGGTTCATCCCATACGATTAGTATAAAAAAGTTTTACTTTTAAAGATCTCCCCCAGTGTGTGTGTGTTAGGTTGTTCAATTACAATTACACTCTCTCAGACTCAATAAAGTGAAAAATATAGACTTTAATTTATAAACTATCTTATGCTGAATTTGATTTGAAGACTTCATTAGTATGAAGTACGATTATCCTGATGTTAGTCCACACAAGAGCACAAACAATTCTTCCAAAAAATATTAGGAGAAAATAATAATTAGAATAATAATATTTAGAATCATCAAAACTATACAAGGTGCAATAATATAAAATATGCAAAAGCTAAGTAGCAACTCTCTTAACAATCTCCCCCTTTTTTATGATGGCAATTTAATTATTGTTTGTATAATTTTCAAATTCTTAAGTATCTCCTAAAATTCCCCTGAATTGATAAGTATGTGGGAACAAGGGGCATTTAATCATAAAAATTTTTGTTTTAAACACAATCACTAAAACACAAAGCACAAACACAAAACATTATAAATAATGATAAAACAAATGAACCGAAATAAACAATGATAAAACAAATGCAACGAAATAAACAACGATAAAACAAATGCAATGTAACAAATAATATTTTCTCCCCCTTTTTGACAACAACAAAAAGAGAAGATGAAAAAGAACAAATAAAGAAATGTTAGAAGTCATATAAAAATCCTTTGATAATTGATTCTTGAAAGAGATTAAGACATACTTGCAGATATAATTAAAATTCATTAGAGAAATAGAAGGATTCATATAATTTAAGAAGATATATAACATAGATAAGAGAAAAATATCAAAATCATGAATAAATTTAGGAAATTGAGATAAACAAAACCATTGCAAAGTAGATAAATATAAAATTTGTATATTTCAAATTTCAATACCAAAAAAAATCATATAGAAGATTAATTTGAATTGAAAGATTAGGGAAAGAATGAAATACCACTTGTGGTGCTTTGCGCATCTTTTCAATATTTGTGGCACATTTTGTGCATTTTTTTTACTTGTGGTCTAATTTTGTGCCACTTTTTCAAATTATAAACTATTGCACATACTTTTGATTTTTGAACATTTGTACATTCTCAAGAGTAATCTTAATCTTTCCAAAATAAATAATCTAAAATTTCAAATTTCTCTAAGTACAATAATATTTATATTGATAAAAGAAATATAAAAATAAGAAAACATCATAATTGCAATAATAGTATAAAAAATTTGTTAGTCTAATAAGAGACATGAGATTGACATTCTTAATTAGATCAAGTTATAATCACAGCTTAAATTTTTGAAAAATTAAAATTTTTAATGAATTCTATTTTATGTTGCAATTCGAGATATAGCACTTTTAAGATCAAAAATTTGAAGAATGATCATATAGGCTAACACACATTTTTGAAATGAAATAAAAAATAGTAAAACAAGACATGATAACTTTTATTGATACCGTTGATAGAAGATGATGCATTGAGCATAAATGATATCAATACTCTAACATATGAAAAACACATAAAATACAATACTAACTAACACAAAACACAACATAAAAATATAACTACTAACATAACATCACATCACATTTAGTAGAGAAAATCATAAAAAAGTACAGTCATCACTCAGATGGGCCCTGATTTGGAGGAGGTTCTTGGTTGTAGAAGTTAAAATAGCTACTCATCATATCCATATTAGAGCTTATACCATCCATTTGCTCTCTCATCCAACTCATATCCTGCTGGTACTGTGCATTCTACTGTTGTAGATGAGTTTCAATTTGATCAAGCATTGATCAAAATGAGTCTCAAGATGATACAACCTATGAACCAAATCTTGAACATTTGGTTCAGTAGTTGGTGCAGATACAGCTCTTCTCCTTTCCTCCTTAGAATCACTACTTATCACTTAGAGTTCTTTATTAAAAATTGCTTGGAAAGATCCATCATTATAGTAGAGAGGCTCCTCTAGATTTTGATCTGGATGGACTAGGTCATATCTTCTCCAAAATATAGGTTACAAGATATCCTAAGGCTATATTTTTCTTTCTTTTATGGGAGACATGGCCAATCTCAGAAATTCAATAAATGTAGTCAATGATCAGTTGGGCTTCATCTATAGGTTGGTTAGTCATAATCAGATAAGTCACTGTGGAAAGAAGAGGTGTGATATTTGCTCGATCACCAGCTTTAGGAATAATGGAGGTACGAAGAACATGCTGGATGATTTGGGCATTTTGATTAAGAGTGGCTACCTTTGGCAAATGGTCTACTTCTCTACATCCTCTAATCACTTGATTTATTGCGGTCCAATCAAAGTGTGAGCTCTAATCCCTTGAGTCCTTAAGTTCAGAAAATTTCTAAGTCTTCTTTAGTGATCTCTACCTTCTTCTTAAAAACATAAGTCCTAATCACAGATTGGTCAGAGTTAAAAGAAATATTAGCAGGAAAGTAGTGGAAGGTCTCCTTATTGTAGAGATGGATCAAAGTGAGCATAAGGCCAAACTGGGTGGAAGCAAAAAGGTGCATTACCTTGAAAGTGAGTTGTTCTTGGAGAAGGACTCTAGAGGGAGTGATTTTGGTGGATGCGAACCTAGGAAAGGACTCCGCATTTGCTTTGGATAGGAAGTTTTCTCCTGAGTTTCTAGGGGGTCCCTTAGCAAGTACCTTTTGCCTTTTGATTGAACTAGCCATGGAGAAGATCTAGAGGAATAAAGGTTTAAAACTGATTTTTGAGGAGATGAGATTTGAGTTCTAAACCCTTCAATTTAAAGAAAAAATGAACTTTCATACAAACGAAAAGAGGTTTGTCCCGTACGATTTTTATTTCATACGTACTAAATGAAATTTTGTATGTATGAACGAATGAGTCCAAAATTGAAACGGCTTTTCATAAACATATAAGTTATGAGGCGTCCTTTTGTACAGACTTTTGAGCAAGACGATCGGACAGATGAACATGGGTTTGTCCAGGATGATCAAATATTAAAGATCATTTTTATGATAATTTGAAATGTCCCCCACATTGAATTGTCACGTGTTCATATGTACGAACCGAACGTTCATACGTACGATCAGGAATAATGAAACTGATCTTATCCGTATAACTATTTGCATGAGTACATACGATTGAATACACATCATCTGGACGATCATGACGATTGTACTGACAATTTGTGATACAAAAACTAAAAAAAACTATATGCAAATCATTCAAATCGACAGTTAATATGCTACACACTTCGTCCCGTATGAAATTAGTTTCATACATATGATATTCACTCAAATTTCAAGTCAATTTTAAAAATTAGAATTTTAATGTGAAAAACAAAGACTCACAAACAAGAAAATTCAAAAAATAAAATACAAATAAAACTAGAAAAAAAAAACACAAACATAAAAACACACTAACAAACACATATCAATGTTATAGAAATTTGTATTTATGCATTCAAATTAATCACACCAAGCCTTATTCTTAATGTACTGAAAGTGTCAAAGGCTAGTAGTTTAGTAAAAATGTCTGCAAGTTGATTTTCTGTTGTAACATGAATAAGTTCAATTTCTCCTTTGGATACATGATCCCTTGTGAAATGATGCCTGATGTCTGTATGTTTGGTTCTTGATTGTTGAATATGATTTTTAGAAATGTAAATAGCACTAGTGTTATCACAATAAATGGGAATAGTACCTATAGTTAATCCTAAATTAATCAACTGTTGTTTCAACCAAAGTAATTGTGCCACACAACTTCTTAATGCAATATATTTAGCTTCAGCAGTAGATAGGGCAACTGAATTTTGTTTTCTACTAGACCAAGAAACTGATGAATTTCCAATAAATTGACATGTTCCAGAAGAGCTATTTCTGTCAACCTATAACCTGCAAAATCTGAATATGAATTTCCAATAATTTCAAATGAAGAGCTAAACATAGGATACGAAATTCCTTAGTTTTGAGTTCCCAACAAATACCTTAAAATCCTTTTCACTGTTGTCAAATGTGATTCTTTTGGATCTGATTTAAATCTAGCACATAAATAAACACTAAACATGATATCAGGTCGGCTAGCTATCAAGTAAAGCAAAGATCTAATTATCCCTTTAAATTTCTTTTGATTAACAGATTTTCCCTTAAGGTCCTTATCCAACTGAACTGAGGAACTCATAGGTGTACTAACAGGTTTAATATTATTCATTTCATACTTTTTGAGGATGTCCTTAACATATTTTGAGTGACTAAGAAATATACCTTCCTTAATTTGCATAATGCTCTTGCCTATAAAGTAACTCAGATCTCCCATTAGACTCATCTCAAATTGACTACTTATTATTTTAGAAAAATCATCACAAAGATTTTTATTTGTAGATCCAAAGATGATATCATCAACATAAATTTGTACAATGATTATATATTCTCCCAATTTCTTTAAAAAGAGAGTTGTGTCCACACTTACCTTTTCAAAAGATCTCTTAAGTAGGAAGGCACTCAACCTCTCATACCAAGCCCTAGGTGCATGTTTCAATCCATATAATGCTTTTTTCAATTTGAAAACATGATTTGGGTATTTAGAATTTTCAAAGCCTAGAGGTTGTTCTACAAAAACATCTTCTTGAATTAAATCATTTAAAAAGGCACTTTTAACATCCATTTGATACAATTTAAATCTTCTAAAGCAGACAAAAGCTAACAAAACTCTAATTGCTTCAAGTCTAGCTACAGGGGCAAAAGTCTCCTCAAAATCAATCCCTTTAATTTGATTATACCCTTTAGCTATCAATCTAGCCTTATTTCTAATGACTACTCTTGATTCATTCATTTTGTTATTGAATACCCACTTAGTTCCTACTACACTTTGATCCTTTGGCCTTGCAGTTAATTTTCAAACTTCATTTCTTACAAATTGATTTAATTTTTCATGCATAGCAAATATCCAAAATTTATCCGAAAGTGCTTGATAAATATTTGTGTGTTTTATCATTGAAATAAAGTCTGAATGATTGACTTCTTTATTCAGTCCATGCCTTATCCTGACACCCTCACTAGGTTCTCTTATAATCAATTCCTTTTGGTGGTTTTTAGAATTTCTCAAATCTTTAGGCACTAGATTTTTTATCACCAAATTATCTTCCAAATTTATTTTATCAATCTTTTGGGAGTTAATCTCTATCCCATCCTCTTTAACAATTTGCTCTTCCAAACTTCCTATTTCATCAAATACAATATGTATTATCTCATCAATTACCAAAGTTCTTTTATTGAATACTATATAAGATTTTCTAACACTTGAGTATCCTATAAAAATTTCTTCATCTGATTTTGGATCAAATTTTCCTAAGACAGATTTTTCATTATTATGAATGAACACCTTACATCCAAAGACATGCAAATGTGACAAATTTTGTGCTCTCCCTTTTAATAACTCATAGGGTGTTTTATTTAAGTTTGATCTCACATTCACCCTATTCAGAACATAACATGCTGTGCTAACCTCCTCAGCCCAAAATTATTTAGGAAGTGAATATTCTGCCAACATGGCTCGAGCGGCTTCTATTAATGTTTTGCTTTTCCTTTCGACTACCCCATTTTGTTGAGGAATTCTAGGTGCAGAAAAATTATGATCAATTCCTTTCTCCATACAAAAAACCTCAAATTTTTCATTCTCAAATTCTCCTCCATGATAACTTTGAATAGTCATAATCTCACATCCTAGTTCCCTTTGAATCCAAGTCAAAAAATTTCTAAATTCCTCAAATGATTCACTTTTATGAAATAGAAATCTAACCCATATGAATCTAGAGAAATCATCCATAATTATAAATCTGTATACCTTCCCTCTTAGACTTACAGTTCCAACTGGTCCAAAAAGATCTATATGCAAAATCTCCAATGGTTTACTAGTTCTAAGATTCTTACTAGACTGAAAAGAGGACTTCATATGTTTTCCTAATTGACATGCATCGCAAAGGTGATCCTTAGTAAAGTCTAGTTTTGGTATACCTCTCACTAAGTTCTTTTGGGTAATTCTCCTAAGGTTTTTCATGCTAGAGTGACAAAGGCTTCTATGCCAAAGCCATGATTCATCAAAAATAGTTTTTAAACAAAAAGAAGTAGGAGTTTTAATGCAATTTAAGTCTAGCATATACACATTGTTTACCCTTACATCATTCAAAACATCTTTTCCATTTAGGCTTAATATGCAGCTAGTAGAAATTTGTTTTACATAGTATCCTTTATCTCATAGCTGACTAATACTTAACAAATTATGCTTTAAGCCTTCTACAAGTAGTACATTTTCAATAAAAAAGTTTTTAAGATTTCCAATCATACCTGACCCAACCACCTTTCTTATGGTGTTATCTCCAAGTGTAACCTTGCCTCCACTCCTGGCTTCCAGCGATATGAATTGTGCAGTATCTCCAGTCATATGTTTTGAGCATCTACTATCCAGGTACCATATGCTCTCATGAGGCCTTATGTGAGAGCGATCCTCTTCTTGATCTGACTGATCAAGATTATCAGCCATTAAGCACAGATTGGTGACTTCCTCTTCCTTTTTAGTCTTCGATGAGTCTGAAGCTGAGTTCGCACGTACAGAAAGCACTTTGGAATTTCTTTTTTCCCTTTAACCATTGGTTTCTCCTCTACCTTCTCCTTGCTAAGAGTGACTTTGAGTTTTTGGCAATCTGACTTAATATGTCCAAGTTTCCTACACTCATAGTAAATATCATCATTTGAAACCTTGACATTTTTATTAAATTTACCTCGATTCCATTATTGACGTCTCTTTTGCTTCCTCTTCAGAAAGCTTTTGAATTGTCTAGTCATTAGAGTGATGTCGTCTTCATTCTCAGGTTGTGAGAGATCACTCTCCGACTCCTCCACTTTCAGTGCAATGTTCTTCTCCCTTTGTGGTTCACATGCAACAATCTTTCTTTGACTCACCCCTTACTCGTAAACAATTAGTGATCCAAGAAGATTATCAATAGAGTAAATGTTTAAATCTTTAGACTCTGTAATTACAGTTATTTTAGCATCATAAGTAGTAGGTAAGCAATGAAGTATTTTATTAACCATTTCTGCATTCATTAATTTCCTACCTAATACATTTAAAGAGGTGGAAATTTATGTGAATCTTGTGTACATGTCAGAAATGGATACATTGGGTTTTATGCGAAACAGTTCATAGTCATGCAATAAGTTATTAAGTCTGGATTGTTTAACTTCATTAGTCCCCTCATAAGTTATATAAAGTCTATCCCATATGTCCTTTCCACTCTTGCAAGTAGAAACCCCCATGTAATCTTCAGATTTAAGAGCATAAAAGAAACTATTTAGGCATTTGGCATTAAGTTGTGCTAAGTCACATTCTTTTACCGTCCAGTCCGTAAATGGTGTTTCAACTCTAACTCCATCAACTAATCTAGTTGGTTTTGTATACCCTTCCTGAACTAAGATCCACATATGGTAATCAAGTGACTGTAAAAATATAGACATGCATGTTTCCCAAAAATTAAAAGGAATATTATCGAACAATGGAGGTATTGTTATAAAGTAACCCTCAGGTGTGTTTTGGTTTCCAAATTTAGCCATGGTCGTTAATCAAAAAGTAGTGTAAACTTATGATAGTAAAAATAAAGCTCTGATACCACTTGTTGAAACTTGTTAAAAATGAATTATATTGTTAGACCTAAACTTATATCCCAGCGGCTAACCAAGAGGGGGGGGGGGGTGAATTGGTAATTAAAAAATTTTCATCTTAAATTTTAAACCGATAAAAAACTTATGATAAATTTTTTAAATGGATTTTTCAACCACAGTATCATACAGAAACAGTAAAGTAAAAAGCAGCAGAAAAATAAAAAGACACAAGATTTATAGTGGTTCGGTCAAACACGACCAACATCCACTCCCTAAAGTCTCCCACTTTAGGTATTGCACTATTACCAATTAGTGTCTCTCTTTTTACCCCCATAGTAAGGTGGAGAAGCCTTCACAAAAACTCTCTTCCACCATTACTCGATGTGGCAGAGAACCGTCATCATTTTACACCCTCCAAGTGTAGGAAGAGTACCTCCCGTTGTTCACACTCTCCAAGTGTAGGCAGAGAACCTTTTCACTCTTCACACTCTCCAAGTGTAGGCAAAGAACATTCCTGTTGTTCACACTCTTTGAGTGTCGGCAGAGAACTGGATCTTCTTAAAAGATATTCTCACAAGAAATCTAGAAGGAAGAGAAAAAAGAGTGAAGTAATCACAATTCATAATTAGAGATTCTTACCTTTGGATACCAAGTGAACAATTCACGCTCTAGTAGTAAGAATCATCCTTCAAACACTCTCTCACACTCTCTCCTTCAATCTCCCTTCAATTTGCATGAAGACCAGTGGACAAAAAGATTACAAGATAGTTTTTTTTTGGACCTTTTATATGAAAGACACGAAAAACTTGAAAGTTTATTAGGGATGTTAAGCCCTTAAGAACTAGCCCGAGGCTAACCAAGGAGGGGGGGGGGGGGGTTAATTGGTTTTTTTAAAAATTCTTTAAGCAAAGCACAATAAAACTTAAAACCAAATCACCACAGAAATCAAAGTATAGAAAAATAAATAAACGTGGAAGTAGTAGAAATAGAACACAGAGATTTATAGTGGTTTGATCAACTCGACCTACGTCCACTCCTTGGAGGTGCCCTCCGAGTATTTCACTATAAAAGTGACTCTCCTTTTTCTCCCACAGTAAGGCGGAGAAGGCCTTTACAAAGCCTCCTTTTTGCCAACCTCGGTAAGGTAGAGAACCCAACTCCTTTTGCTTCCTCCTGAAGCAGGCAGAGAACTTTGACTCATTTTGCTTCCTCCTGAAGCAGGCAGAGAACCTCGATCGATTGCTGAAGCTTACCTCTCCCAACCCTTCCAAGGATAAGATACTCTAGTGGAAGAAGGAATGGAACAATGCTTGGAGCAACACTTGTGAATCCCCCTCATAAGCTCCCCCTCACAAAATCCTCTCTCTCTCTCTCTCTCTCTCTCTCTCTCTCTCTCTCTCTCTCTCTCTCTCTCTCTCTCTCTCTCTCTCTCTCTCTCTCCCCTCTAGGGTCTCTCAGGTCAAGATAGTAGCAAAAGATCTTATTACATGAGAAAATTTGGGTCCTTTAAATAGAATTTCAAGAACCGACTTTATCGTCCAGGATGATTGGAATATCATACTGGCCGATCAGTACAAAGTAAGCTCAATCAGCCGGTATAATTTGGGACCATCAGAAGAAAATTGGTTACATTGTTCAGGCCCATACAATATCGTCCTGGCCAATTAGTTCAAATTTGAGTACAATCATCTTGAACATTGCCCGAAATAGATGCTGGCCGATGTCAATCATTTAGAACATTATCCCGGCCGATTCTATGATTGGCTTGGCTAGTGTGATCGTATCAATCAGCCTTAATTGCTTTTCATAATTGACAGATTAATTTAGGCATAATTATGCTGCATCGTCCAGGATGATATCAAGGTCATCCTAGCCAATAATTTAAAATAAAGAATACCTAAATTGATCATGGCGGATGATTCTTTCTGATTTGAACCTATCGTCCTGGCCGATACAAGGATCATCTAGGATGATTTACTTAATGATGGTTGTTTAACTAGGATGCCCTAATTAGAGTTTCTATTTTTGACCCGATCATCCAGGACGATATAAGTATCATCTAGGATGATATGAGTAAAAATAAAAAAAAACTCTAATTCAGACTAAAAATCACTCAAGTGTGTGTATAGGGTTACTTAGCATTAGACAATTCAAAGGTTACAATTGACTCAAGAAAGGGAAAAAGTACATTACAAACTAACTTAGACCTAGTCTACCCAATCTTGAGCTGGTTACGATTGCCATATGATCTTGTGGTCCTGAAATGTCAATAGGTAAGGTAGTCGTAGAAAAACAAGATTGTTTGCTATCATCAAAATCATAATCTATGAAAATAGATTTACAACAAAACTATCCAAAATATGCAAAAAATCAATTTTGTATGTACTCGATTGTCCCGTATGATTGTAATTCATATGTACGAATAGTGTAAAAACTGTTGAGTATGAGCCCAATATGTATTGGTACGAAATGATTTAGTACCCAATCATATTCCCGTACGAACTATGTTCGTTCGATATGAACAGTTATTTTTAGGCTTCATCAGGAAATAACTACAGCACGGTCCTCAAGGTTAAGGAACATAGGACATGATCCTGAGATGAATATATAAGTTTTTCTGGACGAACAGTTCAAGTCACAAGTCCAGAGAACATCTTCCTGGGATGAATGGGACATTTTGTCTGGATGAATAGTTCAAGTCATGAGTCTAGAGAACATCATCCTAAGATGAATGGGAAATTTCATCTGGAAGAATAGTTCAAGTCGCGAGTCAAGAGAATATCATCCTGGAACGAATGGGACATTTTGTCTGGATGAATAGTTCAAGTCACGAGTCCAGAGAACATCGTCCTGTGACGAATGGGACAATTCATCTGGACGAACAGTTCAAAGTGAGAATCCAGAGGACATCATCCATGAATGAATGGGTAAATTCATCTGGATGATCAGGACTTAGAAAAATTTTCTCACTTTATGACCGTTCCATTGCTCTCCAAGGGGTAAAACTGACCTGATCATCCCGTACGAACAAGTTTTGTTTTCGTACGATCCGTATAAGAAAATTTTGACTTTTAAAGATCTCACCTAGTATGTGTATGTGCTAGGTTGTTCAATTACAATTACACTTTCTCAAATTCAATAAAGTGAAAAATACATACTTCAATTTACAAACCATCTATATGCTGAATTTGATTTGAAGTCTTCATTAGTTTGGAGTACAATTATCCTGAAATGTTAGTCCACACAAGAGCAAAAATAATTATTCCAAAAAATATTAGGAGAAAATAATAATTAGAACAATAATATTTGGAATCATCAAAACTATACAAGTTGCAAGAATGTAAAAAATGCAAAAGCTAAGTAGCAACTCTCTTAACAATATACTCAGTGATAGTGTACTTAGTTGGGGCATTCTTTTCTAGTGTAATGGTTTTATTATATGGATATCCTTATATATCCCTTTAATTGACTTCTTTCATGATAAAATATGTCATGGGTATCCAAATAATACATCATAATCTTCAACTAAAACAAACAACTTAAGAAAATAACTTAATAAAAATTGCAGTGTACTTATCATGGTTGAGTAAAACACCATATGCATGATAATATAAGCATAGCTTTCATACATCATCTCTTTCAATACTAATCATGAATGTTTTTTTTTTAAGGTTTAGAATATTTAAATTGCTGCCCCATTCTTATAACAATTTTTTAAGCTTCAACTTAATGATAAAAGCATATTCACCTTAATTAATCTCCATGATAACTCAATCAAATAAAGGTTTAATTAATATGGTAGATTGTACAATATGATGCTAATCATACTAAATGATTAGTAGAGAATAAATTTGATTATCCAAGGGATTGTCCTAGATGAACCTTGTTTATTAAACTAATTGTATAGTATGATACAAATTATATTGGATGAATTGTAGGGACTACATTTGATTTTCTTGGCGTTCATATTATACAATTTGGTGAAGAATGAACTAATTGTTTCATATGATCTAAGTATCATACTGTATGATCAGTGTATTATATTTGAAAAAATCATATTAAGCCTTTTTAGTCATACTGTACAAAAAATAGTTTTTGAACTAATCATAATATATGATCACAACATGTATTATATGAATAGAAATGGATAAACTTTAATTTTAGGGCTAATTTGAACCTTTGTTTAAAACTCATCCCTATTTCATTTTGCCAATTTTTATGAGATAGAGCTTTTGTGAGAAGGGTTTGAAGAGGGATAATATCTTGGGGGGGGGGGGGGGGGAGATATATATATATATATATATATATATATATATATATATATATATATATATATATATATAGATATAGAGAGAGAGAGAGAGAGAGAGAGAGAGAGAGAGAGAGAGAGAGAGAGAGAGAGAGAGAGAGAGAGAGAGAGAGAGAGAGAGAGAGAGGTAAGGTCTTAAGGGAGAAGATTCTTATGGGATAAGAGAGTTTATGAGAGGGGTTTCTACATACAATTGCTTAAGGATCTTGCACATTCTTCCTCTAAGGCCAGTGTCTTTACTTTAGGGAAACTCTACAAAGTGTCATTTTGTGGGAAGGATCCGACCACTTTGTCACACCTGGAAGGTGAAAGGGATTCGACTACTCCGATGCATTGGGAAGGTGAATGTGATTCAACTACTCCACCTTACCGAGAAGGTGGAAGTTATTTGTAAGGGCTTCTTTACCTTACTGTGGGGGAAAAATGAGTGTTACTAGTATTAGTGCAATATTCATAGTAGATGACTATGGGAAGTTGACATAGGTCAAGATTGACCAAGACACTTTAAAAATATGGTATGTTTGTCCTTGTGTTTATCTTTACTTTTGAAGGTAATTTTAAAATTTGAATTTACTGCCCCTCTTAGTGTGCATTTATTATTCAAGTTGTCTAACAACCCAAATTAAACTTTCAATTGGTATCAGAGTGGGTCTTAAAATTAGTATTTTATAAAGCCTTTAGAAAAAGATTAATGATACACCATGGAAATATAAATACTGCAGATGATTTTTCAAAAACTTGTCCACCTTTATGTGATCATATTCCCTTAATATTTGGATAATCCATATGTCTACATTTTTATAATCGATTGAATTTCACATATGGCATATGATACAAGAAGGATACTCTACACCATATAGATTTATAAATGGTATCAAAACTAAAATATCCTTTAATGAATGAAACAATGAGGATAAAGACCTTACATAATTGAATGCTAAATGTATAAACTATTTTTTTGTGTTCTTAAATTAGAATACTATATGAGATTCTTTACCGGAATTATTGGCGAGGACATTTTGGATAGGTTATGCATTACTTACAAGAGTAAAAATAAAGTCATGCTGTCACATTTAAACATACTGTTGCATTATTATGAACTATTTTACATGAAACTAAAATAAGACTACTAAGATAGTGACATCCTTGCATGCTTTAGATAGAGAACTATCAAAATCTTAACAAGTGAATAAAATACTTCTTTGCTTGCCATATAATTTCGATGCAAAAGTTGCTGCTATATGTGAATCAAAAGATATAAATGTTTACTCAATTGGTAATCTGTTGAAATAACTAGATCAAAAAGGGGGGGGGGGGGGGGGTGAATTGTGAAAACTTTGTAGCAATATTTAAACACCAAAGAAAGAGTTCTAATTTTTTTGATGTTTTTAAAATTTTAACATAAAAGCTTTAACTACTACGAAGGCAAATAATTGAACTCAACGTGCAACAATGAAATCCTTTTTCTTTCATAATTTTCACCAAGAAAATATTATGAAAATAAAGTGCAATCAAAAAATAAAAAGCGATAAGGAAAAAGCACACCAAAATTTTATAGTGGTTCGGTCAAACCATGACCTACGTCCACTCCCCGGAGTCCTCCGCTACAAGAATTTCACTATAAACTATAGCTCTCCTTTTCCCCCCCTCGGCAAGGCAGAGAAGCCCTTACAAGACTCACTTTCACCAACCCGGCATGGCACAGTGCCAAGCGCTGTTTTCACCATCCTGGAGATGGCAGAGTAGCTTCTCATTTTTCTCCCTCATGGAGAAGATAGAGTACCTTCGAGGTCACGGATGTAGAAGAATCTCTCCCTCAGAGAGCCTCCCACAAGTTCTTCCCGGGCCACAGGAGGAGTAAGATGCAGCAAGAATGGAGCAACCGTGTGATCTCCCTCACACCTCTTCTCCCTCACTAAGCTCACCTTCTCCTTCCTCTCTCAAACCCTAAAAAATTCTCAAGAGCTCTCTTCCAAGGATTCTCTATCTAATCACGTTCCCGTCATGTATGTCTCAAAAATATAACAATTTTGACAAATAAAATGGGCTCCAAAATCCCTAAAATTTTTAAAGTAGCTGTTACTATCATATAGTACAATTTTATATCGTACAGTATGATATGTACAGCATGACTCATCCTGGTACGAAGGTGTACAAACAGTTCAAAATATAATCATACAGTACGATAATAAATCATACGGTTCGATACCCAATACTACTGCTCGTACAGGACGATAGCTGGGACAAGCAAAAGTCATTTCTATATATCGTATGGTACGATCCCCATCGTACAGTACGAATGGCCAAAATCAAGGCATTGTCCAGGATGAATTTCGGGATAATCAAATGTCATCTTTGTTCATCGTATGGTACGATTTACATCGTATAGTACAATGAGGCAAAAATAATGGATCGTCCAGGACGATCTCCATGATGATCAGAATTCATCTCTATTTATCATATAGTATGAACGTGTTCATATAGTTTGATTATCAATCAATAATTAGGCCTTGATTTATTCAACTAATCACAGGTTAATTTAAGTAAGTATTTAAAAATACATCGTATAGTGTGAATTTCATTGTACAGTATGAACGGTCGAGAATAACTTACATAAGTTAATTTGATGGCTAGGGTTTTAGATTTGTGACATATCGTACAGTACGATAATATTCGTACAGTATGATCTGTTCACAAAAAATGTTTTACATGATCAAATCGTACAGTATGAAATAAATTTATACAGTACGATCACTAGAGAAAGAAAATCTACATTTTTTCTTTTTTAAAATCATTTCCTCCTGTGTGTGTGCATAGTTGTTCAGAATTACATGCATTTTGAGGCCAGACTCAAGAAAAGAAAAAAAAATAAAATAATTATAAAATTACATTGTTTCACACTCACACTCCTAATCTAACCAGTCTTGAATCTTCCTGTTATTGGGATTTTTTTGAAATGTTAGTACTCACAGGCAATAGCAGAAGTCAAATGATATTCAATGAATAGATAGTTCAGGCAATCATTATTTGTCATCACCAAAATCTCAAACTCGGGGTCATGGGTTGCAATAATCTCTCCCTTTTTTATGATGTCAAATAATGTTTGTTGTAGGCAAGTTTGAGAGGCTTTTTTTTTATTTTTTTATATGAAATAGAAATGCAATATAAAATAGAAAAAAAATGCAGTATGAAATAGAAAAAGAAAATTCTTTCTATAAACATCAGGAAACAAAAGAGCAGACTACAACACTTCTCCCCCTTTTAATAGCACCAAAAGAGGAGTAAACAACACACAAAAAAATACAACATAGATACACTTCAAAGGGAAGGATCCTGATCACTTGGAGGTGGAGGTGGGTTTGGTTGGAAGTAGTGATAGATTATGTCAAATAGGTGATCAATCACGGTGAAGCATTCCCCAAGACATTTCATGTCAGCCTCATGTTTCTCTTGTATGTGTGTATCAAGACGAGTCTGAAGTTGGTCGAAGCATTCGACCAAATCATCGTGAGGATGAGCAGGTGCAGGTGCTCGGGGTGCTGCATGTCATCGTGGTCGAGCTTGAGCTACTGCTGGGGCATCTTCTCCTTCTTCTTCATCAAAGACTAGTTCTTTCAGGGTCTTGTCCCTGATGGAAAAGGGTACGGAAAGAGGCATCCGTATAAAAGATTGGAATATTATCGGGTTCACTAGGATAGGTTAATTGGTATTTATTTTGAAGGATGTATCCTATAAGATGACCAAGAGCTAGATTTTGTTTCCGACGAGTAGTAGGGAGGCGAACAAAAGTCATATGATGAATGTAGTCAATAATCAGATCGGCCTCATCAAATTTGGTGTTGAATATGATAAGATAGGTAGTGACAGATAAAGTTGGGGTCATGTTGTTCCGGTCGCCAGCTTTGGGTATTATAGAGGTTCTAAGGACATGTTGAATAGTTCTGGCATTTCGATTGAGTGATTGGACGAGTGGTTGGTGTTAATAGAAGGTGGCATTCTTAAGGACACGATTAATATCACTCCAGTCAAATTCATTTGTGAGAAAGGAACAAACCCTAGGCCCTTCAGTAGATAGCCCAATGTAGTGGGCGATGTCAGCTTTGGTAATTTTGATATTTTGGCAACAAAGAAAGGAGTGGAAAGTTAGGTTATCGACGGTGTAGGTTAGATTTGCTAGAAATTCCAAAAGAAGTTCAGAGTTGTAGGGGAACACCAAGGTGAGGAGGAACTGGAAGGTGGTGGAAGCAAAGAGGTTTCGGTACCTCGAAATTCAGAGCAGCCTGATTGAGCATTTTGGATGGCGTAATCTTGTAGGCTTTATACTTGTGATATGCCTCTTCATTTTCGGCACTTAGAAAGCGAGCACAGTGATAGCTAGGGGAAGACGAGCTTCCATCTACCAAATGACTCCTCTTGCTGGAACTAGACATCGTGTAGAGGCAGAGTGAAAGGTGAGAAGGGACAAGTGTGAGTGAAGTGAGATGCAAGTGAAGCGAATTTATAGAATTTTTTTTTAACATCGTATAGTACGATCATGTATCGTACAGTATGATAGGGCAATAAATGATCTGATGGGTCGTTTCGGGAAAAGGTGGTCAACTTGTATAGTACGATGTGTATCGTACAGTATGATTTGAAGGATTTTGATCATCCCGAGGGTCGTCTGTACGACTTTTGACGAAAAGTTTTGTACTGTACAAACAAGTGTATCGTACAGTACGAATGATAAATATATCATACCAGACACCTTTAACTCTTTCTCATCCATTTTGCTAAGGTGGATCGTATTGTAAGAAGTGGAGGAATCGTACAGTACGAACACCAATAAATATCGTACCAAACAGAGTTAATTCGTCCGAATCCATGCTGATGTGGATCGTACAGTACAAAGAGGAGGTATCGTATCGTATGATGATCAATAATGTCATACCAGACGACCAGCTGTATCGTACAATACGATTTATATCGTACAGTACGATCAACCGAGGAAAAATTTTCCTATGGGTTGTGTTTGTGAAGATTTAGATATATCGTACAGTACCAAGATTGATCGTACAGTACAATAATAAAATGTTAAATTCGATTATTTTGTGTAGTGTGTGTGTGATGATCAGAAATAGCCTTAGAAGATTTTTTTTTTTGTTTTTGTTTTATGCATTAATGTCTATGATAGCTAGTATAGTCCTCAAGGTGCTAAAGGTGTCAAACGCTAGTGGTTTTGTGAATATGTCAGCCAATTGATCTCCTATAGCTATGTCATGCAATTCTATATCTCCCTTAGCAACGTGATCTCTTATGAAATGGCATCTAATGTCTATGTGTTTCATTCAAGAGTCCTGAATTGGGTTCTTAGAGATGCAAATTGCACTTGTATTGTCACACATGATTGAGATGGTTCCTACAAGTAGGCCATGATCAAGAATTTATTATTTTAATCATAGTACTTGTGCAACACAACTTCTTATTGCAATATATTCTGCCTCGGCCATGTAAAGGGCTACTGAGTTTTACTTCCTACTGGACCAAGAAACTAATGATTGTCCTATGAATTTGCAGGTACCAGAGGTGCTTTTTCTATTTATACTACATCCTGCAAAATAAGAATCTGAGTACCCTAAGATTTCAAAGGAAGTGTTGTGCCTAGGATACAAAATTCCTAAGTTCGGGGAGCCTAGTAGATATCTAAGGATTCTCTTGACAGCGATTAAGTGATTAAGAGAGACTCTTTAGGATTGGCTTAAAAATAGGCACAGAGGCACACACTAAACATTATGTATGGTCTACTGGCAGTCAAGAAAAGAAGGGATCCAATCATTCATCTATATTTTTTCTGATATATTGATTTTTCATTAGGATCTTTGTCTAATTAAATTGTTGAGCACATTGGAGTGTTCATGGGCTTAGCACTATCCATTTCATATTTTTTCAGAACATCCTTAATGTATTTCGTTTGGCTAAGGAATGTTCTATTATCTATTTGTTTCACACTAAAGCCAAGAAAATAATTAAGTTCTCCCATCATGCTCATTTCAAACTCATTACTCATTATTTTTTGAGAATTCATCACACAAATTTTTAACTGAAGATCTAAACAAGATGTCATCCACATAGATTTAAACAATGAGAATTTCATTTTTGATCTTTTATAAAAAGAGTATAGTTTCTATATTACCCTTTTCAAATCCTCTATATAATAGGAATGTGCTAAGTCTTTTGTACCATGCTCTAGGTGCTTGCTTTAATCCATAAAGTGCCTTTTTTAATTTAAATACATGGTTTGGAAATTATGAACTTTCAAATATGGGGGTTTCTCAACATAGACATCTTCCTTAATTATCCCATTCAAATAAGCACTCTTTACATCCATTTGATATAGTTTGAAGTTCTTGAAACAAGCAAAAGCTAAGAGCACTCTTGTGGATTATAGTCTAGCAACAGGGGCAAATGTTTCTTCAAAGTCTATTCCCTTAATTTGGTTGTACCCCTTAGCTGCTAATCTGGCTTTATTTTTTATTATTGTTCCTAAATCATTCACCTTATTTTTGAAGACCCATTTTGTTCCAACAACACTTTTTTCTTTAGGTCTCTTGACTAACTCCCAAACATCATTCCTGGTGAATTGGTTCAGCTCTTCTTGCATTTCTAGAATCCAGAATTCATCTCCTAAGGCTTGATCTATACTTGTAGGTTCTATCATAGAGATGAATACTGAATGATTAACCTCTTTCCTAAGTCCATGCCTAGTTCTTACACCTTCTGAAGGGTCTCCTAAAATTAAATCTTTAGGATGACTAGAAGAATATCTCCATTCTCTAGGCAAATCTTCCTGAGGTTCTAACCTTTTACCTAAGGTCATAGTCTCTACTCCTTGAATTGCCTCTCTTTCGTCATCTTTAATTTTATTTTCAAAGGGCTTATGTGATTCATCGACTACTACATGGGTGGACTCTTCTACTACTAGGGTTCTCTTATTGAAGATTCTATAGGCCTTACCTACAGATGAATAACCTAAGAAGACACCCTCATCAGACTTGGGATCGAATTTTCCTAAGGGAAGTTGCTATTAATCAATATGAAGCACTTGCACCCAAAGACTTGTAAGTGTGAAAGATTCGGTGTCCTACCCTTAAGGAGTTCATAAAGAGTTTTATTCAGCTTAGATCTAATGTTTACCCTATTTAAAATATAACACGCTGTGTTGGCTGCTTCTGCCCAAAAGTATCTAGCAAGGGTGTACTCCGCTGACATTGCCCTAGCGGCTTCTACCAAGGTTTTATTCTTCCTTTCTACTATACCATTTTGTTGAGCTGTTCTAGGGGCTGATAAATTATGTTCTATTCCTATCTCTTAGCAAAACGATTTAAATTTATCATTTTGAAACGCTCCACCATGATCACTATGGATTGTTGAGATTTCACAACCTAATTTTTGTTGAATCCATGTGGAGAATATCTTAAATTCCTCAAACTACTCATTTTTATGTGCTAGGAATCTTACCCAAGTGAATCTGGTGAAGTCGTCTACAATCACAAATCCATAGTTTTTCCCTCTTAAGCTAGCTGTGCTTACGTGTCCAAATAAGTCCATGTGTAGGATTTCTGATGGAATAGATGTGATCATATCTTTAATTGAAAGAAAAGAAGATTTGATTTGTTTTCATAGTTGGCAAGCATCACATAAATGATCCTTAGTGAAATCTAACTTAGGTACGCCTCTAACTAGGTTTTTCTGAGTGATGTTTCTAAGTGTTTTCATACTAGTATGGCATAGTCTCCTATGCCATAGCCATGAGTCATCTACTATTATTTTCAAACAAAATGAATTTGAACTATCAATGCAATCAAGGTCTAACATGTAAACATTGTTCCTTTTTTTTCCTTCTAAAACTAGTTTATCATTTAAACTAATCAAGCATTTGTCAGACATAAATTTAATATCAACCTTTGTCACACAATTGACTAATGCTAAGTAAGTTATGCTTCAAACCATCAACTAATAAGACATTTTCAATTAAAAAATTCTTAGCATTACTAACAATACCTGAGCCTATCACTTTCCTGATAGTGTTGTCTCTTAATATTACTTTGCCTCCAGTTATAGTCTCCAGTAGAATGAACTTCTTCATATCTCCGGTCATGTGTCGCGAGCAGCCACTATCAAGGTACCACATTCTCTCACTAGATATTTTGTGAGAGCATCCCTACAATTTCATTTAAGGATTAGATTTGGGAACCCAAGTGAGTTTGGGTTCCTTCTTATGCTTGCATGAATGAGATGTATTCATACTATGATGTGATGGATGCACTTTAGGTCTCCATACTAAGTGTGTCCTACGGTGAATTTTGCAAGTACGGGCTATGTGACCTAGCATGCCATAAGAGAAGCACCTAACACCAGGAAATGGATTCACTAACCTGTGTGGGTGGTGATGCCTATTCCTAAAGTTGTGTGATGCATGCTGTGTTGGGGGTTGACTAGATTGGGCTAATGTGAGTGATGCAATTTCATTTTCTAGTTCTTTAATTTTTTCTTTAGAAGTGTTGTTTTGATATGTCAATTCATGAACTTCTATTTTTAACAAATGCTCACTGTGATATACTTCTAATGCAAGTTTGTCTAGTCTATCAAAAGCCTCTTCTAGTTCAACATGAGTGGTTTTCAAGGTTTCATGCATTTAAATTAATTAAATATGCTTCTTATTTAATGCATCATACTCATCAAGAAGTAGCATATGATCTCTATCTAAATCATAATTTTCTTTGACTAAGTTAGCTTGCTCAGTTTGTAAACTACTAAATTCAATATTAAGACTAGCATGCATCTTTTTAATTTCCTATACGAGTCATGAATTTTTTTAGAAATAAGTAATAAATCCTTGTATGAAAGCGGAAATACCTCGTCTTGATCTGATTAATCAAGATTATCATTAGCCATTATACATAAATTTGTTACCTCCTCCTCTGCTTCTTCTTCTAACAATTATGAGGCAGAGTCGGCCCAAAAAGCTTTTTGTGTCTTCATCTTTCCTTTCTTGTACATGGTTTTTTCCTTGCCTTTATCCTTAATTGGTTGGCTCTTCAGGTTGTGACAATCCGCTCGAAGGTGACCTGGCTTCCTACACTCAAAACAGATTGTATTAGATGAAACTTTATTAAACTTTGAGCTTTTACCTTTATTCCAACCGTTATGATGACACCTTTATTTTTTCTTTAAGAAGTTCTTGAACTATCGGGTCATCAATGTTATATCATCTTCTTCCTCCTTTGTAGAGCTGTCACTTTCTGAGTTGTTTGCTTTTAATGCCACCATTTGATCCTTCTTCTTTTCACCTGCATCCCTTTATCTTTGACTCACTCCTTGCTCATATGCAATAAGTGACCCAAGGAGATTACAATAGAATAAACGTTAAGGTCTTTTGATTCTGGGATAGTAGTTATCTTAGCATCGTAGGAACTACGTAAGCATCTTAGTATCTTATTAAATTTCTCAAAATTTGAAATCTCTCTACCTAATGCTTGCAAGGATGTCATAATTTTGATGAACCTAGTGTACATGTTAGATATTATTTCGCTAGGTTTTATACGGAAGAGTTCATAATCATGCAACAGAATATTATGCCTAGACTGTTTTACTTCACTTGTTCCTTCGTATGTAATGCACAGTCTATCCTAAATCTCCTTACCAGTAGCAAAGGTAGAAAATCTCATATAATCCTCAGACTTTAATGCACAAAAAAAGCAATTTAAACATTAGCATTCAATTGGGCTAAATCCCTATCCTCATTGCTCCATTCATTAAAAGGGACTTGAGTTTTCACTCCATTCAAAGTTTTAAAAGGTGCAACAAATCCATCATTTACTAACATCCACATGCGGTAATAATAGGTTGCAAAAAAGGTAGACATTCTAATTTTCCAGAAATCAAACGGGATATTGTCAAAAAATGGTGGACGGGTTATTGAATAACCCTATGCAGTATTACGATTTCCAAAATGTGACATGATCATTCTTTTCAATGTTTTCTAAAACACTATTTTTGAAAACAGTCTTTGATACCAATTGAAATAACTAGATCAACAAGAGGGGGGTGAATTGTGAAAACTTTGTAGTAATAATTAAACACCTAAGCAAGTGTTCAAATTTTTTGATGTTTTTAAATTTTTAACATAAAAACTTTAACTACTACAAAGGCAAATAATGGAACTCAACGTGCAATAATGAAATCCTTTTTCTTTCACAGTTTTTACCAAGAAAATATTATGAAAATAAAGTGAAAGAAAATAAAAAAAAAAGGATAAGGAAAAAGCACACTGGAATTTTATAGTGGTTCGGTCAAACAATGACCTACATCCACTCCTCGGAGTCCTCAGCTCTGGGAATTTTACTACAAACTATAGCTCTCCTTTTGCCCCCCTCGGCAAGGTGGAGAAGCCCATACAAGACTCACTTTCACCAACCCGGCGCCGGCGGAGTGCTAAGCGCTGTTTTCACCCTCCTAGCGATGGAAAAATACCTTCTCATTTTTCTTCCTCCTAGAGAAGGTAGAGTACCTTCGAGGTCTTGGATGTAGAAGAGTCTTCCCCTCAGAGAGCCTCCCACAAGTTCTGCCCGGGCCATAGGAGGAGCAAGATGCAGTAAGAACGGAGCAACTGTGTCATCTACCTCACACCTCTTCTCCCTCACCAAGCTCACCTTCTCCTTCCTCTCTCAAACCCTAAAAACTTCTCAAGAGCTCTCGCCCAAGGATTCCATCTCTAATCACGTTCCCCTCCTTCTGTCTCAAAAACATAATAATTTTGACACATAAAATGGGCTCTAAAATTCCTGAAATTTTCAAAGTAGTCATTACTATCGTACAGTACGATTTCATATTGTATAGTACCGATATGTATAACATGCCTCATCCTAGTACGAATATGTATGAACATTTCAAAATATAATCATACAGTATGATAATAAATCATACGGTAAGATACCCAATACTATTGCTCGTACAGGATGATAGCCAGGACGAGCAAAATACATCTCTGTACATCGTATGGTACGATCCCCATCATATAGTATGAATGGTCAAAATCAAGTCATCATCCAGGATGAATTCTAGGATGATCAAATTTCATCTCTATTCATTGTATGGTACGATTTACATCGTATAGTATGATGAGGCAAAAATAATGGATCGTCCTGGACGATCTCCTGGACGATCAGAATTCATCTATGTTTATCATATAGTACGAACGTGTTCATATAGTATGATTATCAATCAGTAATTAGGCCTTGATTTATTCAATTAATCATAGGTTAATTTAAGTAAGTATTTAAAAATACGTTGTACAGTATGAATTATGTTGTATCGTACAAACGGCTGACAATAACTTACTTAAGTTAATTTGACGGCTAGGGTTTTAGATTTGTGACATAATGTACAGTACGATAATATTCGTACAGTATGATCTGTTCACAGAAAATGTTTTTCAAGATCAGATCGTACAGTATGAAATAAATTCGTATAGTACGATCACCAGAGAAAGAAAATATACATTTTTACTTTTTTAAAACCCTCTCCTCCTGTGTGTGTGCATGGTTGCTCAGACTTACATGCAGTTTGTGGTCAGACTCAAGAAAAGAAAAAAAAATATAAAATTACATTGTTTCAGACTCACACTCCTAATCTAACAAGTCTTGAATTTTCCTGTTGTTGTGATTTTCTTGAAATGTTAGTACTCACAGGCAATAACAAAAATCAAATGATATTCAATGAATAGATAGTTTAGGCAATCATTATTTGTCATCATCAAAATCTCAAACTCGGGTCATGGGTTGTAACATCTGTTTGGCTCACTAATTATATATAAATAAAATAAAAACCATAAACTGTAAGATGCAGGAGAGAAAAGGAAATAAAATACCATGGCTCTTAAGGCTTATGACTCAGACTTTAACAACTAAGGATTTGATGGCAATGATGACATTGCCCTTATAATGAGGTAGTTCAAATGCTTCTTGAAAAGTAAATAGAAGAACCATTTTGAAAAGGGAAAAGGTAAAGGAGGAAGATTTAATAAAAAATTATTTGAATGCAGGAAACTAAGACTCTTAAGATCTGAAGGCCCTAACTTGAAAGCTCACCCTACAAGGAGAAGGGAAAATAAAAGGAAAACTTCAAAAAGGGGAAGCAAAGGATACATAATTCTTTTTGTGAAGATTGAGCTTCAAACTCAGCAGATTAATAATATGAAGAGGAGGTAACAAATCTATGCTTAATGGCTGATAACTCTATTATTAACTCCTATTCGGATGAGGTACATATGCTTACCAATAATGATTTATTTTGTATTTCTTAGAAATTACATGAATCATATAAGAAGTTGAAGGAACAATGTGTATTAGTAAATTCAAAGTTTTCTTAGTTAAGAAAGGAACATAACAGTTTTAGATCTGAACACATTGTATCAAATAAAAAGCATGCTTCTTTACTTGATTAATATGACGAACTAAATAAGAAGCAACTTGAATTAAATAAATATAATTAATCCTTAAATTTGAGCATGTTGATCTAGAAGATGATTTCAAGAAGTTAGAGACATTTAGATTAGAATTTGATTGTAAAGAGCATGAGTTATTAGTTGAACTTGGTGTTGAGAAAAGGGCAAATATATATTGAAGAAAATAAGTGCATTACAATATAACAGACACGGGCCTATGCGTGCACATCCACATCCTAGGACACAACATGCATTTCATATCCCTAGATCATGCATAACATCCCATATAGATTAGTGAAACTATTGCTTGGGGTTAGGTGTTATTCTTATGATATGTTAGGACACATAACTCACACTTGTGCTCTACACTATAGAACACATCTTGTGTGGTTGCCTAAGTTATTTGAATTATATTATAGCATATATTTATCTCATCCATTAAAACATAAGGTGAAACCCAAACTCACTTAGGTTCCTAATTAGCATTGATGACTTTGTTGGGATGCTCTCATAAAAGGCCTAGTGAGAGCATATGATATCTTAACAATGTTTGTTTTTAGCACATGACTATAGACTTTAAACAATTTATCATGCTGGAGGCTAGGGCTGGAGGAAAGGTAACATTGGGAGATAATACCCCTAGGAATGTGGTGGGTTCAGGTATGACTAGAAAATCCAAAAACTTTATTATAGAAAATGTTTTATTAGTTGATGAATTGAAATATAATTTGATTAGCATTTGTCATATATATGATAAGGGCTTTGATATAAATTTTTTATCCACTAAATGCATGAGTAGTCTAAAAGAAAAAAAAAATTAAAAGAAAAAGATAAATAATGTTTACATACTTTTTTTGACTTGTATTTATAATTCAAATAGTTTATATCAAAACTAATCTTGATAAATTATGGCAATGACATAGGCGACAATGACATGAAAGCATGAAAATGTTTAAGAGGATAACTCAAAATGACCTAGTTAGAGGTATACCCAAGTTAGAATTCTTTAAGAATAACTTGTTGTTGACCTTATTTCTATATGAGGTCATTAATATCCCTTTATACTCTTGCCAGTTAATCTGATGGTTGATAATCATCCAGTTATTTATAATTTAGAACTTAATCAAACTTCAATCCATTCTTCAATCAAACCTCAATCCAATTTTCAACAAACTTCAATCCAATCCTCAATGAAATATCAATCAAACTTAAGTCTCGATCATTCAGTCTATATAAACCTATGATCACTTAGAGCTACAGCCTTGCACTGTAACCAAGTGAATCAATATATTACCTTACTCAGTGTACGTCACTAGTGATCACCACACTATTCCCTCCATCCAATCATCAATAATCACCTAGTTGTTTGTCATTGATGTGGAAAGTTTAAATTTAATCAATCAAACTTAAAATTGCATATTGATTTGACATGTCCCAATGGTCAAATTAGAACTCCAAACCAAAATTCAAGGTTAAAGGCCTATGTCATATAACCTTTTTTGGGTTATTTTTCACCTCCAATTCATGATCTATATATTGAATATTTATTAGGCATGTTCGAAGGGTCAACCCTATAAATTTGATTCCAATTTAAATTCTCTAATCCAATAAACCAATCTGAAGTCTAAATGATACAAAATAGTCAAAGATTTATAGCCTCTTCCATCGAGCATTCCACCTTGTGGAAGTTGACCTTGGGACCTTCCCAAAAAAATTGACCATATAAATAGACTTTTTTATGACAAATTGAACGCAAAAATTTACTTTGGTGGACCTAGGTTGACCCATATTTGACCAGGAGTTCAAATGACCATAATGTCTTATAAGGAAAAAATTGAAATTTTCTCCAAATCTCAATATGACTCGATCATATCAAACCTTGAAACCTCCTATAATGCATCATAAATGTCAATATGAGTACATTGGATTCAAATTCTACCCTTGGTCATGCATGGTTGAGCAAGTCAACTCACTTTGACTCAATTGTCCCTTAAGGGCTTAATTTGTCATTTGAATATG
Source organism: Dendrobium huoshanense (assembly GCA_016618105.1). Classification (NCBI taxonomy): domain Eukaryota; kingdom Viridiplantae; phylum Streptophyta; class Magnoliopsida; order Asparagales; family Orchidaceae; genus Dendrobium; species Dendrobium huoshanense. Next base: position 6,376,132 of record CM028353.1, read on the forward strand.
AATGACCTCACCATTACATGAGACCACCTACATTAGGTAAAAAAATTGTCATTTTGGACATGTTGGATCCAAATTTAACTCTTGGTTTAACCTTGCTGACCAAATCAACCTTAACTTATGTCTTTTTAGTTTAGTACAATGCCTTGCACAGTGCATTGACACATATTACCATAATCATGTCTAAGCCGCTTCATTAAAAGCTCTATACATAAATCAATAATCATAAGCTCTTCAGCCATTTATTGAGCCATGATGGCCCAATTGAGCTAGCTCAAGCTAGATCAACTGACCATCAACACCTTTATGACTCCCAATTAAACTTTAAATTAGGCTTAAACTTCTCCAAACTCATGTCACCATCTCTCATGGTGATTTGGACCTGACTGATCACCATTACCTAGTCAATATTTAACTTAGTCATCTTGAACAAGTTTGGTCAAGTTTGACCTATTGGCTCAAATCATCTTATTTAATCAAATTAACACCTCCTGGCACTCAAACCTATTCCAATACTTGATGTGAAAACCTCCAAAATGTTGGTGAGTCAAACCTTGATGAGTTTGGCAAATTCAACACATTGAGCTTGTTCAAACTCCCATGTTTTGGTCAAATAACCATGTACATTCAATCAAATCCCAATAAATCACCAATTCGAATTTTTTTTAAGGTTTGAATATATGCAATTCATCATGAGTCAATTTGAAATGAGTTTGACCAAGTCAACTCAAGACATTTGGTTAAACCCCATCTTATATGCAAATATTCACTTTGAACATGGACTTGGCACATGAGATCATCCCCATTCCAGCCCTGTACACTCCCTTTAGTCCACCTTAGCACCCTTAACCTTTTGACTAGTAAAACGTCAACATAAGCTTTTAGAAGGGGTCAAAATTATCAAATACCCTCCTAAAACCATTTCCCTCTAAAGCACCTTTTTTATTCCAGTGTCATGGGCCTTATTGCCCCCTAAATACTCCCTAAGAAGGCTTCAAGAGCTGGTTTATGCAAGTTAGGCAAGGAGGGGTCTCCCTCTTACTTGAGGCCTGCAATGGCCATAAGGCTTGGCTAGCCTTTCCCTTTATGCCCTAACCATTTAGGATAGGTGTAAGATATCAAAAGGATGGGTCTTATTGATCCAAGGCGTTTGATTCAAACCCTAAACCTAAAATGTTCCAAGGGGTTTCATTACTCTCAGGCACTCAATACTTAGCCCCTAGAGCTCTTACATCCCTCTTCTTATTTCATTTCAACTATCTGAGAGTTCCTTCTCCTTTCCCAAGTCTAATTCCACTGGTCAAATGCTATCAGTAATGAATCTCTAGCTAGGGGAGCCAATAAGTCTATCTAAGCTTTTTAGCCATCAATCCAAGCATTTTTTACTGTGGATTTCTTTTAAGAAAATATACTTGGACAGTCTAGAAGCTTAATTAGCCCAATAATATTAAAAAATGCTAAGCAAATCACCATAAAACTCAACCCTAGCTCTACACACTTATATTAAAAAAGGTTTTCAAAATGTTGATTTTAAGCCAAACAAACATTCACCCATTAATGATCTTCATATGGACGAGCTCTATTTAAAATTTTGTTAAAAATGGTTGAGTATTTTGGAAGAATGAATCAATTATTCTATTCCTAGGGCTTTTCACATGATTCATTCATGTGTACAAAATTTAGACAATTGTTGTCACGAACAATGACCTAGATTTTGAAAGTTCGTTAGGGATATTAAGCCCTATAGAACTGGCCCAAGCTAACCAAGAGGGGGGGGGGGGGGTGAATTGATATTTTAAAATTCTTTTCAATAAAGGCAATAAAATCACAAACCAAAACCAAATCACACCACAAGACAAAATAATGCGGAAATTTAAAGTGCGAAAGCAAGAAATAAGAACACAAAAATTTATAGTGGTTCGGTCAACTTGACCTACATCCACTCCCTGGAGGCACCCTCCGAGTATTGCACTACAATCGTGACTCTCCTTTAGCCCCCACAGCTAGGCGGAGAAGCCTTTACAACGAACCTCTTTTTACCACCCCGGCAAGGCAGAGAACATATCTCCTTTTTCTTCATCCTGAAGCTGGCAGAGAACCACAATCAGATGCTGACTCCTTACCTGTATCGACCCTTCCACGGATGAGAAACTCTAGACGAAGAAGAAGCAGAGCGATCCTTGAAGCAACCCTTGTAAATCCCCTCACAAGCTCCCCCTCACAAGATCCTCTCTCTCTCCCTCTCTCTCTTTCTCTCCTCAAGGTCTTCTCAGGTCAAGGCAGCAGCAAAAGATTGTTTAAAATGTTAAACAAGAGCTCTTAAATAGAAGAGCTTCAAAGGAGCTCATTAATTGCAAGTTGCCGACAATATCGTCCAGGCCGATATGGACATCATCCTGGCCGATCAGTACAAATCTTAGAAGATCGGTCAGAGCATTGCCCTGAATGCAAACTGGACTATTTAAAAATTATCTTGATCGTCCAGGCCGATCTCACGATCTTCCCGGTGGATCAGTTCAAATCAGAGAAAAATTGTCTAGAGCATCGCTCTGAATTTGAGCTGGCTGATATTTATCATCCAGAAGTGACTAAGGTTTTTGAATAGATCGTCCTGGCCAATCCTGCGATCGTCCAGGATGATATGATCATATAAATCATCCTTAATTACTCCCTTGATTTTCTGATCAATTAAGGCATAATTTTTGAATATCGTCCAGGCCGATCAATGATCATCCTAGCCGATTATTAAAAAATACATAATATCTTAATTGTCTATGGCGGCAACTTCTTTCTATTTTGAGCTTATCATCCTGGCCGATAGACGTATTATCTAGGATGATCTATTAATGACGGCTAAAAATCCTTATTTAGACTTTCTGTTTTAAGCCCGATCGTCTAGGATGATGTAAATATCATCCTGGGCGATATGAGTAAAAATAGAAATTCTAAGTCTCTCAAGTGTGTGTGTGTGTAGGGTTACTTAACATCAGTCTCTTGAACATTACAAATAGACTCAAGAAGAGAAAAAAACAAAGTACAGACTGACTCAACCCTAAACCTACGTAATATTGAACTGGCTTTGTTCGTTCGTCTGATCTTTGATTCTTGAAAAGTTAGAAGTAACAGACAGTCCAAGAGAATCAATAGTATTTATCAATCATCAAAACATAAGTCATGAAAATAGATTTGCAACAATCTCCCCCTTTTTGATGATGGCAAAACACTACAAAAATAGTTAGCAGTAAAATTTCGGGATCGACAAGTGTGAAAACATCATAAACTTCTCCCCCTTTTGACATATCAAAAAGGAGGAGGGAAAAAGACCAATAGCAATTTTTTTTTAAACCAAGGCATGAAAATGATGTAGTATTCCATGTGATTGATTTAAAAAACTTGTGGGTTAATGAGTTAACATTCTCAACAATCCAAAGAGTGGTAGAATATCCGGTCATGGTTACCCTTAGCTCAGACGTTTTCTTAGGGTAGAATCGTCTTTTGAAATCAATGACCTAACTCAAAAAATTAATTGGATATGAGAAAAAGCATCCATCCATCACTTGGTTTAAGAAAAAATATCTTTATAAAATAATGAACCAAAGTAAATCTGTCACGATCGTGAAACAATCGAAATCAAGCCTTTGAGAATCAAAACTTCTAAGTTCTAAAAGATTTAAAAAGAGAGAATAGCATGCTTTTGAGTGGGCTTCATTTTATGCCTCTTGTCAATTGAGTGGCGCTTTGCGCATCTTTTTATAGATTTTCAATTTTAGCATATTTGCGCTTCTTTTGTTGGCATCATTGGCCAAAATTTTTTTTTTATTTTTTTAATTTTTTGCAAGCTACATTCTCTTTTATAACCTCTTAAAAAAAATCCTTAGTTGTAAGTATATCTTCTTAGATATTAGAGAATAGGAGCTCTCTCTCTAACATAAGGAAGAATTACCACAAGTAGAATCAATAATCAAAGATAAGAGTAACGAGAGGTCTTGATGTGATAAAAAAACTTTAAACATTATAAATACAAGATAGATTTGCTTAAGCAAGCTTAAGAAAAATTCTTAATTTCATACAAAATCTTTAATTTGAAATATATTTTTGATTAGAAAAGAAAACTATGCCACTAAAATAGGTTAGAGAAAGAGACACAATCACAAAATATTTTTACCATCTAAGAGATTAAGAGATGAAAAACACATTGACTACAAATTTTTAAAAACAAGGGCATGGAATATGTTATCATTTCAGCGATGATTTTGTAAAACTAAGTAAGAGGAAAAAAAAAAGAAAGTAAAACAACCCAAAAACTAAGAGAAAATAAAAAAAACAAAAGCAAAAGAAAGTAACTAAAAGATCAAGTTTCATGCATTTATGTCAATCACACCCAATCTGGTCCTTAAAGAACTGAAAGTGTCGAAGGCCAATGGTTTAGTAAAGATGTCAGCCAATTGATTTTCAGTTGTCACATGGTGTAATTCAATGTCTCCCTTAGTCACATGATCTCTAATGAAGTGATGCCTAATCTCAATGTGCTTAGTCCTTGAATGTTGGATAGGATTCTTAGAGATGCATATGGCACTAGTGTTGTCACAAAAGATTGAGATGGTGCCTACACGTAATCCTAAATCCAATACATGTTGTTTCAACCAAAGGACTTGGGCCACACAACTTCCAAGAGCAATGTACTCAGCTTCAGCAGTGGAAAGTGCAACAGAGTTTTGCTTCCTACTAGACCAAGAGACCAAAGACTGTCCAATGAATTAACAAGTTCCTGAAGTGCTTTTTCTATCCACTTTGCATCCTGCAAAATCAGAGTCAGAAAAACCAATAATCTCAAAATAAGTGCTGTGTCTAGGGTACCAAATCCCTAACTTTGGGTCCCCAAAAGGTATCTAAAAATTCTCTTAACTACAGTTAGGTGGGACTCCTTAGGGTCAGCTTGAAATCTAGCACAAAGGAAAACACTAAACATAATATCTGGTCGGCTCGCAGTCAAGTAAAGTAAAGATCCAATCATGCCTCTATACTTCTTCTGATCAACAGACTTACCACTTGGGTCCTTATCAAATGGAGCACTAGAAATCATGGGAGTGTTAATTGGCTTAGCTTTGTCCATATCATATTTCTTCGAAATGTCCTTTATGTATTTTGTTTGATTTAAAAAGGTTCCATCCTCCAATTGTTTTATGCTAAATCCCAAAAAGTAGGACAACTCTCCCATCAAACTCATCTCAAACTCTCTACTCATTGTTTTAGAGAAATCATCACATAATTTTTTATTAGAAGATCCAAAGAGTATATCATCAACATAAATATGAACAATGAGTAAGTCATCTGTAACTCTCCTAAAAAAAAGGGTGGTGTCTACGCTCCCTTTAACAAACTCCCCAAAAGACTCATTTTTATGAGAAAGAAATCTAGTCCAAGTGAACCTCGAGTAGTCATCAACAATCACAAATCCATAGAATTTCCCTCCCAGGATGGCAGTGTTAATGGGTCCAAACAAATCCATGTGAAGGACATCTAAAGGTCTAGAGGTGCTAATGTCCTTAATGGGGTGAAAGGTGGAGTGGACTTGCTTTCCTAATTGACAGGCATTACAAAGGTGGTCTTTTAAAAACTTGAGTTTGGGGACACCTCTAACTAGATCTTTTTGGGTCACTTTCCTAAGGGTTTTCATACTTGCATGACAAAGTCTCCGGTGCCACAACCATGAATCATCAATCATTATTTTAAAGCAAAATGAAGCAGCACATTCAATATTATTTAAATCAAGCATGTAAACGTTGTTGATCATCTTTCCCTGCAAAATAGTGTTGTTACTTAAACTTACAATGCATGAATTTGCAAAGAATTGCACGATGAAGCCTTTGTCACAGAGTTGACTGATGCTGAGCAAGTTGTGCTTCAATCCATCTACAAGCAAAACATTTTTAATCATAAGATTCTTGGAATTACCAATTATACCTGCACCTACTACCTTCTTGGTGGTGTTGTCTCCAAGAGTAATCTTGCCTCCAGTCCTGGACTCTAGTACAACAAACTGGTTGGCATCACCAGTCATATGTTGAGAGCATCCACTATCCAGGTACCACATACTCTCACGAGGCCTTTTGTGAGAGCCCTCCTGCAAAATTACCAAATGTTAGATTTAGGAACCCAAGCAGGTTTGGGTTCCTTCTTATGAAGAGTAGAATGCAATGCATGTGTGGTATACTATGGATCATGCACCTTAGGTCTCCACACCAAATGTGTACTATGGTGAACTGTGCAAGTGTGTGAGATATGTCCTAGCATGCCACATGAAAAACATCTAACTCCAGAAAAAGGATTTCTTAAGTGGTTTGAGTTATAATGCCTCTTCCTATGTTTTGGCAATTGATCAAAAGTAGGTGTCATCCTAGTTTTCTTATAAGTTTCTAATTCATTTTGAATCTTCAAATTTGTGCTTTTTAAGACCTCATTTTCAATCCTCAAATTTTTCTCAATCTCTTTAGACTTCTTAAAATCTGATTCAAGTGATGTGTGTGAAACTTTTAATGCATCATGCTTTTCAATTAATTCACAATGATTTTTATTTAACTCATAAATTTCATCAAGTAAAGTCATGTGATTTGAATCAATCATTTGATGGTCTTTAGTCAAAATTTCATGCTCTTTTTGTAGATTCAAAAATTCTAATTTCTAGCTAGCATGTGTTTTCTTTAATTTCCAATATGATGCATGAATTTTTTCTAAAACTTCAAGAAGTTGATCGTAGGAAAGTTCACATACCTCTTCTTGATCAAGATTGTAGTCTTCCACAAGCACAATTTCGATGTCTCATCTTCGGGTTCCATCTCCGATGAGTCCGATGCAAAATCCGCCCAAAATGCTTTTTGTACTCTCATCTTATCCTTCTTTAGCTTAGATTTCTCCTCACCCTTTCCTTTGCTTGAGTGATCTTTAAGTGTAGGGCAATCAGTTTTCACGTGTTCTGGTTTCCTGCATTCATAACAAATGATATCAGAAGATCCTTTAGAATATTTATGATCTTTACCTTTTCTCCAATGATGTTTTTGCTTCTTCCTTAGAAAGCTTTTAAATTGCCTTGTGATGAAGGCAACTCCATCACTTTCAGACCCGGAAGATTCAGAATCTGATTTGTGTGCTTTTAGTGCAACTTTTTTCTCCTTCTTCTTCTCACATGCATCAAGATTTCTTTGATTCACTGCTTGCTCGTAAGTAATGAGTGAGCCAAGTAAGTTATCATTAGAATAAGTGTTAAAATCCTTAGATTCAGTGATTGCAGTGATTTTAGCATCATATGACGAAGACAACCATCTCAAAATCTTGTTTACTTTTTCATAGTTTGAAAGTTCTTTTCCTAATGCATGCAGTGAAGTAACTATGTGAGTAAACCTAGTATACATGTCAGAAATTGATTCATGAGGTTTCATGCGAAAAAGTTCGTAGTCATGCAAGAGAATATTCAAACGGGATTGTTTAACTTCATTAGTGCCTTCATAGGTGATACATAATTTATCCCAAATTTCTTTACCAGTTTTGCAAGTGGAGACACACATGTAATCCTCAGATTTTAAAGCACAGAAAAAATAGTTCAAACATTTTGCATTCAATTGAGCTAAATCTCATTCATCAAAAGTCTATTCAGTAAAAGCAACTTCAGTTTTAACATCATTAATTTCACGAGAAGGTGGAGAATAACCTTCTTTGATAAGCCTCCACATGCGATAATCAGTAGATTGTAAAAATATTGACATGCGGGTTTTCCAGAAAAAAGAAGGTAGGTTATCGAACAGGGAAGGTTGGGTAATAGAATACCCTTCCGTAGTGTTACGATTCCCAAGGTTAGCCATGGATTAAAATAAAAAAGTTTTCAAACTTAAAATTTTTGAATCCTGCTCTGATACCACTTGAAAGTTTGTTAGGGATATTAAGCACTATAGAACTGGCCCAAGCTAACCAAGAGGGGGGGGGGGGTGAATTGGTATTTTAAAATTCTTTTCAACAAAGGCAATAAAATCACAAACCAAAACCAAATCATACCACAAGACAAAATAATTCGAAAATTTAAAGTGCAAAAACAAGAAATAAGAACACAAAAATTTATAGTGGTTCGGTCAACTTGACCTACGTCCACTCCCCGGAGGCGCCCTCCAAGTATTGCACTACAATCGTGACTCTCCTTTAGCCCCCACAGCTAGGCAGAGAAGCCTTTACAACGAACCTCTTTTTGCCACCCCGGCAAGGCAGAGAACCTATCTCCTTTTGCTTCCTCCTGAAGCTGGTAGAGAACCACAATCAAATGCTGACTCCTTACCTCTACCGACACTTCCACGGACAAGAAACTCTAGACAAAGAAGAAGCAGAGCGATCCTTGAAGCAACCCTTGTGAATCCCCTCACAATCTCCCCCTCACAAGATCCTCTCTCTCTCCCTCTTTCTCTTTCTCTCCTCAAGGCCTTCTCAGGTCAATCATCTGCAAAAGATTATTCAAAACATTGAACAAGAGCTCTTAAATAGAAGAGCTTCAAAGGAGCTCATTAATTGCAAGATGCCGATAATATTGTCCTGGCCGATCAGTACAAATCTCAGAAGATCGGCCAGAGTATCGCCCTGAATGAAAATTGGATGATTTAAAAATTGGCTTGATCATCCAGGCCGATCTCACGATTGTCCCGGCCGATCAGTTCAAATCAGAGGAAAATTGTCCAGAGCATCGCCTTGAATTCGAGCTGGCCGATATTTATCGTCCAGAAATGACTAAGGTTTTTGAATAGATCATCCTGGACAATTCTGCGATCGTCCAGGATATATGATCTTATCAATCATCCTTAATTACTCTATTGATTTTTTGATCAATTAAAGCATAATTTGTGAATATCGTCCAGGCCGATCAATGATCGTCATGGCCGATTATTAAAAGATACAGAATACCTTAATTGTCTATGGCATCAACTTCTTTATGTTTTGAGCATATTGTCCTGGCCGATACACGTATAATTCAGAACGATCTGTTAATAACTGCGACCTTAATTAAGAATCCTTATTTAGACTTTATATTTTAAGCCCGATTGTCCAAGACGATGTAAATATTATCCTGGCTGATATGAGTAAAAACAAAAATTCTAAGTCTCTCAAGTGTGTGTGTGTAGGGTTACTTAGCATCATTCTCTTGAACATTACATATAGACTCAAGAAGAGATAAAAAAAAGAAAGTATAGACTGACTCAATCCTAAACCTACGCAATCTTGAACTGGCTTCGTTCGTTCGTCTGATCTTCGATTCCTGAAAAGTTAGAAGTAACAGGCAGTCCAAGAGAATCAATAGTGTTTGTCAATCATCAAAACATAAGTCATGAAAATAGATTTGCAACAAATTTTGTCATTCCATGACTTGTATTAATAGCACGGTTCAATTTCACATTTAGATCTCCATTTGGCTCGATCTAAGCTGTTGATCCAAAACCATGAATGATCTGACAGTGCTCATCAACTGCTGATGCAAAAAAGTGAAACTCCATCTGCCTCCATCGACTTCCTGCATTAAAGGTTAATGATTGATCTAGTGTAATAATTAGCCGTTAATGCCTGGCTCCACGTGGTTTTGATATGACAAACCAGAGCATACCGCGTGGCTTGCCATTGACGCCATTTGTGTTTAAATAATATAATTAATTTAAATTAATTTAATTAACAAAAACTTTAGATATTCAAATTTAATCCAAATTTAAAATTAAATTTGGGGAATTTCATTAATTTTATTTTAGTTATTTCAATTATACATAAAACTTTATTTTAATTTGAAATAAAAACTCATTAATCAATTTTCCCCCAAATTTGGCAGAGGTGTATAACGGCCTTTTTCTTAACCACTTTAATTTTTTTAAGGCCATTTGATACAAGCCCAAGTCAAATTTAAATTTTCAAAGAGATGTGCTCATATTTTAACCTAATTTTAAAACTTCATTCTAAATGTATGTCAAATTCATTTTGAAAAATCAAACGATCAAGTGAGATCTTTAAACAAAGCTTAAATTGGATGAAGTTAAATTTAATCAAGTTCAAAAGCAAGTTTAGGAATTTGCATTTATTCCTTATATTATTTTGCATAGTCTTTTGCTAGCTTGCGTTTGAATTTGATTAACTAATGTTATGGTGAGTGTTCTTTTTACTATTACATCTCAAACTAGTTGAGGTGAGGAATTTTTCTTTTGGTGAATTTTTGAAGGTTTGCATTATGGGTTAAATAAAACACTTAAAAATTCACCCCTTTCCAATGCACTAAGGTTTAGGTCATATGTTCGAGAATGACTTGCATGATGTGACTGCTCATGTGTATTTTAAGGGTTACAAAACTTTGATTTATAACCAACATGACTTAGGTACAGTTAAGGACAAAAATTAAGGATAATATTGAGGAATTTAGGAAAGGTATAGAAATTCAAATTTGTATCCAATAGGGGTGAAATTAAAAACATATAAACCTTGTGACATTACCTACCTTATGCTAAAATTTCATTGATTTTTAAACTCATTAGCTTAGAAATTTTGTTGAGTCAAGTTAACCCTTTAATTAAGTCTAGAACTTTGAAAAATCATAATTAATTAAAATTAAATCCAAAAAATTCAAATAATATATCAAGCTCTTCAAAATTAAATCCTCTAACTAGGAAAATTATAATCCCAATGACTAAATCTTTAATTTAAGCTTAATTTAATTTTTAAGAAAAATTAAATTTTAATTAAAATAAACATTTAAAAATTATTTAAAATTCTAAATAAATCTTAAACTCTTTAAAATAATCCCATAGTTCAACCTTTATGAGTGGTTTCAAAATTTTTGGTGTAAAATTATTAAAATCCTCTCAATTAAATACTCAAACTTAAAAAATTTATAATTAATTCCAAAAAAATTTCAAATTGAATGAACATAAAGGCATTAGACTCCATTAAGGGTCTAGTATTTATTAAAAATATCAAACCTCTAGAAATTAGTCAAAATAAAAAAGTTAACTTCTTAGTCAATTGTAGTTTAAAAACATGTCTAAATTTTAAAAAATTCTTAACTTATACTAGAAAAATTCAAATCCATCATACTTAGTGTCAAGTTACTCATCCTAGGTTCTTGTATTTAGAAAAAAAAATATTAAAACTCTAGAATTCAACTTAATTTAAAAAGTTAAAATTTGATCCCTTAATTTAATGAATTAATAACTCATAAAAAATTCAAAATTTAATAATTGATTAAACTAATAAAATGTCAATTTAATTATGAAAATCAATTAGCTAACCATCAAATACATAATAACCAATCCAAAAATAAAGATTTTATGATGGACTATCTTAAGATGTGTGGATAAGTGTCCTAAGGTGGCTTGGTTTCTCGAGCCCACTATGATAATGCAATGAATGGATTCAATGGAGTATACAACTTTAAATTTAATTGATTATTAATTATTTAACCAAAATTAAATATTTAATTCAACTACTTCAACTTGGTTTCTAGGATGGTCTACCTTGAGCTATAAGATTAAGTGCATAAAGAGGCCTGGTTCTTCGAGCCCACTATGACAACGCAATAAAATAGTTGATGGAAAACATATTTAAATTAATCATTCAAATCAATAACCAGCTAATTAATTTTAAAGATTATTAACCCACTAATTTTTAACCAATTAAATTAACTAAATAATATTGGTTACTACTAGGTAACTCAGGCCTACGAGGCTGTTAACTTAGCCCTAAGAAATGTGAAATAAACTTTACGGCCCTCATGAAAATAAAAGTATTAATCACTCTATACTTAAATCAATTTTAAAATGAGCAATAAAACATCAATAATTTAACTCAAATAAAAATCCTATAAGCCTACAATAAACATTAAAATATTAGACAACTTTAACAACTGTTGAGATTATTACAACTTAGGTTTTTATTGTTGATATTTTTGCAACATGTTTGTTTTTGATGATTCCAAATATAATTATTTTAATTATTATTTCTCCTAATAGATTTTGGATGCATTGCTTTGTTGTTTGTGCATACTAATTTTTCAGAGAAATCATACTCCAGATTATTGAAGACTTCAAATCAGATTAGTTTAGAGACTATTATAAATGAAGTATGTAATTTTTCATTTTATTGACTCTGAGAGAGTGTAATTGTAATTGAGTAACTATGCACACACACATACAAAGGGGTAGAGATTAAAATTTGTATTTTTTAAACTAATTGTACTGTACTAATACACTTCATACAGGATGATTTGTTTAGTTATTTTCCCTGACGGGCAGTCAAATAAATAGAAATGAAAATTTTTCTAAGTATGGATTGTACTATACGAACAAAATTTGTACATGCCTTCCAGAGTACAAAATGGATGGGTTCTTAGTCATGTAAAAAGAATTTTTTAAGTATGGATCGTACTGTATGAACACAATTCTTACATGCCTTCCAGAGTACAAAATTGTAAGGTCCTTTTTCATTTTGACTTTTTGTCCCTATGAACTTGATATTTTTTATAACTGATCATACCAGATGATATTTTCATTGTATGTATGCGGATCAGAGTATGAAATTTATGGGTCTCTCTTCATCCCAATGAAGGTGAAAAATTTTCTAACGATTCGTACTGGATGAATATTGTTCGTACTGGATGATGATCATGTATGAATATTTTTGTACCAATTCATAATAGATTTATATGAAACCATTTTTTGTACTATTCATATGTATGAATTATAATCATATTGTATAATTGTGTACGCTCAAAATTGAAAATTTTAATTTTCTGGATGATTTTTTGTATCTTTAGTATAAAAGGTCCATTAAAACTGACATGAAAAAGTCTTATCTTCATGATTTTTCAAGGGAAATTGAAAGAGAGAGTGTTTGAGAGAGATTTCTTGCAAGTGGAGTGTGAGGTTCTCAAGGTTACTTAAGGGTGAACATATGATGGTTCTCTGCCGCACTTGGATTAGTGGAGGAGAGGATTTATAAAGGCTTCTCTGCCTTACTGTGGGGGAAAAAAGGGAAACACTTTTGGTAATATTACAATACATGAAGAGGGAGTCTTCAGGGAGTAGATGTAGGTCATGTTTGACCGAACCACTATAAATCTTTATGTTATTTAAATTTTTGTTTTTTATTTACCACAAGTTATTTTTCTATGGTTGAGAAATTATTTTTAAATTTTAATTAACTTGCTACAAATCTTAAAGGTTTTCAATTTTAAAATCTAGGAGTAATTTTTATAATTTCCAATCCACCTTCCTCTTAGTTAGCCTTGAGACAGTAGCTTAGGTTTAATAACCAAATCAAGATTCAACAAGTAGTATTGGAGCTTTGTTTCAAAATCATAAGTTTAAACTACTTTTTAAAAAATGAGAATTGTTACTTTTGAAAACTGAAACACACCAGACGATTACTCGTTTACTAAACCTCCTTTATTTGATAATATCCCTTTTAATTTTTAGAAATTATGCATGTCTACATTTTTGTAATCCCTTGATTATTGTATATGGATCTTAGTCCAAGAAGGGTATACAAAACTAACTAGATTAGTTAATGGTATTAGAGTTGAAACACCCTTTGCAGATTGGACTGTAGAAGAATGTGCATTAGCACAACTTAATGTAAAATGTTTAAACAGTTTGCTTTATGCAATTAAGTTAGAAGACTACATGCTGGTTTCCACTTGCAAAAGTGGAAAGGACATATGGGATAGACTTTTTATTATTTATGAAGGGATTAGTAACATAAATAAGTATAGATTAAATATCTTGTTATATTATTATGAATTATTTTGTATGAAACTAAATGAATCCATTTCTAAAATGTATAAAAGATTTACTCAAATTGTCACTTCTTTATATACATTGGGTAGGGAACTAATGAATGCTAAAAAGTTTAATAAAATTCTTCGTTGTTTGGCTACTGCATATGATGCTAAAATAATTACTATTATAGAGTCTAAAGATTTAAATGTTTATTCTATTAATAATCTTCTTGGTTCATTAATTGCCTACGAGCAAGGAGTGAGTCAAAAGAAGATTGATGTAGGTGAACAACAAAAGGAAAAGAACATTACACTGAAAGTGAAGGAGTCGCAGAGTGATCTATCACAACCTTAGGATGAGGATGACAATGCCTTAATGACTAGGCAATTTAGAAGTTTTCTAAAGAGGAAGTAGAAGAGATGCCAACAATGGAATAGAGGTAAGTTTAAAAATAATGTTAAGGTTTCTAATGATGTGATTTGCTATTAATGCAGGAAACCCAGACATATAAAATTAGATTGCCTAAATCTAAAAGCCACTCATAGAAAGGATAAAGTAGAGGAGAAACCAAATGTGAAGAAGGGAAAGATGAGATTCCAAAGTACTTTTCGGGCAGACTCTGCTTCGGATTCATTAGAAATAAAAAAAGAGGAGGAAGTGACTAAATTATGATTAATGGATGATAATCTTAATAAGTCAGATTAATAAGAGATAAGTGACTTGACCTATAATGAACTCTTAGAAGTTTTTGAAAAAATTCATGATGCATATAGAAAACTAAAGAAAATGCATGATAGTCTGAATTTAGAAATACAAGAATTATAAAGAGAACACGAAATTCTTAGGAAAGATCATACTTTGATAGATAATAACCACATGAGCTTACTTGAAGAATTTGACGACTTGAATAAGAAGAATGATATTTTAAAATCATCCTATACTAAATTGGAAAAAGAATTCAAAGATTTTAATGATAAATCTGAGAGTAGAGAGCTCTATTTATACTTTGATAAGAATATGTTATAATATTTAAATACATTTCTAAAATTGAAAGTGCAAGCTCTCGAGGAAAATAAGAAACCACCAACACTTGAAGATTTTACTAATTCTATTTTGTGTTTAAAATTTTTTAAACTCAGGAAGAATCAAAGTTATTATAGAAAATTAAGAAACTCTTTTTCTGGAGTTAAATGTTATTCTTATGGGATGTCTGTATATATTGCACACTCATATACTTTGCATAGAAAAACTCATTTAGTGTGGAGACCAAAGATGCATAAACATAGCCATATCATACATGCATCTAGTTTTATTTTGCCAAAAGGAAAACCCAAACTTATTTAGATTTCTAAGTCTAACATTTGATTATTTTGTAGGAATGCTCTCATACAAGGCCTTGTGAGAGCATTTGGTACCTGGGCAGTGGTTGCTCAAAGCATATGACTGGAGACACTACACAATTTATAACACTGGAAGTCAGGAATGGAGGCAGGGTTACACTGGGAGATAACACCACTAGGAAAGTGATTGGCACATGTATGATAAAAAACTTGTAAAAAATTTTCATTAAAAATGTGTTACTTATAAAAGGCTTAAAGCATAATTTGTTAAGTATTAGCTAGCTATGTGATAAAGGATACAATGCAAATTTTTTTCTTACTAGTTGTATATTAAACCTAAATGGAAATGATGTTTTGCATAGATTAAGGGAAAATAATATTTATATGTTATATTTAAATTGTATTAAACCTCCTAATACTTTTTGTTTAAAAACTATTTCTAATGAATCATGGTTATGGCATAGGAGACTCTATCACTCTAGCATAAAAAATCTTAGGAAAATGTCCAAAAAGAATTTGATTATAGGTATACCCAAACTAGACTGTACTAAGAATCATCTTTGTGATGCATGTCAATTAGAGAAATAGGTGATGTCTTCATTTCATTCCAACAAGGATCTTAGAACTAGTAAACCTTTGGAGATTTTATATATGGATCTTTTTGGATCAGTTGGCACTATTAGTCTAGGAGGAAAGGTATACATATTTGTGATTGTTGATGATTTTTTTAGATTCACATGGGTTAAATTCTAATATTATAAGAGTGAATTATTTGAGGAGTTTAGAGATTTTTTGACTTGGATTTAGAGGGAGCTAGGGAGTGAGATTTTAACAATTCAAAGTGATCACGAGGGAGAATTTAAAAATGAAAAATTTGAGAAATTTTGTAAAGAAAAAGAAATTGATCACAATTTTTCTACACCTAGGACCCCTCAGCAGAATGGGATAGTCGAAATAAAAAAATAGAACATTAATTGAAGCTGATCGAGCCATGTTGGCAGAATATTTACTTTCTAAATATTTTTGGGCTGAAGCGGTTAGTACTACCTATTATGTTCTGAACACGGTGAACATTAGATCAAAATTAAATAAAACACCTTATGAGCTTCTTAAGGAGAGAACACCTAATTTGTCATATTTGCATGTTTTTTGATGTAAGGTGTTCATACATAATAATATAAATTCTATCTTAGGAAAATTTGTTTCAAGATTAGATGAAAGAATTTTTCTTGAATACTTTAGTGTTGGAAAATCTTATAGAGTATTTAACAAAAGAACTTTGATAGTTGAGAAGACAACACATATTATTTTTGATGAATTTGGAATTTTGGAAGAGCCAAATTTAGAAGGGGATGAAATAGAAAATAACTCCCAAAAATTTAAAAAGATTATTTTGGAAGAAAATGTGGAAAAAGAAAACCACTTGCCTAGAGATTTAAAACTTACTAAAACCCACTCTAAGGAATTTATTTTAGGTTAACCTAGTGAGGGTGTTAGGATTAGGTGTGGACTAAGCAAAGAAGTCAATCATTCTGCCTTCATTTCAATGATAGAACCCACAAATATAAATTAAGAACTTTTGGATGAATTTTAGATTTTGGCAATGCAAGAAGAATTAAATTAATTTATAAGAAATGTAGTTTGAGAATTAATTGCAAGGCCAAAAATTAAAGTGTAGGCTAAAGTAAGTGGGTATTTAAAAATAAAATGAATGACACAGGAGTTGTTGTTAGAAATAAGACTAGATTGGTGGCTAAGGGGTATAATAAAATTGAAGGAATTGATTTTGAGGAGACTTTTGCCCCTATAGCAAGACTTGATGTAATTAGAGTTTTGTTAGAATTTACCTATTTTAAAGAATTTAAATTATTTTAAATGGAGTGATTCAAGAGGATGTTTATGTTGAACAACCTCCAGGTTTTGAAAATTTAAAATATCCAAATCATATTTTTAAATTGAGAAAGGTATTATATAGATTGAAACACACACCTAGGGCATGGTATGAGAGGTTGATCACTTTCCTACTTGGGAGATCTATTGAAAAAGGAAGTGTGGATACCTCTCTCTTTTTGAAGAAATTGGGAGATGACATACTCATTGTATAAATTTATGTTGACGATATCATCTTTGGATCTACAAATAAAAATCTTTGTGATGATTTTTCTTAAATAATAAGTAGTGAATTTGAAATGAGCCTAATGGAAGATTTAAGTTACTTTCTAGGTTTTAGCATTAAGAAAATTAAGGAATGTATATTTCTTAGTCAGTCAAAGTATGTTAAGAACATCATCAAGAAGTATAAAATGGATAATGCTAGACCTGTTAGTACACCTATGAGTTCCTCAATTCAATTGGATAAGGACCCAAAGGAAAAATATGTTAAGCAAAAGAAATTTAAAGGAATTATTGGATCTTTGCTTTATTTGATTGCTAGTAGTCCCGATATAATGTTTAGTGATTATTTATGTGCTAGATTTCAATCATATCCAAAAGAATCACATTTGATAGTAGTAAAAAGAATTTTGAGATATCTCTTGGGAACTCAGAACTTACGAATTTGATATCCTAAGCACAGCTCTTCATTCAAAATTATTGGATATTATGATTCAGACTTTACAGGATTTAGAGTTGATCGAAAGAGTACATATGGAGCTTATCAATTTATAGAAATTTTTTTTAGTTTCTTGGACCAATAGAAAACAAAATTTTGTAGACCTATCTATTATTGAAGCTGAATACATTACCTTAAGAAGATGTGTGGCATAAGTTCTTTGGTTGAAATAATAGTTGATTGATTTAAGATTTACAATAGGAACAATATCAATTTATTGTGATAACACTAGTGACATTTGTATTTCAAAAAATCCTATTCAAAATTCTAGAACCAAATATATAAACATAAGGCATCATTGGTCAAAAAGCCTGTACGAAAGGATGTTTCGTAACTTGTGTGAATACAAAAAGTCATTTTATTTTGAACGTATTTGATCATACATAAAAAATTATATTGGTAAATGATGAACCATCTATCGTATTGTATGAATCTCTTTTCGTACGTATGAATAGTCATTTTTCTTTAAATAGGAGTGCTTTAGATTTCATTTTCATTTTCATTCATTTCTCAGCCTCCTTTAATCCTTCACTTCTTAGTTATGGCCAGTTCTAGCAAGCGTGGTAGAGTAACTAAGGAATCATCTTCTAGGAGTGTATATGAAAACTTTCTATCTAGAGCAAATGAGGATTCTTTCCTTAGGTTTGTCTCTGCAAAAATTACTCCCTTTTGAATCTTACTTCAAGAAGATATCCATTTTTAATTAATACCTCTTTTCTCCACCACTCAATTTGCCTTTATCTTAAGTTTGATTCATGCCTACAATAAAGAAACCTTTCACTATTTTTTGGTAAACATATCTTTTAGTTCTGATGAGAGTAGGATAAGATCTAATGTCCTGAAGAAAAGAGTAAAAATCACTAAGGAAGATTTGGGAACCACTTTGCATTTAAGAACTCAAGGGGTTAGAGCCCACACAATGAATTCTAAATATAATTTTGACTGGTCTGAAAAAAATAAAGTTCTTGGAGGGGTTGAACAAGTAGGTCATTTTCCTAGGGTCTATACCTTAAACCAAAATGCAAGGGTCATTCAGCATGTCCTTAGAACTTCAATAATTCCTAAAGCTAGTGACCATATTAACATTACTCCTCTTCTATCCACTGTTACTTATTTTATCATGACTGGACAACTAATAGATGAAGCCCAACTTATTCTTGATTATATTCATGTCTTTTTAAAATTGGACATGTCTCTCATAGGAGGAAGAAGAATATTTCCTTAGGACATCTTATATCCTATATTTTAGAGAAGAAATACTATCTAGTTCATCCTGTGCCGCTACTTAAATTGTTAATCTACTTTATTGATGCTTCATTTCGAGCACTTTTTGGGAAAGATGGCAATACAAGTGGGGATTATAAGGGAAAAGGGGGAGCACTAGCACCTGCACCTGCTCAAGGACCTGACTTTTAGGAGATGGTCCAGGGCTTTGACCGTCTAGAGAGTCATTTTGATCAGTACTTTAATCAAATTCAGACTTACCTAAATCAGTAGGATGCTCAATACCAGCAAGACATGAGGTGGACTCGAGGACAATTCAAATTCGTGAACACTAATGTAGCTATGATTAATAGTTATTTTTTTGTCTTCAACCAGCCTTCTCCTCTATACCAGGGCCCTTCAGATTTCTAGATATTCTTCTTGTGTGTTGTCTTTTCTAGTCCTTTGTTAATCTTTATGATGTTTTCTATGCTTTGTGTACTTTTCTTATTTTAGATATTTGATGTTGTTATTGTTATGTTATGTTGTCTTAAGATCTATGTATTAATATCAATTGTGCTTCATTGTATTAGATCTTCATATTGATATCAATAAAAAAATATCTTATTTTGTTTAGTTGATTTTATTCTTTGTTTGAAATGTTAGTTTGCCTATATGATAATCTTATCTTAATTGATTTGAAAAGTGTTATAAATTAAACTGCAGTATAAAAATTAATTTCATTATGAAATCTAATTTTTTAAAATTTTTAAGTTAATTTATAACATGATCAAGTTAGGGAAATCAATCTTATGTTCTGGTTAGGCAAACATAATTCACAATATTATTATTGCAATTTTGATGTCTTACTATTTTTTTTTTGTTTTAATATAATTATATTTGTAATTAGAGAAATTTTGATTTTCTAGATTATTGATTTTGGAAAGATCAATTTTTTAAAAAAGGAGATTTCCAAAAGAAATGTATAATGAGTTCAAAAATTAAAAGATTGCGCAATGGTTTACAAATTAAAAAGAGGCACAAAATTAGCCCAAATACAAAAAGATGCACAAAGTGTGCCACAAATATTTGAAAAGATGCGCAATGTCGCTAATTGAGAATGTTTCTTTTCTCTATCTTTTAATCTTCAAATTCAAATCAATCTAATTTTCAATTATGTTTTATATTGAAAATTGAAATTATCTAATTTTCATTTCTTCACTTTTGGAATAATTCTCCTTATCTAATTGTGTAAAATTCTTCATGACCTTGATTACTTTTTATTATCTATGTTATACCTTAATTTAAATATTTTGAATCTTTCTTTTTCATCTAATGAACATTAACTTTATTATTGTAATTATAGTTCAATCTTTTTCAAGATCAATTTCTAAAGATTTTCATATGTCTTCTTCTATTTTAACTACCCTTCTTTCATTTTTCTTGTTGTCAAAAGGGGAAGAAATGTTATTTGCATTTGATTGTTTTTGGTGTGTTAGTATTGTTTTGGTTGGTGTGTCAGTGTTGTTTTGTATTTTTTGGATGTTTTGTGTTTTGTTCTTATTTTGCTTTTGTTTGTTTTAAAATTTAAAAATAAAAAATTAATTTGTTCTTAAAAGAATTCCTCTATATTTACATGTTTATTCATTCAGGGTGAGTTAAGGGGAAATTTAAGGTATTCAATTTTATTCAAACAATAATTATTTTGCCATCATCAAAAAGAGGGAGATTATTGAGATTATTGCAACTTCATTATTTATTGTTGATATCTTTGGAACATATTTATTTTTAATGATTTTAAATATTATTGTTTTAATTATTATTTCTCCTAACATATTATTGCTTTGTTGTTTGTGTGTACTAATATTTCAGGGAAATCATACTCCAGATTATTGAAGCCTTTAAATCAGATTAGTTTAGAGACTATTGTAAATGAAATCTATAATTTTTCATTTTATTGAGTCTGAGAGAGTGCGATTGCAATTGAATAACTATACACACACACACTAGAGGAGATATTAAAATTTATATTTTTTAATCTAATCGTACTGTACGAATACACTTCATACGGGGCAATTTGTTCAGTTATTTTTCCCAACTAGCTGTCAAAGAAATATAAATGAAACTTTTTCTAAGTATGGATCATACTGTATGAACACAGTTTATACATGCCTTATAGAGTACGAAATGGATAGGTTCTTAGTCACATAAAAATAAATTTTTTAAGTATGGATCATACCGTACGAATATAGTTCGTACATGCCTTCCAGAGTACAAAATTATGAGGTCCATTTTTATTTTAAAGTTTTATCCCGACAAACTTGATATTTTTTATAACTGATCGTACTGGATGATGTCGTCATTATACGTACACCGATTAGATTACAAAATTTACGGGTATCTCTTCATCCCGATGAATGTGAAAAATTTTCTAACTATTTATACCGAATGAACATAGTTTGTACTGGATGATGATCATGCACGAAATGTTTTCATATCTATTCACAACAAATTTGTATGCAATAGTTTTTTTACTATTCATACATATGAAATATGATCGTACTGTACAATTATGTATGTTCAAAATTGAAATATTCAATTTTTTGGATGATTTTTTATGTCTTCAGTATAAAAGGTCCATTAAAATTGACATGAAAAAGTATTGTCTTTGTGATTTTTCATGGGCAATTGAAAGAAAGAATGTGAGATAGTGTTTATGAGAGATTTCTTTCAAGTGGAGTGTGAAGGGTTCATAAGGTTACTCAAAGGTAAGGATGTCAGTGTGATTTGTGTTTTTCACTCTTCCTCTTGTCTTTTTAGATTGCTCATGAGAAGATCTTTGAAGAAGATCCAATTCTCTATCGACACTTGGAGAGTGTGCATAAAAGATAGTTCTCTGCTAATACTTGGAGAGTGTGAACAGACGACAGTTCTCTATCGACACTTGAAGAGTGTGAACAGACGACAGTTCTCTGTCGACACTTGGAGAGTGTGAATAGATGTCAGTTCTCTACCGACACTTAGAGAGTGTGAACAGATGATGGTTCTCTGCCGATACTTGGAGAGTGTGAACAGACGATGGTTCTCTACCGACACTTGGAGAGTGTGACAGGATGATAATTTTCTACCGCACCGGAGATTGGTGGAAGAGAGGATTTGTAGAGGCTTATTTGCCTTGCTGTGGGGAGAAAAAGGAGAGACACTTTTATAATAGTGTAATACCTGAAGAGGGAGTCTTCAGAGAGTGAATGTAGGCCGTGTTTGACCGAACCATTATAAATCTTTGTGTTATTTACTACAAGTTATGTTTTTGTGGTTGAAAAATTATTTTGACAAATCTTAAAGGTTTTTAATTTTAAAATCCAAGAGTATTTTTTAAAATTAACAATTCTCCCCCCTCTTGGTTAGCCTTGGGACAATAGCTTTGGTTTAATAACCTAATCAATATTCAAAAGCAACTACCTGACATAAAACATATCTAAATCTAATAGCCAGCTCCACACATAATTTGTTAGGATAACCAATTCTAGTTTTAGGCTAGGCTGTTGTTTTTCCTTTTTTATTGCTATGTATTTGTTTTTCTGTGGTTTTCACTACATGCTGATTGTAATTAGTTGATTAATGTGATGTGTTAATTTTATTATATAATATATGAATTGATGTGATGGCATTAGATTACTCATAGGTTAGAAAAAATCAAGATGCTCACAAAATGTTTTGTAGGTTGCAATGCTCATGTAAGGTTAAAATTAAGGTGGCAATTTCAAATGTAATCCAACATTTTTTTTTCCAAAAATACTAAGTCCCTTTTAAAATTAAAAAGAGCATGACCAAGTTTGACTATAATTTTTATTTAAGAAAATATATAACTTCTTGGGATGTCTTTTATTTATACATGCCTAGATTAACCATGTAGATCATTTTAGAGTCTTTTAATTTTTCATTCATAGTTTAATTAAGTTGAGTTTTAAAAGTTAATTTTTGCGTGAGATGTTGACCATCCAACTTGAAATCCAAAGACAAGGGAAACATCCCTTAGGGGAGAGTTCTTCATCATTTGGAGATTCAAGTTAGGATGATTTGAAAATCTAAAGAGAAAAGAAACACTCCTTCTAAGAGGAGTTCTTTTCATTTAGATAATTGGACTCAATGAATCTAAGGAGCTCGTAGAAGGAAAGAACATAAAGAGGTGAGAACATAGAGAACATCCCAATTTCAAAATCAGTTGCATCATTTCTAAGATTAGAATCCAGGTTGTTGTTAATGGTACTTGACCACTTTTAATTTTTATAGACACTAGTTGTAATTAAGTGGCATTTGCCACATGGGATTTTTTTAACATTTATTTTATTTATTTTTTTATTGATTGATTTGATTTGATTGATTTATTTAATTATACATAATATGAGTTTTGTAATCTTCATAGGTTTCATACTCTTGCATGTCAATTTTGATTTTTCCTCGAAGTGTTTATGATATTTAAGGAAAAAAAATTTCTACTCAAATTCAAATAAAACTTTTAGGCCCACATAGAAATATTAATGATTTTAAGAAATAAGCTTCAGTTCGCTAAGGATCTCATGCATACATCTTAATGCTTTCTATTCCTTATTAGGCACCTCCTTGCCTGTATGTTCTGAAAGATCACCTAGCCTATTAGGGTGCAATTCTATTAATGAAATGTTGCCTAATATCTGGGGAAAAAGTTAATTTTAGGCCTTTTTTAAACTGCTCAAATTGATTATGCATTCAAAGTCAATTAGCATGTATTTTTATTATAAACTTATTCAAGTGTAAAAAAATTAATTATTATTTAGAATTAATCTCCCTACATTAATTAAAGGGCAATTTATGTGTTGCAGTCTATGACCCCTAGTATGAGATTTTGATGATGAAAAATAATGTTGATTGAATTATATTATTCTTCATTAAATATTTTGAATGTTACTCTTATATGTGAGTACTAATATTTCAGGGAGATCACCCACTGCTCAAGACAACAAAAGACTTGAGACTAGGTATAATAGGATGTGAAGGAGTCTATAACTTTATATTTTCTTTATTTTTTAGTTCTTGAATTTAGTCGCAAAATTGTATGAAAATTGGTAACCATGCACACACAGGGGAGAGTTTTTTTTAAGGAAAAAAACCATTTTTATGAAAATTATACTGCATGATTTTAAATCATATTATACAATGCACTATGTCTCAATGACTATATTATTTGAAATAATTATACTTTATGTTTGTTATCATACTGCATGATTTGTTTTCAACCCGAAACCCTAACCACTAGATTAATTTAAGCAAGTTTTTAATATATGAATTTTGAACTAATCATACTGTACAAATATTTGAATACTTATTGAAATTAACTCCCTTGATTAGTCAATTATATTAAGGCTTAATTAATGATTGGTGATTATATTATATGACCAGGTTCATGCCGTACGATGAACAGTGGCTATTTTAAGTCATCCCAAAGATCGTACATGATGAAAGTTTGATATTTGAAGTAATCATACTGTATGATGTTTACATCATACCGAACAACCTGAATATTTTTATTGATCGTACTATACAAGTTGGATCATACCAGATGATGAACATAGATGAATTTTGGTCATCCCAGCATTCATCCTATATGAAAAGAAGAAGTTTAATATATCATACTGTATAATATTTGTATCGCACTATATGATGTATTGGAAAATTGTTGCCTATTCGTACTCCTTCAAACTAGGAGAAAAGCTATTTTGAATTGATCATACTGTACGATCTATGATCATATTGTATGAACAAAAATGGTTAAATTGAATTTTTAGGGTTTCTTGAAGTCTGATATTTATTCAATGGTTTTGTCTTTTGGAAAAGAGAGAGGAACATGAAAAAGGAAGGGAACTCTTGAGAGGAAGCTTCTTGAAGGGATTTAGGGCTTGTGAGAGGAAGGAAAAGGTGAATTTATGAGGAAGGAGTGTGAGGGGATTACGTAGTTGCTCTAAGCTTACTGCACACTTGCTCCTCCTATGGCTAGGGAAAATCTTGTGGAATCTTTCTAGGGGGAGAGCCATCAAGTTCAACATCCTCAAAGGTCCTCTGCCTTCTCCAATAGGGAGAAAAATGAGAAGGTCCACTATCGACACTGGGAGGGTGACATAGTGACCAACACTCCAGTCTTTATGAAAGATAGGTAGGTAGTTTAGTATTTTGGAAGTAGGATCGACATCTAGAGAGTTTCCTAATTTACCCTGGACTTATGTAGCATGAATACTTCTAGTGCTAATACAATGAAAGTTTAATTAAATTAGTTTATAATGCAATACAAGCTAGTTGAAAGGTCCAAATTAGATATACTTGAGATTTAAAAAAAAAGGCTTATAAAAATACATTTTAGAAAATATTAGTAATTATCAGGTCCGGTACCTCATCCTTATAGGCTAGATTATCCGGACTCTACCCGCAGGCAGAGAAGTGTCTTATAGAAGGAGAGAAAAAATACATAGATATGCATGCGACCCCGGATGATTTTGGCTATTCCCTAGGTCATTAAATTTCTAAATTATTTAATTCTTAAAATTTTAGAATTTAATTATGAGTAAAAAAATAATTTTTTATCTTAGAGAGCCTAACAAGAATTAGGCAATACACATGCAAGAAAGAAACCTAAAAAAATAGGTAAGTTTTACGGCACACACAAAATAAACACATCAATATAAATCTATAAAATATAGAAAAGTAAATTCCAAAATCTATGATAATTGTCGTATAAATACAACGCAGGGTCTGTAGAAAAGTAATGGTGGCCAAGCCCCACCGATAAGAATCTAAATTCTAATCCTATTGAATGACGCATGTCTTAAAAGACAGGCATTTCATCTTCAAGTCTTCATCATCAAGTGGATTGTCCTTCTCCAGATCATCTCCCATCATATCATCTCCATCAGACTCCGTATAGTCTATATTTTAAAAGGGTACCCAAATAAATAAGAAATTCCCTATGAAAAGCCTTTTTTTTCTCTTTGGGTACCTAGTGTTTGAAATACCAAATTTTTAAAGACTTTCACAACTCAATATATAACAAATTACATCATATTAGAAAATCTAGACTCAAACTCCTGCGTGGTTATCCTAATAGAAATCAAGAGCAATAATATCCTAAGCAGTTAATATTTATGTAGAAAAGTAAACACACTTGGCCACACTCTTATAATTTAAAAAGGGCTAAGCAGTCTCTGGAGCATCTGCAAAAAGTAGTATTAGTTTAGAAAGCTTTAATTATTATTACCCCATTTTTTTAGCACTGTATGAGCATGACCACCTATATAAGATTGGATTAGTATTAAAGCGACCCTATCCGATGGGCTGTCTAACACACACATCACATCATAAAGGGAAAAATATAGTAATAAAATAAGATATCACAACAATCATCAAAACACATCAGAGTAATCAATACATGTGCCGCACATAATTGCATCACAACATAGAAGAAAAAAGAAGTAAAATACCAGTCATAATCCTAGAGCTAGAAGTGGTGCACCCTAACAAATAATTCTATGTGTGTGTAATAGGCTAATGTGTCTTTAGGTAGGTCTTATATAGGATAGTTAGTTCAAATTGCCTAGAGTTAGAGTTTGTTGGAGTCCAAAAGGGAAAATTTTAATTAAAGTTCAAGTATTAATGGATTGAGGTCCATTTTTAGTTAATGTAGTTTATTGATTCATTTTAATGCTTAGAGTAGTGATTATTAAGGTCTAAATTGCATTAATATATTTTAGATGGTTTGGGATTCCTCCTATGTGCTAGGCTCAAGGGGGTAAAAAATGTCACTATTAGAAACGGGCTAGGTTTGGGAGTTCTAGCATTTAAGTTAAATATTAGGCCTTATAAGGAGTAATTACACTTTGAGTTTGCTAGATTTGGAGTATTCTAGGCCAAGTTATGAATTTTCAAAGATTGGGGTAATTAATGAATTATTAAAATTGATTTAATTATGAGTGTTTGAGGGGTTTTGATCCAAATTAACTTCAAACTGCTTGGCATCACCCCCAAAGGTTAGAAATGATCTAAAAAAGTGTTTTTAAGTGTTTGTGCAAAATTTGGAATTTTTTATTTTTTAAATAAGGCAGAAAAGATGTTTTTTAATCAAAATTAAATTAAGGTTTAGATTGAAGTCCAATTAAGGGGCCCTAATTTTTTGAGATTAAGGACTGAATCCTGAAGAGTTTGAGGTATTATGCGTAATTATCAGAGTAAAAAATGGATTTATTATAATTTTTTGAATCTATCAAGGCCTAATTAACAGGTAAATTATGGTTTGTTAATTCAGGGTCTAAAGGCACCTAAAAATGCCTAGAATATTCTGGGAGGTTTAGGATGTTACTAAGTTTAAATGTTGAAAGTTTTACATCAATCAAGGATCTATCCTAGCTCCTATAATTTTTTAAAGTTCGCTAGATGGGTCCTTAGTTATTATCCTTAGGATGTTACAACGTAAAGTAGGTTTAAAATCGAAGTCAATGACTAACCCTGAGGTAACTTGCAAGGAATGTATAAAATAGTAAACACACCAATCCTTAGATCTAGGAGGGCCTAGGCTAAGTGCTCGTGCGTCGTACACATGCAAAAGTTGGTAAAAGAAAAGGTATACACGCTTATTGATGTAATTAGTGGATGATTAGAACTCAACCACCCACTAATCACTCCCCCCCATGAATGCTATTCATAAGTATAAACCTATGTTCAAAATCTCATAAGAATATCTCTCAAATTTAAAGGGATTTAAACAATGTTTAATTTGAAAATAGTTTAAAAGATATATAATATGCAAAACAATAAGTTTGAAAATAGAGTAATTCACAATAAAATATGAATATAGGTGAGAGATCTTATGGTCACCAAAAAAAATATTCAAAATATTAAAAAAAAAATTTAATTTCGAAATAATCAATATATTAATTATTTAAGTATTATTTAAATAGCCAACTAATTAATTAATACATAAATATAATAGAGAAATAATTTTTAACATTTGAAAATATTTTTACATTAAATTACATAATTTTCTTAAAGGTTTAAGATATTATACACAAAAACATGATTGAAAACAAAAAAATAATGAATTTTTATTGTTTAATGTAATTAAAAGGATTTTAAAATAATTTAGAATAATTAATATTTAAAAATAGTTATTAAATTAAAATAAATTAACTATTAAAGTTTCAAAAATTATAATAATTTAAAATAACTTTAATTAAATAAAATTATTTAAATCTAACTTCATTAAATAATAATTTAATTATTCAAATATTAAATTAATAAAAGAAAAGGAAGTTATTTAAAGTAATAACAAATTTTTTACTTTTAAATTTAATTTAAGATTAAATAATAAAAAATGAGTTTTTTTTAATTTAAAATAAATAAAATGTTTTTAATAAATAATAATTATTTAATAATAATAATAATAATAATAATAATAATAAGAATAATAATAAAGATTTAAAAAAGAAATAATATAACAATTTTAAAAAAGGTAAAATTAATAATAATAATAATAATAATAATAATAATAATAATAATAATAATAATAATAATAATGATAATAAATATTAATAATCATAATAATGATAATTAAAATAATTTAATAATAACAATAACAATAATAATAATAATAATAATAATAATAATAATAATAATAATAATAATAATAAAAATAATAATAATAATAATAGTAATAATAATAATAATAAAAATAATAATAATAATAATAATAATAATAATAATAATAATAATAATAATAAAAATAAATAAATAAATAAATAAATAAATAATATTATAATAATGATTTAGATAATAATTTTAGTAATCTGATAATTTTAACATAATAATGGTATTCAAAAAATAATTTGAAGAATAATAAAAAAAATAAATTAAAAAAATGATAATAATAATAATAATAATAATAATAATAATAATAATAATAATAATAATAATAATAATAATAATAATAATATTATTATTATTAAAAGATAATAAGAAATTATTATATAAAAAATAGTTATTAAATTATTTAAAATAGCATTTTACATTTATCATTATTTATAATTAATTATTAATAAAATATAGAAAATATTTACTAATTATAGAATTTAGAGTTTAATTAATATTTTATCCTAATATTAATTTTAAATTATAAATAATATTTTTTTATTTTAAAAATAAGTTTAAATTAATTATAGAAATTTTCTAATTTTAAAAACACGTTTAAAATAATTTAAAACCTAATTAACTTTTAATTCGATGGTGGGCTACATGGCACCCAACAATTGGTTCCGCGGTCCGTAGTAATGATTACCGCAGCGGGAAATCAATGACGAATGATCAGGCTTTGGCAATCATTAACCATCATTAGCTCATAATGGCAGTGGCAGGTGCGCTTTCGACTTAAATGAGTCAGCACACTCTGACAATCGTTGGATCCCCTACGGTTTGGGATCAAGGGTGGTGATTTTGTCAGACGAAGATCAAGGATGTAGGATGAGTTTCCGTGGTTGATCCAACTCGTAGAGCGATAGAACCTCAACCATTGATCAAAAGATCAACGGTCTCGTTCTTGCCCCATTTCATGCACATGTAGCCCAAAACCCTAAAGGATGTTTTTCTTTGTTTGATCGAAATGATCGACCAAATGATTTAAAATTTTAAATATATAATGTATAGATGAAGAGCATTCATGGGGAGTGATTTTTGAGATCTAAAATGCATTTAATAAAAAGTTATTTAACTTAAAGTATGGTGACCTAGGTTACGGGCTTTCGAGGAATTTCACCATTGGATCTTCAAGTTCTTTGTATAGTTGAGCTTGTAGATTATCCACAAATAAGTTCTTAGTTGATCTCGAGCCTTGAAACTCCTTCAATTGAGCGGAAGAAGCCTTGGAAAGATTTTATGCTCAGTTGGTTGAAGATCTCGTCGCTGGCGGGTGTTTAACAGTGGATCTAGGTCAAGAAAGGTGAAGGGAGTAGGGAAAAGCTAACAAACGAAATATCTCAGCTTGGGAGAACTTAGAGAGAGAGAAAAGCAAAAAAAGATTCTTAGGAAGCCCTAATTTCTCATATTTAAAGCCTTAACCTATCATGGGCGGTTGGGATGGCATCAAGAGCTAAATAGGAGGGAAATCATTTGAATTGGCTGTGGTTTTGCATTGGAGAGGATTTGGAATAATTTTAAGGCTTTAAATAACATTAATTTGACCCAAATAGGTCAAATTTGACCAAGGGAGACTATAGCTTACCAAGTCAATGGTTGACTTGGTCAACCCAGTCAACTAAACCAAAGGGATGGAGGGTTTGAGTCCAAGAAGAGTTTGAATTGGATAAGATTTGAATTAGGCCCATTAAGGTTAGATGTGTTAACCTGGATTAACCTGGTCAACCAAGTTGACCCAGGGCATGGGACTAGGCCCAATGGATTGGGTCTGCCCCACTAAGCCCAAGGGGGAAGAGGATTGAGCCAAGAAAGATCTAAATCTAATTTGAAATGAAGAGAAAGGGAATTGGGTCAATTTGGGTCAACCTAGGTTGACTTGGTCAACCAAGTTGGACCAGGGCCTAGGTTAGGGCTCAATAAACTTGGTTTGACCCACTAAATTGGATGGGAGGGGTCTTGAGGCATAGCTTGGTCAATTTGACCAGGTCAACCATTTGACCCAATAGTTTAGCCAAAAATAAGGTCAACAAATAGACCCAAAATAGGAGTGGCTAATATACTAGTAAACCACTCGTGTTAGTGTTGACTGAATGTGACAAAGGAAGTAGAGTAAGAAACATAAGTGAAATATCACCAAAAGGTGCAAAAGGAGGGGGATCCTTTTATGGACTTACACTATAGCAAGGGTAGAACCTAGGAGAGAGCAAAAAGAAAAGTAAACAAGTGAAAGATCACTAAAAAGTGATCAAGTAGTGTGATCCTCTTCTGGCCTTACCCTATAGCAAGGGCAAAGCCTATAAAAGAATAAAGAGTAAAGTAAATAAGTGGAAGATCACCTAAAGTTGATCATGTAGGGTGATCATCACTTGGCCTTACCCTATAGCAAGGACAGAGCCTAGGAGAGAATAAAGAGCAAAGTAAACAAGTGAAAGATCACCAAAGGGTGATCAAGTAGTGTGATCATCTCTTAACCTTACCCTATAGCAAGAGCAGAGCCTAGAATAGAATGAAGAGAAAAGTAAATAATTGAAAGATCACCAAAAGGTGATCAGGTAGTGTGATCCTCTCTTAGCCTTACCCTATAGTAAGAGTAGAGCTTAGATGAGAACAAAGAGCAAAGTAATTAAGTGGAAGATCACCAAAAGGTGATCAAGTAGTGTGATCTTCTCCTGGCCTTACCCTAAAGCAAGGGAAGAGCCTAGGAGAGAACAAAAAAATAAAGTAGTAAAGCAAGATAACTATCTGCCTGATTTTGTCGAAACAACAGGATAGAAGGTAAAAAGGGGTGGTGAGGAATGCCTCTCAGGGACTCTATTGGGCTCTCTCTCAACCTGGTAATTCTCTACATCTACCTTACCATTTCATCTTAGCAAATATAGATGGGATAGATACTCACTTGATCATTTCAAACAGGTGAACAAAGAGTCAAAGTAGTAAAGAAAAGTACAAAAGTAAGAGGTCACCACAAAGTGAGCAAGTTGTAGAATTCTCTCCTTGCCTTACCCTATAGTAAGGGCAGAGCCAAGGAGGAAACACAGAGAAAAGTAGTAAAATAAACTAACTATCTATCTGATCTTATCAAAATAGTAGTTTATAAGGTAAAAATAAAGGTGGTGAGTAATGCCTCCCAAGGGCACTATCGTGCTCTCTCAACTAGGTAATTCTCTACATCTAACTTACAATCTACATCTGCCTTATCTTTTCAACTTAGCAAACATAGATGAGCTCAATACTCATATAATTATTTCAATTGAGTGAATAAAGAGTCAGGTTTCGATGTCTTCTTGATTATTACAGGGCATCAGAGAAGTAAAAGGTGGTGAGGAATGCATCCTAGGGACTCTATCGGGCTATCTTAACCTAGTAATTCTCTACATCTACCTTACCATTTCTACTTGGCAAACATAGTTGGGCTCAATACTCACTAGATCATTTTAATAAAGTGAATAAAGAGTCGGGGTGGTGGGTTATGCCTCCCAGGGGCTCTATCGGGCTCCCCCAATAAGGTAATTAAGTAAGTAAGTGGCCAACTACCTGCCTGACCCTATCGAGTTAGCAGGATAGAAGGTGAAAGTCACCTCGACATCCACCTGACATAGATTTGCATAGAGATGTGAGGAAGAAAGTAAAAGTAATTGTAAAAATGTTTAGAGAAAAAGTTATTTAAGAGTTGCCAAACTGACTTCTATTTACCATATGGTGGAGGATAAAGCGTCGTGGCCACAGGTATCAAAATGATAGCGGAATTTCTTAAGCAACTTTATCAAAAGATTTAAAATAATAAAGAGAAGGGAGAATTTGATCTCTCTGAGAGTAAAGCTGGGTTCCACCTATGATAAGGGCAACCAATTTTGCTCCACTTAGAGATTCTCTTCTTCTTTATGATCACATCAAAATAATATAAGAGTAGAGAGAGGGGAAATTGTGCTCTTTAAAAGAAAGCCAGGTTCTACCTGTGATAAGGGCAACCAGTTTTACTTAACTGAGAGATTCCTCTCTTCTTCTTCCTTTTTTTATCATATAGATATTTTTATATGTTCAAAATCAATGAATGAAGTGTAAAGAGAGGGTGGAAGGGTTGGCTTTGATAACCCATGCCACATTTTCCACATGAATATAATAGGGGAGAGAGAAATTAGATAGGATTTTGTAATGCATTAAAATATTTGCTTTGATAACTCAGGCCACATTCACAACATGAAGGAAACTGGGGAGCATAATCATGATGAATTTAATGTAAGAACATAATTTATTTATAGATAGTTGATCAACATTATCACCCCCAACTAATGTGGATTGGTATGGACCTAGTATCTCATCTTAAAAAGAGGTTGAATGAATGATTTTGATATCCCAGACTCCATTCAACTCATGTGAATGAATTGGGGAGCATAGTTATAAAGAAATTTGATATGAGGAAGAAATTAATATAGAGATAGTGGATCGACATCACCTTACCTGACTAGCATAGGTGGGTATGGACTCAGTATCTCATCTTAGAGAAAGTTTGAATTATTTGTTTTGATATCCCAGACCACACTTTGGGGTGCCAAGTAAAATTGGGTAGCACAACTATCATATCTTGACTGATAGCAAAAGGGAATTTACATAGGGATATTAGATCAACATCACCACACTTGACTAATGCAGGTGGGTATGTACCCAATATCACCTCTCAAAGAAAGTTTAAATTATTAGTTTTGATATCCCAGACCACACGCAAGGGTGCCAAGTGAAACTGGGTAAGATCAATTATCGTATCATGATCTATAGAAGAAGGAAATTTGAGTACATTGGATCAACATCGTTATACTTGATTAACCTAGTGGACATGAACCTAATATTACCTATGGAAAAATATATTTGATTTTTTGGTTTTGGTATCCCATACCATGGTTGGGGTGACAAGAAAAATTGGGGTGAAAACAAATCTTCACAAGGAGATAAACCGAGAATTTTATATGCTAGCACTAATATGGTTGATGTGTCTGGATATAAACATAAATATTCCTACGGCGTATTAGCATATTGCCTTCAAGGATAGCCTTATACTCTTTGTAACAAATATCATGTGGTAGAGGATAAATCATCGTGGCCATACAGACTACCAAAAAGTAATAAGGATCCTTTTAGGGGGTTCAAATCCAGACGAATATTTATAGGAGGTAGGGAGGCTCCCCCTGTGAAGTGCTAAACTCAGGCATAATACTTCATCCAAGTCTTATTAATTGGGAAAATAAACAACTAGATAAGAATGGGAGACAGCATGAATATTTCCATGAGTAGACTAACTTTGCCCCATATAACCCACACCTTCTAGGGTTCGAGGGAGATTAGTTCACCAAATACGGGCTTGTTATAGAGCTCATTCAACATACCTAGTCAAAGGAACGACACGTCATTCTACATAGCCCTCTATAATAGTAGAAAAGTAATGAGGGACACTCATAACCTCTATATCTATAACAATCTCCTTCGGACCCTGACTCCCATGACCTAGCGGGGCCCTTATACTATGGGATAAAAAGGCACACTCCTTAGATCATGCTGGCCCGAATGTCTTCTATAATGGAGGCCTAGGGTATTCTCTAGTCTGTAGTGAACCACCAACACTAGTGGGAGGAGTAGCAGAAGGCCTTTGATGAGAATCCTTGACTATTACTCCGTACATCTGATGGGGAATAAGTTGCTTACTATTAGTCTAACATTGGAAGTCTCCTTCCTTATCTGAGCTAATATAAATAACTAATCCACCCTCATATATCAAGTACATATAAAAAGTAAAAAGTGAATTGTAGCCAGCAGAATAAAAAGGTAATGAGGGGACTGAACGATGTAGGACATCGATCATCTCATCATCTAAAGAGTTGGACTTGACAGTCAAAGAAGAAGTGTAAAGGTGTGAGGGAGGAGGAATCAGTGTGTCATAGTTCTGCAGTCCACGGGTCGACTCTCTACCCTTACCTCTACCTCATCCTCCTCTACCTTTAATAGGGTGAACATCATACCTCACTTCAAACTGAAAAGGAGCTTTATCAGAATGTGCAATGGAAATACCTGCTTTAATACTAACCTGTGATGGACCTTGTACTAGAGATTATATAGGACCTTGTGTAGGTAACTACATAGAACCCTGTACAACACTAGCAGGTGTCACTAGTGACTAGATAGGTGGAGGTTTCTAAGGTACATAATACTTGACATCATTATAAATAGAGACCTCATGCACAAAAAAGGGATGGGTATCTCCAGGAATGGAATACTCGACATCATTCCTAATATACTTCATATACTGGTGTAAGGTATGAAAGTTCGTTAGGGATGTTAAGCCCTTATGAACTAGCTCGAGGCAAACCAAGAGGGGAAGGGGGGGGGGGGGGTGAATTGGTATTTTAAAAAATTCTTTCAAATAATTAAAACACAAAACTCAAACAAAAATTTACCGCAACGATAATCAAAGTGCGGAAATTAAATACGGAAGAAATAATAGTAAATAACACAAAGATTTATAGTGGTTCGGTCAATACGACCTACGTCCACTTTTTAGAGGCGCCCTCCGAGTATTGCACTAAAACTCAGTGTCTCTAATTTCGCTCCCACAGCAAGATGGAGAAGCCTTTACAAACCTCCTTTCCACTGGCACCAGTGAGGCAGAGAACCCAACTCCTTTTGCTTCCTCTTGAAGCAGGCAGAGAACCTTGATCGATTGCTGAAGTGAACTTTTCTCAACCCTCCAAGGATAAGGGACTATGATGAAAGAGGAAGATGCCAATCAAAGCATGGAGTAACCTTTATGAAATCCTCTCACAAACTAACCCTCACAAGATCCTCTCTCTCTCTCTCCCCCCTCACTCTCTCTTCTCTCTCTCTCTCTCTCTCTCTCTCTCTCTCTCTCTCTCTCTCTCTCTCTCTCTCCTCTCATCTAGGCTTTCTCAGGTCAAGATAGCAGCAATAAATAGCTAAAGGGTAGAACAAGAGCTCTTAAATAGAAGTGCTTTAGAATAGCTCTTATTTTATACAAACCAACTTTATCATTCAGGCTGATAGGGATATTGTCTTGGCCGATCAGCATTAATTTTGCTTAATTAGCCCGGTCAGTTTAGGATAATTAGAAGATTTTTGGTCATGTCATCCAAGTTGATATAATATCGTCCTGGATGATCAGTACAATTCTATGAATATTATCCAGACAATAGCTTTAAAAGGATGTCTGGATGATAAAAAATTAGTTTGATCATCCAGGCTGATCTCACGATCATCCTGACCGATTAGCTCAAATCTGAGGAAAATCTGTTGCAACCCATGACCCCGAGTTTGAGATTTTGATGATGACAAATAATGTCGTTTGAATTATCTATTCATTGAATATTATTTTATTTGCTATTGTCCGTGAGTACTAACATTTTAGGAAGATAACAAGCTACTCAGAACGATAGGAACACTCAAGAATGGGTAGATTAGGAGTATGAGTCTGATAATGTATTTTAGTATTTTTTTTTTATTTTTTACTTTCTTGAGTCTAGCCACAAAATGCATAAAAGTCTGAGCAACCTTGCACACACACAGAGGGGGAGAGTATTTTTAAATGAAAAATTTAGAGTTTTTCTTTCTCTGTAGATCTTACTATACGATGTTATTTTGTACCATACGATTAGCGCTTTGTAGGAGGATTCTGTGAATAGATCATACCGTATGAATGTAAATCATATTGTACGATATGTTCAAATCCAAAACCCTAGCTATCGTTTTAACTTAAGTAAGTTATTTTATGCCGTTCGTACTGTATGAACATGTTCGTACTGTATGATTTATTTTAAATAGTTACTTAATTTAACCCGTGATTAGTGCAAGAAATCCAAACTTAATTATAATTTGAACATCATACTGTACGAACTAATTCATACAATACGATGAACATAGACAAATTATAATCGCCCCAGGGATCATCCTGGACGATCTCTTAGTTTTTGTCTCATTGTACTGTACGATGTCAATCATACCATACGATGAACAGAGATGACATTTGATCATACCGGCCATCATCCTGCATGAACAACATTATTGTGGACCGTACCGTACGATTTTAAATCGTACTGTACGAATGTTTTTGAACTGTTCGTACCACTTCATACCAGGATAAAGTATGTTTATACATATCGTACTGTACGATTAGAAACCGTACTATACGATAGTAACGGCTACTTTGAGATTTCAGGGATTTTGGAGACCGTTTTTTAGGTATCAAAATTGTAATGTTTTGAGTGTGTGAATCAGAGAGAGGAGAATGTTGTTAGAGAGGGATTCTGAGGGAGAGAGCTCTTGAGAGGTTCTTTAGGGTTTGAGAGAGGGAGGAGAAGGTGAGCGTTGTGAGGGAGAAGAGGTGTGAGGGAGATCACACGGTTGATCCAAACTTGCTGCATCTTGTTCCCCCTATGGCCCTAGAAGTATTTGTGGGAGGATCTCCAAGGGAAAGGCTCTTCTACATCCGTGACCTCTAGTACTCTGCCTTCTCCAGGAGGGAGAAAAA
This sequence comes from Dendrobium huoshanense, assembly GCA_016618105.1. NCBI lineage: Eukaryota > Viridiplantae > Streptophyta > Magnoliopsida > Asparagales > Orchidaceae > Dendrobium > Dendrobium huoshanense. The sequence goes on from CM028353.1 coordinate 6,413,299, forward strand.
AACGAGAAGGTTCTTTGCCATCGCTAGGAGGGTGAAAACAGAGTTTGGCACTCCGCTACGCCGGGTTGGTGAAAGGGAGTATTTTAAGGGCTTCTCCGCCTTGCCAAGGGGGCAAAAGGAGAGAAATTGCCTGTAGTGAAATACCCGGAGGGGAGGACTCCGGGGAGTAGACCTAGGTCATGGTTTGACTGAACCAATATAAAAATTTCAGTGTGCTGTTTCCTTATCGTCCTTTTATTATTGCATGCTTTTTATTTCATAATATTTGCTTGGGAAAATTTGTGAAAGAAAAGTTGTTTAAATGTTTTCATGTTAAAATTTTAAAAGCATCAAAAAAGTTAGAACTCCTGCTCAGGTTTTAATTATTGTCAAAAAATTTTCACAATTCACCCCCCTCTTATCCATCTAGTGATTTCAATTGGTATCAGAGCCTGTTTTCAAAAATAGTATTTTAGAAAACCTTGAAAAGAATGATCATGTCGCATTTTATTAATCATAATACTACGGAGGGTTATTCAATAACCCGTCCACCTCTTTTTGATAACATTCCATTTTATTTTTGGAAAATTAGAATGTCTACTTTTTGACAATCTATTGATTACCGCATGTGGATGTTAGTGAATGATGGATATGTTGCACTGTTTAAAATTGTTAATGGTTTGAAAACTTCTGTACCTTTTAATAAATGGAGCAATGGGGATAGGAATTTAGCCCAACTGAATGCTAAATATTTAAATTGCTTTTTCTGTGCATTGAAGTTTGAGGATTATAGGAGAGTGTCTACCTGTGCCATTGGTAAGGAGATTTGGGATAGACTGTGCATTACATACGAAGGAACAAGTGAAGTAAAACAATCTAGGCTTAACATTTTACTGCATAATTATGAACTATTCCGCATGAAACCTAGCAAAACAATATCTGACATGTACACTAGGTTCACCCAAATCGTGACATCCTTGCATGCATTAGGTAGAGAGATTTCAAATTCTAAGAAAGTAAATAAAATTCTTAGATACTTACATAGTTACTATGATGCAAAGATAACTGCTATCACTGAATCTAAAGACCTTAATGTGTACTCTATTGATAATCTCTTTGGGTCACTCATTGCATATGAGCATGGAGTGAGTCAGAGACAAAGTGATGCAGGTGAAAAGAAGAAGGAGCGAACGGTGGCATTAAAAGCAAGCAACTTAGAAAGTGAAAGCTTTACATGAGAGGAAGAGTATGAGATAGCAATGATGACCTGACAGTTCAAAAATTTCCTGAAAAGAAAACAGAAGAGTCATAAAAATAGCTGGAATAAAGGTAAGAGCTCCAGGTCCAATAAGGTTTCATCTAATACAATCTATTTTGAGTACAGGAATCTAGGTCACCTTCGAGCCGATTGCCCCAATCTAAAGAGCCAACCAGCTAAGGAGAAAGGACATGACAAAGCCAAATACAAGAAAGGAAAGATAAAGACACAAAAAGTTTTTTTGGGTCAACTCTGCCTCAGAATTGTCAGAAGAAGAAGTAGAGGAGGAGGTAATAAATTTGTGTCTTATGGCTAATGATAACCTTGATCAATTGGATCAAGATGAGGTATGTCAACTTTCGTATGAAGAATTATTGCTTATTTTTTAGAACATCCATGACTTGTATAGGAATTTAAAAAAGATGCATGCCGAGCTTAATATTAAATTTAGTTCTTTACAAACTGAGGAAGCTAACTTGATTAAAGAAAATTCTGATTTAGATAGAGATCATATGCTACTTCTTGATGAGTATGATGCATTAAATAAGAAGCATATTGAACTAACTGAAGTGCATGAAACCTTGAAAACCACTCATGTTGAACTAGAAGAAGCCTTTGATAGACTAGACAAACTTGCATTAGAAGTAGATCATAGTGGGCACTTACTATTAGTGGAAGTTGATGGATTGACGGCTCAAAATAAAACTTTTAATGAAAGAATCAAAGAACTAGAAAATAAAATTACATCACTCACATTAGGCCATGCTAGCAAACCCCCAACACAGCATGCATCACACAACTTTAGGAAGAGGCACTATCATCCATATAGATTAGTAAACCCATTTCCCGGTGTTAGGTGTTTCTCTTGTGGCATGTTAGGTCACATAGCCCGCACATGCACAATTCATCATAGGACACACTTAGTATGGAGACCTAAACTACATCCATCACAGCATAACATGCATACATCTCATTCATGCAAGCATAAGGAGGAACCCAAACTCATTTGGGTTCCCAAATCTAATCTTTGAATGAAATTATAGGGGTGCTCTCACAAAAGACTTAGTGAGAGCATGTGGTATCTGGATAGTGGCTGCTCGCGACACATGACTAGAGATATGAAGAAGTTCATCCTACTAGAGACCAAAACTGGAGGCAAAGTAATGTTGGGAGACAACACTACCAGGAAGGTGATAGGCTCAGGTATTGTTGGTAATGCTAAAAAATTTTTAATTGAAAATGTCTTACTAGTTGATGGTTTGAAGCATAATTTACTTAGCATTTGTCAACTGTGTGACAAAGGTTTTGATATTAAATTTCTATCTGATAAATTACTGATTAGTTTAAATGATAAACTAGTTTTAGATGGAAAATGAATGAACAACGTTTACATGTTAGAACTTGATTGCATTGATAGTTCAAATTCATTTTTTTTGAAAACAATAGTTGATGACTCGTGGCTATGGCATAGGAGACTATGCCATGCTAGTATGAAAACTCTTAGAAACATCACTCAGAAAAACCTAGTTAGAGGCGTACCTAAGTTAGATTTCACAAAGGATCATTTATGTGATGCTTGCCAACTAGGAAAATAAGTAAAATCATATTTTCATTCAATTAGAGATGTGATCAGCGCTAGGCCACTAGAAATCCTACACATTGACTTATTTTAACCCGTTAGTACAGCCAACCTAGGTGAGAAAAATTATGGATTTATGATTGTAGATGACTTCACTAGATTCACTTGGGTAAGATTCTTAGCACATAAAAATGAGTCTTTTGAGGAATTTAAGGTTTTATCCACAAGGATTCAACGAAAATTAGGTTGTGAAATCTCAACGATTCATAGCGATCATGATGGAGAATTTCAAAATGATAATTTTGAATCATTCTATCAAGAACTAGGAATAGGACATAACTTCTCAGCCCCTAGAACTCCACAGCAAAATGGTATAGCAGAAAGGAAGAATAGAACCTTGGTAGAAGCCGCTAGGGGAATGTTAGTGGAGTACACCCTTCATAGATAATTTTGGACAGAAGCAGTCAACACAGCGTGCTATGTCTTAAATAGGGTGAAGCTAAGATCTAAGCTGAACAAGACTCCTTATGAACTCCTTAAGGGTAGGATACCAAACCTTTCATATTTACATGTCTTTGGGTGCAAGTGCTTCATCTTGAGTAATGGTAAACATCCCTTAGGAAAATTTGATCCCAAGTCTGATGAGGGTATCTTCTTAGGTTATTCATCTGTAGGTAAGGCCTATAGAATTTTTAATAAGAGAACCGTTGTAGTAAAAGAGTCCACCCATGTAGTATTTGATGAATCAGATAAGCCCTCTGAATCTAAAATTGAAGATGATGAAATAGAGGAAATTCAAGGAGTAGAGACTATGACCTTAGGAGAAAGGGTAGAACATCAGGAAGATTTGCCTAGAGAATGAAGATATTCTTCTAGTCATCCTAAAGAATTAATTTTAGGAGACCCTTTGAAAGGTGTAAGAACTAGGCATGGACTTAGGAAGGAGGTTAGTCATTCAGCATTCATTTCTATGATAGAACCTACAAGTATAGATCAAACTTTAGGAGATGAATTTTGGATTCTAGCAATACAAGAAGAGCTGAACCAATTCACCAGGAATGATGTTTGGGAGTTAGTCAAGAGACCAAAAGAATAAAGTGTTGTTGGAACAAAATGGGTCTTCAAGAATATGGTGAATGATTTAGGAACAATAATAAGGAATAAAGCCAGACTAGTAACTAAGGGGTACAACCAAATTGAGGGAATATACTTTAAAGAAACCTTTGCCCCTGTTGCTATACTAGAAGCCATAAGAGTGCTCTTAACTTTTGCTTGCTTCAAGAACTTTAAGTTATATCAAATGGATGTAAAGAGGGTGTTTCTGAACGGGGTAATTAAGGAAGATGTGTATGTTGAGCAACCTCCCAGATTTGAAAGTTCAGAATTTCCAAACCATGTATTCAAATTAAAGAACGCACTCTGTGGATTAAAGTAAGCACCTAGAGCATGGTACGAAAGACTTAGCTCATTTCTATTGGATAGAGGATTTGAAAGGGGTAGAGTAGATACTACACTCTTTTTACAAAGGTTAAAGAATAAATTCTCATTATTCAAATTTACGTGGATGACATTCTGTTTGGATCTTCAGATAAAATGTTATGTGATGAATTTTCAAAAATAATGAGTAATGAGTTTGAAATGAGCATGATGGGAGAACTTAATTACTTTTTTGGCTTTAGTGTAATACAAATGGATAATAGAACTTTTCTTTGCCAAACAAAGTACATTAAGGATATCTTGAAAAAATATGAAATGGATAGTGCTAAACCCATGAACACTCCAATGAGCTCAACAATTTAATTAGACAAAGATCGTAGTGGAAAATTAGTAGATTAGAAAAAATATAGAGGAATGATTGGGTCCCTTCTTTACCTAACTGCCAGTAGAACGGACATAATGTTTAGTGTGTTCCTCTGTGCCCGTTTTCAAGCAGATCCTAAAGAGTCTCACTTAACTGCTGTCAAGAGAATTCTTAGATATCTACTAGGTACCCCAAACTTAGGAATTTGGTATCCTAGGCACAACACTTCCTTTGAAATCTTAGGGTACTCAGATTCTGACTTTGTAGGATGTAGGATAGATAGAAAAAGTACCTTTGGTATCTGCCAATTCATAGGACAATCATTAGTTTCTTGGTCCAGAAGGAAGCAAAAGTTATGTTGCACAGGTATATGGCTGAAACAAGAAATTCTTGATCTTGGCCTACCTGTAGAAACAATTTCAATTATGTGTGACAACACAAGCGCAATTTGCATCTCTAAGAACCTAATTCAGCACTCTCGAATAAAATACATATACATCAGACATCACTTCATTAGAGATCACGTTGCTAATGGAGATATAGAATTGCATCACATCGCTACAAAAGATCAATTGGCTGACATATTCACAAAACCTCTAGCATTTGACACCTTTAGCACCTTGAGGACTAGATTAGGTGTCATAGATATAACTGCATAAAACAAAAAAAAAAAAAAAAAAAAAAAAAAAAACAAAAAAAAAAATATTCTAAGGGTACTCCTGATCATCACACACTCACCACACAAAAAGCACTAAATTTGACTTTGTATTATCATACTGTATGATACTACAATCGTGTTGTACAATAGATTATAATCTGCACAGTAGACACCAAACGGTAAATTTCATCTCTGTTGATCGTACTGTACGATAATTGTTTACTCATCGTAAGGTACGATATCTCCTCTTTCATACCGTACGATCCACGTCAGTGAATGGATCCGGACGAATTAACTCTGGTTGGTACGATATTATTGACGATCATATTGTACGATACGTATCTTCGTACTGTAAGATCCACCTCAGCAAAAATGGATAAGCATGAGTTAAAGCTGTCTGGTACGATATTATTATTTATCGTACTGTACATTACACCTGTTCGTACAGTACAAAACTATTAATCAAAAGTCGTACAGACGACAGTTGGGATGATCGAAATTCTTCCAATTGTACTATACGAGATATATCATACTGTACGATTTGTCCATCATTTCCCGAAACAAACTATAAGAATAATAATTACCACTTCGTACTGCACGATGTACTATCATACTGTACGATGTGAGGAAAACTCTATAAATTGGCTGGATAGGAAGATTTCCTCACTTCACTCACTTCCCTCACTCCACTTGATCCTTCTCACCTTTCACTCAGCCTCTACACGATGTCTAGTTCCAGCAAGCGAGGTGGGTTGACTGCTGGAAGCTCGTCCTCTTCAAGACGTCAAAGTGCTCGTTTTCTAAACACTGAAAATGAAGAAGCTTACCACAAGTATAAGGCCTGCAAAATTACACCTTCCAAAATGCTTAATCAGGCTGCCCTGAACTTCGAGGTATTGAGCCTCTTCGCTTCTAACACCTTCCAATTCTTCCTCACCCTAGCCTTTCCTTACAACTCTAAACTTCTTTTAGAGTTTCTTGCAAATCTTACATACATTGTCGACAATATCACTTTTCACTCTTTTGTTTGTGGTCAAAATGTCGAGATCACTAGAGCCGACATCGCCCAATCTATTGGGCTATCTACTGAAGGTCCTATGGTTCGCTCCTTTCTTTCAGACGAATTCGATTGGAGTGATGTTAATAGAGTCCTTAGGAATGCTGCATTCCATCAACACCAACCTCTCGTTCAGTTGCTAACTCGATATGCGTGAATAATTCAACATGTCCTTCGAACCTCTATAATACCCAAAGGTGGCGACCGTGTCAATATGACCCCAACCTTATCCGTCTCTACCTATCTTATCATGACCAACACAAAATTCAATGCGTCCTATTTAATTATTAACTACATTCACCATATGACTTTCATTTGCCTCCCTACTACTCAACGGAAACAAATTCTAACTCTTGGTCACCATATAGGATATATCCTCAAACATAAATATCAATTGACCTATCCTAGTGAGCCCAACAATCTTTATAGATGCCTCTTTCCGTATTCTTTTCCATCGGGGACACGAGCTAGAAGAACCTATTTTTGACGCAGAAGAAGGAGAAGATGCCTCGGCCGCAGCTCAAGCACGTCCATGACGACATGCACCACCTCGAGCACCTGCACCAGCACATCCTCAAGATGATTTGGTCGAACACTTCGACCAACTTCAGACTCGTCTCGATACTCACATTCAAGAGCAACATCAGCAACACGAGACTAACATGAAATGGTTTGAGGAACGCTTTACTGCTATTGATCACCGCTTTGATGTTCTGTTTCAGTACTTCCAACCAAACCCACCTCCACCACCATCTGATCAAGATCGTCCAGTTTAGATTATTTGTGTATTGTAGTTTTTTTTTTATCTTAGTGTTTGCTCCTCTTTTTGGTGCTGTCAAAAGGGGGAGAAGGTTTTTGTAGCTTGTTCTATGCTTAAATGCATTTTTTTTATTTCGTACTGCACTTTCTTTTTTTTGTACTTTTCTTATTCTCATGTTTAAATAAAAAAATGCCATTAACACTTGCTTATAACAAATATTATTTGACATCATCAAAAAGGGGGAGATTGTTGCAACCCATGACCCCGAGTTTGATATTTTGATGATGACAAATAATGTTGTTTGAATTATCTTTTCATTGAATATTATTTTATTTGCTATTGTCCGTGAGTACTAACATTTTAGGAAGATCACAAGCTACTCAAGATGACAGGAAGACTCAAGAATGGGTAGATTAGGAGTATGAGTCTGACAATCTATTTTAGTATTTATTTTATTTTTTTCTTTCTTGAGTCTGGCCACAAAATGCATAAAAGTCTGAGCAACCATGCATACACACAGGGGAGAGTGTTTTAAATGAAAAATTTAGAGTTTTTCTTTCTCTGTAGATCGTACTGTACGATGTTATTTTGTAAAGTACGATCAGAGCTTTATAGGATGATCCTGTGAAAAGATCATACTATACGAATGCAAATCGTACTGTACGATATATTCAAATCCAAAACCCTAGCCATCGTTTTAATTTAAGTGAGTTATTTTATGCCGTTCGTACAGTACGAACACGTTCGTACAGTACAAACACGTTCGTACTGTATGATTTATTTTAAATACTTACTTAATTTAACCCGTGATTAGTGCAAGAAATCTCGGCTTAATTATAATTTGAACATCATACTGTACGAACCAATTCGTACAATATGATGAACAGAGACAAATTATAATCATCCCAGGGATCGTCCTGGACGATCTCTTGGTTTTTGTCTCATCGTACTATACGATGTCAATCGTACCATACGATGAACAAAGAAGACATTTGATTGTCGCGGCCATCCTCCTGTACGAACAAAATTGTTGTGGATTGTCCCGTATGATTTTAAATCATCCTGTATGAATGTTTTTAAACTGTTCATACCACTTCGTACCAGGACGAAGTCTATTTATACATATCGTACTGTACGATTAGAAACTGTACTGTACGATAGTAACGACTACTTTGAGATTTCAGGGATTTTGGAGCCCATTTTTTAGGTATCAAAATAGTAATGTTTTGAGTGTGTGAATCAGAGAGAGGAGAACGTAGTTAGAGAGGGATTCCGAGGGAGAGAGCTCTTGAGAGGTTCTTTAGGGTTTGAGAGAGGGAGGAGAAGGTGAGCATTTTGAGGGAGAAGAGGTGTGAGGGAGATCACACGGTTGCTCCGAACTTGCTGCATCTTATTCCTCTTGTGGCCCTTGAAGAATTTGTGGGAGGATCTCCAAGGGAAAGGCTCTTCTACATCCGTGACCTCTAGGTACTCTGCCTTCTCCAGGAGGGAGAAAAAAATGAGAAGATTCCCTGCCGTCTCCAGGAGGGTGAAAACAGAGTTTGGCACTTCGCCACGCCAGGTTGGTGAAAGGGAGTATTGTAAGGGCTTCTCCGCCTTGCCAAGGGGGGAAAGGAGAGATATTGCTTGTAGTGAAATACCCAGAGCAGAGGACTCCGGGGAGTGGATGTAGGTAATGGTTTGACCAAACCACTATAAAAATTTCGGTGTGCTTTTTCCTTACCGTCCTTTTATTATTGCGTGCATTTTATTTCATAATATTTGCTTGGGAAAATTTGTGAAAGAAAAGTTGTTTAAATGTTTTGATGTTAAAATTTTAAAAGCATAAAAAAATTAGAACTCCTGCTCAGGTTTTAATTATTATCAAAAAGTTTTCACAATTCACCCCCCTCTTGTCCATCTTGTGATTTCAAAATCATCCTATACATCGCTCTGAATAGAAGCTGGCCAATATCAATTATACAAGCGATTGTCCTGGACGATCCTGTGATCATCCCGGAGGATCTTACGATAGTCCCGAACGATGTTATCGAGCAATCAAATCTAAATTGCCTTCCTTAATTACCAAATTAATTTAGTAATAATTAAGTTGAATCATCAAGGCTGATGTCCTGGATGATGTTAAAAAATAAAGAATACCTAAATAGATCTGGCGGCTGATTCTTTCTGATTTGAGTCTATCGTCCCAGCCGATACGAATATCGGCTAGGATGATGTGCTTAATTGTGGTTCCTTAACCAAGATGCCCTAATTAGGGTTTCTATTTTAAGCTGATTATCGAGGACAATTTTAGGATTGTCCCGGACGATGTGACCAAAATATAGATCTTTAATCAATAGACAAAAAGTTTCCCCCATATGTGTGTGTGCAAGGTCACTTAGCATCAGGAACTACACCATTTATAATAGACTTAAAAAATAAGAAATTTTAAACTAACTCAGACCTAATCTACCCAATCTTGAGCTGGCTTGAGTTGCAATTAATCTTGTTGACCTAAAAAGCTAGTAGGCAAGGTAGTTGTAGAAAATCATGATTGTTTGCTATCATCAAAATTATAATCCATGAAATCAGATTTGTAACAATCTCCCCTTTTTTGATGATGGCAAACTAAAAAGTAATCTAAGCAGTTTCAAGAATAGTTTTTTTTTAAATAGTGAGAAGAAATAAAACACAATTTTATCTAATAGCAAAATCAAACTATGGAACAAATAATACACAAACTACTCCCCCTTTTGACATCACAAAAAGTAGGAGGAAAGAGAATAGAAGCAAAGTAGAAACTAAATAATAAAGAATAAGAAATAAACTACAATGAAAAAATAGCATAAAAAGAAAATTAGTAAAATGACGGCCCCTGGTTCATTTAAAGGAGGTGGTGGTGGTGGCTGCTAAAAGTAGCTAAACAGAGTAGTGAATTATGCTCCAAAATAGGCCATATCCTTATCGTGCTGTTGCTGCTAGTGTACAATATAGGTGTCAAAGCATACTAAGTCCTCAGCATGTTGCTACTCCTGTGTAGCAACAAAAGTCTTGAATCATGCCTCCCAGTTGTCGAATTGCTCGACAAACTCATCTAGCTGAGAGTGCTGGAAAAGTGGAGTAGGTGCAGGAATAGGTACTGGAGCAGGTGCATGAGCCTCCTCCTCCAGCTCTTGAGCTTCCCCATTGAAAGTTCGTTAGGAATGTTAAGCCCTATGAACTTAGTCCCAAGCTAACCAAGAGTGGGGGTGAATTGGTATTTTAAAAACTCTTTTCACAAAGAATAAAAAAAACAAACCAAAATCACCACAAAAAGTAAATGCGGAATTTAAAAGCGCAGAAGCAAGAAAAGGAACACAGAAATTTATAGTGGTTCGGTCGACTCGACCTACGTCCGCTCCTTGGAGGCACCCTCCAAGTATTGCACTACAAAACGTGACTCTCCTTTAGCCCCCACAGCTAGGCGGAGAAGCCCTCACAAGAACCTCCTTTTTGCCACCCCGGCAAGGCAGAGAACCTTCCTCCTTTTGCTTCCTCCTGAAGCTGGCAGAGAACCAAAACCAAAAGCAAACTCCTTACCTCTACCGACCCTTCCACGGATGAGAAACTCTAGACGAAGACGAAGCAGAGCGATTCTTGAAGCAACCTTTGTGAATCCCATCACAAGCTCCCCCTCACAAGATCCTCTCTCTCTTTCTCTCCTCAAGGTCTTCTCAGGTCAAGGCAGCAGCCAAAGGTCTTGAAAAACATTGAACAAGAGCTCTTAAATAGAAGAGCTTCAAAGGAGCTCATTAATTGCAAGTTGCCGACAGTATCGTCCAGGCCGATATGGACATCGGCCTGGCCGATCAGTACAAATCAATGAAGATCGGCCAGAGCATCGCCCTGGATGCAAAGAAGGACGATTGAAATTTGGCTTGATATTCCAGGCCGATCTCACTATCATCCTGGACGATCAGTTCAAATCAGAGGAAGATCGTCCTGACAATAGCCCTGGATACGGGCTGGCCGATACTGATCGTCCTGAAGTAACTTAAGGTTTTTGACTGGATCGTCCTGGCCGATCCTGCGATCGTCCAAGATGATAAGATCGTATCAATCATCCTTAATTACTCCCTTGATTTTCTGAACAATTATGGCAAAATTTATGAATATCGTCCAGGCCGATACTAGGATCGTCCGAGCCGATAATTTAAAAATACAGTATACCATAATTGACTATGGCGGCTACTTCTTTCTGTTTTGAGCTTATTGTCCTGGCCGATACACGTATCGTCCAGGACGATCTGTTAATGTCGGCTGCCTTAATCAAGAATCCTTAATTAGACTTTTTGTTTTAAGCTGATCGTCCAGGCCGATCCAAAAATCGTCCTGGCCGATATGAGTAAAAACAGAAATTCTAAGTCTCTCAAGTGTGTGTGTGAAGGGTTACATAGCATCAGTCTCTTTGACCATTACAAGTAGACTCATGAGATGAAAATCAAACGTACAGACTGACTCAACCCTAAAACTACGCAATCTTGAACTTGGCTCCTTCTTGATCGTCCGATCTTCAATTTCTGAAAAGTTAGAAGCAACAAGTAGTCCAAGAAAAATAGTGTTTGTCAATCATCAAAACATAATACATAAAAACTAGGTTTGCAATAATCTCCCCCTTTTTGATGATGGCAAAACACTACGAAAATAGTTAATAGCAAAAATTCAGTATTGATGAAAAAGGGAACCTCATAAACTTCTCCCCCTTTTGACATATAAAAAAGGAGGGTACAAGAAAGTAAAGCAAAAGAGATCCCTCTCTTTTTTTTATTTATTTATTTAATCAAAGCATGTCAATGATACAGTATTCCATGTGATTGACTTAAAAATTTTTGTGAGTTAATGAGTTACCAATCGCATTAATCCATAGAATAGTAGAGTATCCGTTCATGGTTTACCCTTAGCTCAAAACTTTTTCTTAGGGTAGAATCGTCTTTGGATACCAATGACCTATTTCAAATAATTAATTGTATATGAGAAAAGGAATCCACCTCCCACTTGTCGTAAGAAAAATATCTTCATGAAATAATGAAGTAAGGTGGATTTGTCACAATCGTACGCTAATCGAGATCAAGTCTTTGAGAACCAAAACTTCTAAGTTCTAAGAGATTTAAAAAGAGAGAGTAGCTTGCTTTTGAGTGGGCTCATTTTATGCCTCTTGTCAATTTTGTGGCGCTTTGCGCGTCTTCTTATAGATTTTTCTATTTTTGGCGTCTTTGTGCTTCTTTTGATGGCATCATTGGCCAAATTTTTTTTATTTTTGCAAGCTAGATTCTCTTTTATAATCCCTTAAAAAAATCTTAGTTGTGAATATATCTTCTCAGATATTTGAGAATATGAGCTCTCTCTCTAACATAAGGAAGAATTACCACAAGCAGGATTAATAATCAAAGATAAGAGTAACGAGGGATCTTATTGATGTGACAAAAAAAACTTTAATCATTATCAATACAAGATATATTTGCTTAAGCAAGCTTAAGAAAAGATCCTAATTTTATAAAAAAGCATCAATTTGAGATAGACTTTTGATTAGAAAGAAAACCATGCCACTAAAATAGGTTAGAGAAAGAGACACAATCACAAAATATTCCTACTATCTAAGAGATTAAGTAGATGAAAACATATTGACTACAAATTTCCAAAAGGCAAGGACAAGGAATATAGTATCATATTAGCGATGATTTTGAAAACTAAGAAAAAAGGGAAAACTAAAAAAAAAGATAAAGTAATAAAAAAGGAACCAAAAGCAAAAGAAAATAAAAAGCAAAAAAATAAAATAAAAGACACACAAAAACTAAAGATTTCAAGCACGTGATAAAGCAGCGAATTTAAGCAATTTTGAGCTGCGAGCCTCCTTATGTCCAGTTATCTTGTGCTCCCACAAGGTCTTTGGCGAGAGAACACCTGCAAAACTAAATAACAGTCAGATTTAGGAACCCAAACAGGTTTGGGCTCCTTCTTAGGAAACGTAGAGTGCAATGCAGAAGTGGTATGCTTTGAATCATGCATCTTAGGTCTCCACACTCAATGTGTACTACGGTGAACTGTGCAAGTGTGTGAGATGTGTCCTAGCATGCCACAAGAAAAACATTGAACTCTAGGAAAATGTTTTCTTAAATGGTTTGGGTAAAAATGCCTCTTCCTAGGTTCTGGCTTTTGATTAGTAGTTGGTGTCATCCTAGCTTTCTTACATGTTTCCAAATCATTTTGAATCCTCAAGTTAGTTCTTTTTAATGCATCATTCTCAATCCTCAAATTTTTCTCAATCTCTTTAGATTTCTTTAGATCATCCTTAAGTGAGGTGTGTGAAGCTTTTAATGCATTACTTTCATCAATTAATACCAAATGCTTCTTGTTTAACTCATCAAATTCATCAAGAAGAGCCATGTGATTTGAATCAATCGTTGCATGATCTTTGAGAAAAACTTCATGCTCTTTTTGTAGATTTGAATATTCTAATTTTAGGCTATCATGAGTTTTCTTAAGTTTTTTGTATGATGTATAGATTTTTTCACAAATTTCAAACAATTCATCATAGGTTGGTTTACATACCTCTTCCTCATCACTTTGATTTTCTCCCATGAAACACAAGTTTGTAGTCTCTTCCTCTGGTTCAGTCTCAGAGGAATCAGTATCAGATTCTGCCCAAAAACCTCTTTGGATTTTCTTCTTGTCCTTCATAGACTTAGCTTTCTCCTCACCTTTTTATTTTCTTTGCTTGAATGATCTTGAAGTTTAGGACAGTCGGCTCTCACATGTCCAGGCTTCCTACATTCAAAACAAATAACATCAGAAGATCCTCTAACATGTTTGTGATCCTTATATTTTCTCCAACTTTGATGATGCTTTTGTTTCTTCCTTAGAAAGCTTTTGAATTGCCTTGTGATGAAGGCAATTTCATCGCTTTCAGACCCGGAATATTCAGAATCTGATTTGTGAGCCTTCAATGCAATTTTCTCCTTTTTCTTCTCACCTGCATCAATAATTCTTTGATTCACCCCTTGCTCATAAGCAATGAGTGAGCCAAGTAAGTTATCAATAGAATAGATATTCAAATCCTTAGATTCAGTGATTGCAGTGATTTTTGCATCATAAGACGAAGGCAAGCATCTTAAAATCTTGTTAACTTTTTCATAGTTCGAAAGTTCTTTTCCTAGTGCATGCATTGAAGTAGCAATCTGAGTAAACCTAGTGTACATGTCAGAAATCGATTCATGAGGTTTCATACGAAAAATTTTGTAGTCATGCAAAAGAATGTTTAAACGGGATTGTTTAACTTCATTAGTACCTTCATAAGTGATGCATAATTTATCCCAAATTTCTTTACCAGTTTTGCAAGTTGAAACACGCATGTAATCTTCAGATTTCAAAGCACAGAAGAAACAGTTCAAATATTTCGCATTTAATTGAGCTAAATCTCGTTCATCAAAAGTCCATTCGGTAAAAGCAACTTCAATTTTAAAACAAGTAATTTCATGAGAAGGTGGAGAATAACCTTCTTGAACAAGCATCCACATGCGATAATCAGTAGATTGTAAAAAAGTTGACATGCGAGTTTTCCAAAAATCAAAAGGTAGGTTATCGAACAGAGGAGGTCGGGTAATAGAATACCCTTCCGTAGTGTTGCGATTCCCAAAGTTAGCCATGGATCAAATTCAAAAAGTTTTCAAACTTTAATTTTCGAATCCCGCTCTGATACCACTTGAAAGTTCATTAGGGATGTTAAGCCCTATGAACTTAGTCCCAAGCTAACCAAGAGGGGGGGGGGGGTGAGTTGGTATTTTAAAAACTCTTTTCACAAGGAATAAAAAACATAAACCAAAATCACCACAAAAAGTAAATGCGGAATTTAAAAGCGCGGAAGCAAGAAAAGGAACACATAAATTTATAGTGGTTCGGTCAACTCGACCTACGTCCACTCCTTGGAGGCACCCTCCAAGTATTGCACTACAAAACGTGACTCTCATTTAGCCCCCACAGCTAGGCGGAGAAGCCCTCACAAGAACCTCCTTTTTGCCACCCCGGCAAGGTAGAGAACCTTCCTCCTTTTGCTTCCTCCTGAAGCTGGCAGAGAACCAAAACCAAAAGCAAACTCCTTACCTCTATCGACCCTTCCACAGACGAGAAACTCTAGACGAAGACGAAGCAGAGCGATCCTTGAAGCAACCCTTGTGAATCCCCTCACAAGCTCCCCCTCATAAGATCCTCTCTCTCTCCTCTCTCTCTTTCTCTCCTCAAGGTCTTCTCAGGTCAAGGCAGCAGCCAAATGTCTTGAAAAATGTTGAACAAGAGCTCTTAAATAGAAGAGCTTCAAAGGAGCTCATTAATTGCAAGTTGCCGACAATATCATCCAGGCCAATATGGACATCGGCCTGGCCGATCAGTACAAATCAATGAAGATCGGCCAGAGCATCGCCCTGGATGCAAAGAAGGATGATTGAAATTTGGCTTGATAGTCCAGGCCGATCTCACTATCATCCTGGACGATCAGTTCAAATCAGAGGAAGATCGTCCTGACAATAGCCCTGGATACGGGCTGGCCGATACTGATCGTCCTGAAGTAACTTAAGGTTTTTGACTGGATCGTCCTGGCCGATCCTGCAATTTTCCAGGACGATATGATCGTATCAATCATCCTTAATTACTCCCTTGATTTTCTGAATAATTATGGCATAATTTGTGAATATCGTCCAGGCCGATACTAGGATCGTCCAGGCCGAAAATTTAAAAATACAATATACCATAATTGACTATGTAGGCTACTTCTTTTTGTTTTGAGCTTATCATCCTGGCCGATACACGTATCGTCCAGGACGATCTGTTAATGTCGGCTTCCTTAATCAAAAATCCTTAATTAGACTTTCTGTTTTAAGCTGATCGTCCAGGCCGATCCAAAAATCGTCCTGGCCGATATGAGTAAAAATAGAAATTCTAAGTCTCTCAAGTGTGTGTGTGAAGGGTTACATAACATCAGTCTCTTTGACCATTACAAGTAGACTCAAGAGATGAAAATCAAACATACAGACTGACTCAACACTAAACCTACGCAATCCTGAACTTGGCTCCTTCTTGATCGTCCGATCTTCGATTCCTGAAAAGTTATAAGCAACAAGTAGTCCAAGAGAAACAGTGTTTGTCAATCATCAAAACATAATACATAAAAATTAGGTTTGCAACACCCATCCCTAGGTGGAGACGAGTACTATGAAGAGCATGAAAGGAATTGTTGGAGTAGAAAACAAGTTGGATGTTTGGTGGAGCAGGATATTGGAGGTTATATTTTGATTCTAAGATATAAGCAATGATATGTCCTAGGGCTATATTTGGCTTCCTCCTATGTCCTAGATCACGAATGTTAGTAAGATGCTCGATGTAGCAAAAAATTAAATCTGTGGATTTGAATTCTCGATTGGCCAAAATGTAAAAGGTGGTGATCGAAAGAAGTGGGCTGATATGAACGCGATCACCAGCTTTTGGAATAATGGAAGTGCGAAGAATATATTGGACAGTCCTAGCATCTTTGAGCAAGCTGCTAGTCTCTCCAATATGAAAATGAGCATTGGTGTTCCGAAGGAAATGGTTGGCCAGAGCCCAATCATAATTAGGATCAAAACACAAGGTATGGAGTTTATCTTTTGTGGTGGAAAGTTGTAATAACTCTGCACAATCCTGATATATGATCTCGACAGAGCGTCAATTCACATATGATCCAAGAAAAGTAAAGGTAGAATTTATGTGGAGACTTGCAAAGAACTCAAAAAGAATTTTTGAATTGAAAGAGATTGTAAGAGTAAGAATGAAGCACAGAGAAGTGTGAGAGAATAAGTCAAGTACCGGATAAGACAGATGGTTTGAGTTGATGGACCAGGAGACAATGATGCTGGCCATCTTGTATCTTTGGAAGGAGGCTTGATCATCTGCCTTCATGAATTGAGGGTCCAGAGTTGCCCTCGAGGAACTTCTAGAAGGGTGGCGAGATTGCTTGCTTCCTGCCATGATAACGAATAGCAAGAAAAGAGGAAGTAGAAGCCTAGTAGAAGGAGATGGTGTAAGAAAAATGGCTGAAGGGGCTCTGAATTTAATGAATCGGCCCGATCATCCAGGATGATCGTAGAATCGTCCGGGTTGATCAGGTATATTAATGACGTCCAGGCCAATTGGTCAAAAAACTATCATATCATCCAGGCCGATCAAAAATTTTTTGGGATGATACGACACATATGATCATCTCGAGGAGATAAGCCGGATGACAGTTGAAAAAGTAGATAGTCTTGGCCAATTTGGTGGATCGTCCAGGATGATGCCTAATAATGGATCATACCAGCCAAATTTAGAAATGTTTAAAATAATGCCATGTATATCGTCCAGGATGAACAGGTGGATCATCCGGGCTGATCATCAATAATTGATCGTACTAGTCAAGTTTGAAGTGTTAAAAACATATTGCCAAGTATATCGGCCAGGCTGAACAGGTGGATCGGCTAGGCCGAATAGGTGGATCGGTCGGTCCATTTTTCTATAAATTAAACAAAGAGAGAAAAACATCATCCAGACTAAAATAGAATTATCCAGGATGATAAAAAATGATTTAAATAAAAAGACGATCAGATGATCCAGACCAATAATGCAAAATCCAAGATGATAAAGAGCAGAAAAGTCAGAACAGCCAGTAGATTATTTTAAGAAGTGAATTGAACCAATCGTCCAGGATGATTGGAATATCATCCAGGTTAATGTGAAAAAAAAGTTTTAAATCAGAGGATGGATGAAGATGATCAGAGAAGGCCCAAAAACATAACAACATAAAATAGTTAAAAATATGAAAAAAGACAAAAAGAAGAGAAAAAAGAAAATGAAAAACAAAAAGTTCAATTTTTTTGTTTTAAAAACAATGTATGAATATAAAATCTCCATGTGATTGAATTTAGGGACTTATAAGACCAATGTGTTAACATCGATGAAATAAAAAAAAGGTAGAATATCCGATCATACTAACCCTAGCTCGGACATCTCTTAGGGAAAAATTGTCTTTTGAAAACAAGAGACCTAACTCAGAACAAACTAATTGGATAAGAAAAAAAATCCATTTAAAACTTGGTACCATAAAAAATATCTTATAGAATAATATACTAAAGTGATTTATCACAATCATGAAATTTGAAATCAAGCCTTTGAAATATAAAGTGACACATGAACTCTTCCAAGATTTAAAGGTTTTGAAAAAGAGGGAAGCTTTTCTTTTTATGGGCTCATTTTATGCCTCTTGTCAGTTTGATTGACGCACTTTGTGCATCTTTTGATTTTTGATACACTTTGTGTATTTTTTAATTTTTTGCGATCATTTTGCATGTTTTATTTTGGCATCATTGACTACTTTTTTTAATTTTTTTTCTAAGCTATATCCCTTTTCAAAACTATTAAATATTCTCAATTGTGAGTATATCTTCTAGTTATTAGAGAAGAAAACCTCATTCTCTAATAAAGGGAAGAATAAACCATAAAATGGAATCAAATTCATATGATAAATGCAACATCAAGTTTTGAAGTAATATAAATGCTTTTGAATATTATATATATATATATATATATATATATATATATATATATATATATATATATATATATATATATATATATATATATATATATATATATATATATATATATATATATATATATATATATATATATATATATATATATATATATATATATATATATATATATATATATATATATATATATATATATATATATATATATATATATATATATATATATATATATATATGGTACATTACTGTAGTAAAATAGAAAAGATCATAATTTCAAAGTCCAGTTATTTATTTGAGATAAACTTTTGTTTAGAAAAGAAAATTACACCACGAAAAGAGGTTAGAGGGAGGGAAACAATCAACAATGTTTCTCCCTTTAACTGGTTTAAGAATATTTAGATATTGACTATACAAATTCTAAAAACTAAAAACTAAGACAAAATATCATTTCAAAGTAAAATAAAAACTTTAGAGATGAAATAGTTAAAAAGTCAATAAAAAGAAAAAATAACAATAATCAACAGAGTAGTTAACATGCAATCCAAAATTTATTAAGCAGCAAGTTAAAGCAATTATGAACCGTGAGCCTCCACTGTCCAAGTATCTTATACTCTCATGAGATTTGGTGAGAGCACACCTACAAAAATCATCAACAGTCAAATTTAGGAACCCAAATAAGTTTGGGTCGCTTCTTATGAAAAGAAGAATGCAATATATTTGTGTTATACTATGAATCATGCAATTTTGGTCTCCACACCCAATGTGTACTATGATGAATGGTGCAAGTTTGTGCAATGTGTCCTAGCATGCCATATGAAAAACATCTAACTCTAAGAAAAGGATTTACTAATATATTTGGGTTATAATGTCTCTTCATAGGTTTTGGCTTTAGATCAGATGTTGATGTATTCTAATTTCTCTCAAGTGTATTCAATTTAGATTTTATCCTCAAGTTAGCACTTTTTAAATTAGTATTATCAACTCTCAAATTGTGCTCCCTATGCTCAGATTTATCAATGTATGTCTTAAAATCAGATTCAAGTGAGGAGTAGGATGCTTTTAATGAATCATGCTCAATAACTAACTTCGAGTGTTTTTTATTCAATTCATCAAACTCATCAAGTAAAGACATGTTATTGCTATCAATTTAGGAAGGATCTTTCATCAAAACTTCATTCTCGTTTTGTAAAATAAAAAACTCCAATTTCAAGCTAACATGTATTTTCTTAAGTTTTCTATATGATGCATGAATTTTCTCACAAATTTTAACTAATTGATCATAGGTTGGTTCACGTACCTCTTCTTGATCAAATTGTTCATGTTGATTATCAGCCATTAAACATAAGTTTGGGGTTTCCTCCTCTGCTTCAGTCTCAAAGGAGTCAAATATAGAATCTGCCCAAAAAGCTTTTTGGGATCACTTCTTGTCTTTCATGTATTTGGGTTTCTCCTCATCCTTCTCCTTGCTTGGGTGCTCCTTAAGAGTAGGACAATCAGCTTTAACATGTCCAGGCTTCCTGAATTCAAAGCAAACAACATCAGAAGAACTTTTATAATTTTTTCTATCTTACCGCTTTTCCACTTATGATGGTCTTTTTGATTCTTCCTTAAAAAGCTTTTGAATTGCCTAGTGATGAAGGCAACATCATCATTTTCAGATCCTGAAGAATCAGTGTTCATATAATTGGCTTTTAGTATCATAGTTTTCTCCTTCTTTTTCTCAACTGTATCAAAATTTCTTTGATTCATTCCTTGCTCGTAAGTAATGAGTGATCCAAGTAAGTTATCAATAGAATAAGTGTTCAAATCTTTAGATTTAGTAATTGCAGTGATCTTAGCATCAAAAGAAGAAGGAAAGCATCTCAAAATTTTATTGACCCTTTCATAATTAGTTAGCTCTCTTCCTAAAGCATGCAATGAGGTGATAATTTGAGTAAACTTTTTATACAATTCATAAATTGATTTAGAAGGTTTCATATGAAAAAGTTCATAGTCATGCAAAAAAATATTAAATCGAGATTGTTTAACTTCATTGGTTCCTTCATAAGTTATACATAATCTATCCCAAATTTCTTTACCAGTTGCACAAGTTAAAACAGGCATATAATCTTCAGATTTAAAAGCACAGAAAAAAGTTCAAGCATTTTGCATTAAGTTATGCTAATTCTCTTTCATAAAAAGCCCATTCAGTAAAAGGAATTTTAGTTTTAATGCCATTAAGTTCATGAGAAGGTGGTGTATAACCTTCTTTAACAAGCATCCACATATAATAGTCAATCGATTATAAAAATATAGACATGCGAGTTTTCCAAAAATCAAAAAGAATATTATCAAACAAAGCTGGTTGGGTAATATAATGCCCTTCCACAGTATTATGATTATCGGAGTTAGCCATGGATCAAAATTCAAAAAGTTTTTAAACTTTGTTTTTATGAATCCCACTCTGATACCACTTGAATGTTCGTTAGGGATGTTAAGCCCTTATGAATTAGCCTGAGGCTAACCAAGAGGGGGGGGGGGGGGGGGGTGAATTGGTATTTTAAAAAATTCTTTCAAACAATTAAAACACAAAACTCAAACCAAAATTTTCCATAATAATAATCAAAGTGCAGAAATTAAATGCGGAAGAAATAATAGCAAAGAATACAAAGATTTATAGTGGTTCGATCAACACGACCTACGTCGACTCCCTAGAGGTGCCCTCCGAGTATTGAACTAAAACTCAGTAACTCTCCTTTTGCTCCCACAATAAGGTGGAGAAGCCTTTACAAATATCCTTTCCACTGACATCAGTGAGGCAGAGAACCCAATTCCTTTTTCTTCCTCCTGAAGCAGGCAGGAAACTTTGATCGATTGCTGAAGTGAACCTCTCTCAACCCGCCAAGGACAAGGGACTATGATGGAAGAAGAAGATGTGGATCAAAGCTTTGAGAAACCTTTATTAAATCCTCTCACAAACGCCCCCTCATAAGATCCTCTCTCTCCCTCTCCTCTAGGCTTTCTTAGGTCAAGATAACAGCAAAAGATAGCTAAAGGATAGAATTAAAGCTCTTAAATAGAAGAGCTTCAGAATAGCTATTATTTTATATAAACCAACTTTATCATCCAGGATGATAGGGATATCGTCCTGGCCGATTAGCATAAATTTCGCTAAATAAGCCTGGCCGATTTGAGATGATTAAAAGATTTTTCATCATATTGTCCATGCCGATATAATATCGTCTTGGACAATTAGTATAAATCTATGAATATTATCCAGACAACCACTCTTAAAGGTGTTGAGAGAGTTGCTACTTAGCTTTTGCATGTTTTATATTCTTGCAACTTGTTATTTTGATGATTCCAAATATTATTGTATTGATTATTAATTTCTCCTCACACATTTTGGAAGAAGTGTTTTTGGCTCTTGTGTGTACTAACATTTTAGGAAAATCATACTCCATATTGTTAAAGACTTCAACTCAAGATCTGATTATAACATTTTGTAACTTGGAGTATATATTATATTCATTTTGAGTTAGAGAGAGTGTGAATATAAATGAGTAACATAGTGCACACACACTGGGGGAGATCTTTAAAAGTCAAAAATTTTAAAATACTGATTGTACAGAATGAACTATGTTTGTACATGACGATCAGGTCAGTTATACTCTCCAAAGAGCAATGAAATTTTTTTTTCTTAGTCCTAATCATCCATACGATTTTACCATATTCATCCCAGGATGATGTTCTTTGGACCCATGCTTTAACTAATTGTCCAGATGATATTGTCCATTCATCCCAAGATAATGTCCTCTGGACCCATACTTTAAACTAATCATCTAGACGATCTTGTTCATTCATCCCAGGATGATGTTATCTGGACTCATGCTTTGAACAAATCATCCAGACAATTTTACCCTGTTTATCCCAGGATGATGTTCTCTAGACTCATGCTTTGAACTAATCGTCTAGATAATTTCACCTCATTCATCCTAGGACGATATTCTTTGGACTTATGCTTTGAAAAAATTGTCCAGATGATCTTGTACATTCATCCCAGGACGATGTCCTCTATTCCTTAAAATATATAGACTATCCTGCAGATCCGTTTCAACGAAGCCTAGAAATAACTGTTCATACTGGATGAACTACGTTTGTACGGGATGATGATCGAGTACGAAGGCATTCATACTAATGCATATTGAGTTTATACGCAATAGTTTTACACTATTTGTACATACAAAATGTGATAGTACGGGACGATCGAGTACGTACATATTTGAAAAATTGTAGTTTTTGGACTATTTTTTTGTGTCTTTCATATAAAAGATCCACTTTAAACTGTCATGCAATCTTTTTGTCCATTGGTCTTCGTGCAAACTAAAGGGAGATTCAAGGAGAGAGTGAAAGAGAGTATTTGAAGGAGAGTTCTTACCACTGGAGCGTAAAGGGTTCACTTGGTACTCAAAGGTAAGAATCTCTATTTGTGAATTATGATTACTTCACTCTTCTCTCTTGTCCTTCTAGATTTCTCATGAGAAGATCTTTCAAGAAGATCTGGTTCTCTGCTGACACTTAGAGAAGTGTGAAAGGATGAATGTTCTCTTCCTACACTTGGAGAGTGTGAACAGTGGAAGGTTCTATGCTTACACTTGGAGAGTGTGAACAATTGAAGGTTCTCTGCCTACACTTGGAGAGTGTGAACAGCTGAAGATTCTCTGCCTACACTTAGAGAGTGTGAACAGCAGGAGGTACTCTGCCTACACTTGGAGGGTGTAAAAGGATGACAGTTCTCTACCGCACCGGGTAGTGGTGGAAGAGAGTTTCTTTGAAGGCTTCTCTTCCTTGCTGTGGGGGAAAAATGAGAGACACTAAGTAGTAAATAGTGTAATACCTGAAGTGGGAGACTTCAGGGAGTGGATGTAGGTCATGTTTGACCAAACCACTATAATTCCTATCTTTTATTTTATGCTATTTTTTTACTTTACTATTTCTGTTGATCTGTTGTTGAAAAATCATTTTCAAAAATTTTACTAAAGTTTTAATCGGTTTAAAGTAAGAGGAATTAAAAAATAAAACCAATTCACCCCCATCTTGGTTAGCCACTAGGATATACGATTAGGCCTAACAACTTAATTCATAATTAACAAGTTTCAACAAATGGTATCAGAGCTTTATTTCAAAACTATAATTTTAGACTACTTTTTGATTAATGACCATGGCTACATTTGAAAATCAAAATACACCTGAAGATTACTTTATAACTAGACCTCCATTATTCAACATTATTCCTTTTGATTTTTAAAAAACACGCATGTCTATATTTTTACAGTCACTTGATTATCATATGTGGATCTTAGTTCAAGAAAGGTATACAAAACCAACTAGATTAGTTGATGGAGTTAGAGTTGAAACATTCTTTGCGGAATGGATAGTAGAAGAACGTGACTTAACACAATTTAATGCTAAATGCTTGAATAGTTTCTTTTGTACTCTTAAATTTGAAAATTACATGCGGGTTTCCACTTGCAAGAGTGGAAAGGACATATGGGATAGACTTTGCATAACTTATGAGGGGACTAATGAAGTTAAACAATCCAAACTTAAAATCTTATTGCATGACTATGAACTATTTTACATGAAACCCAATGAATCCATTTCTGACATGTACATAAGATTCACATAAATAGTCACCTCTTTACTTGCATTAGGTAGGGAACTAACGAATGTTGAAATGGTTAATAAAATACTTTGTTTTTTACCTACTGCTTATGATGCTAAAATAACTATGATTACAGAGTCTAAAGATTTAAATATTTACTCTACTAATTATCTTCTTGGATCACTAATTGCTTATGAGCAAGGGGCGAGTCAAAGAAAAATTGATGCAGGTGAATCACGAAGGGAGAAGAACATATCACTGAAAGTGGAGGAGTCAAAGAGTAATCTCTCACAACCTGAGAATGAAGACGACATATCACTGATGACTAGACAGTTCAGAAGCTTTCTGAAGAGGTAGCAAAAGAAATGCCAACAATGAAATAGAGATAAATTTAATAGAAACGTCAAGGTTTCAAATGATGTTATTTTCTATGAGTGCAGGAAACCTGGACATATTAAGTCAGACTGCCTAAAACTCAAAGCCACTCCTAGTAAGAAGAAAGTATAGGAGAAACCAATTATAAAGAAAGGAAAGAAGAAATTCCAAAGAGCTTTCTAGGTGGACTCAGCTTCATGCTCGTTGGAGACTAAAAAGGAAGATGATGTCACCAATCTGCTCTTAATGGCTGAGAATCTTGATTAGTTAGATCAAGAAGAGGTATGTAATTTGAATTACAATGAACTTTTAGAAATCTCAGAGTGCATATATGTTGTATATAGAAAGTAAAGAAACTGTATGCCAGTCTGAACTTAGAATTTTAGGAACAACAAAGAGAAATGGAGATCCTTTGGAAAGATCATGCTTTAATTGATAACAATCACATGAAATTACTTGATGAGTTTAACGATTTGAATAAGAACCATGAAATTTTAAAATCATCCTATGCAGAACTTAAAAAAGAAATAAAAAATAATAAGGATGAATTTGAGAGCAAAATGTATCGAATTAATTATATAAATCGTATCTTGGAAGATATGAATTCTTTTGATAAACTGAAGATAAAAGCTCTCGAGAATAATAGGATACTCCCAAGACTTGAAGATTTCATGAATCCTATTTTGTATCCTAAATTTATACAATCCATAAATAGATAGAAGAATTATAGAAACTAATAAATCCATTTCCGAGAGTTAAATGTTATAATTGTGGTTTTTTTGGACATATAGCTCAAACCTGTACATTGAAGAAGAAAACCCATTTGGTGTGGAGACCTAATATGCATAAAAATAGACATATCATACATGCATTTATTTATAATTTGCAAAAAGGTAAACCTAAACTTATTTGGGTTCCCAGGTCTAATATTTGATGATTTTGCAGGATCGCTCTCACACAAGGCCTCGTGAGAGCATATGGTACATGGATAGTGGTTGCTCAAAGCATATGATTGGAGATACTGCACAATTCATATCACTGGAAGCCAGGAGTGGAGGTAAGGTTACACTTGGAGATAACACCACAAGGAAGGTGGTAGGGTCAGGTATAATTGGAAACTTGAAAAACTTTTTTATAGAACATGTTTATTAGTAGAAGGCTTAAAACATAATCTTCTGAGTATTGTTCAACTATGTGATAAATATTATTATGTAAAATTTTTTCCTACTAGTTTCATATTTGGCCTAAATAGAAAAAATGTTTTGAATGATATACGGGTAAACAATATGTATATTCTAGACTTGAATTGCATCAAAACTCATACTACTTTTTGTTTAAAAACTATTTCTGATGAGTCATGGCTTTGGCATAGGAGCCTTTGTCACTCTTGCATGAAAAACCTTAGGAGGATTATCCAAAATAACTTAGTGAGAGGTATACCAAAACTAGACTTTCGTAAGGATCACCTTTGTGATGCATATCAATTAAAAAAATAGGTGAAGTCCTCTTTTCAGTCTAATAAAGATCTTAGAACTAGTAGAGATTTGACATATGGATCTTTTTTGACTAGTTGGAACTATAAGTCTAGGAGGGAAGGTATACTGATTTGTGAATGTGGATGCTATCTCTAGATTCACATGGGTTAGCTAGAACCCCTTAGCAGAATAAGGTAGTTAAAAGGAAAAATAGAACATTAATATAAGCCACTCAAGCCATGTTGGTAGAATATCCACTTCCTAAATATTTTTGGACCGAGGCGATTAGCACGGCATGCTATGTTTTGAATAGGGTAAATGTTAGATCAAACTTAAATAAAACACCCTATGAGTTACTAAAGGGAAGAACACCTAATTTATCATATTTGCATATTTTTGGATGTAAGGTGTTCATATATAACAATAAAAAATCTGCCTTAGGAAAACTTGATCCAAAATTAGATGAAGGAATTTTTATAGGATACTCAAGTGTTAGAAAATCTTATAGTGTATTCAATAAAAGAATTTTGGTAATTGAGGAGACCACACATGTTATATTTGATGAATCTGAAATTTTGGAAGAGATAATTTTTGAAGAGGATAAGGTAGAGATTAACTCTTAAAAGATTGAAAAAATAAATTTGGAAGAAAATTTGGAGATAAAAAACCCAATGCCTACAGATTTGAGATTTTCTAAAAATAATCCAAAGGAATTAATTATAGGTGAACCTAGTGAGGGTGTTAGGACTAGGCATGGACTGAACAAAGAAGTCAATCATTCATCCTTTATTTTAATGATAGAACCCACAAATATAGATCAAGCACTTTCGGATGAATTTTTGATATTGGCTATATAGGATGAATTAAATCAATTTGTAAGAAATGAAGTTTGGGAATTAACTATAAGGCCAGAGAATCAAAGTGTAGTTAGAACTAAGTGGTTATTCAAGAATAAAATTAATAATTCAGGAGTAGTCATTAGAAATAAGGCTAGATTGGTGGCTAAGGGGTATAATCAGATTGAAGGTATTGATTTTGAGGAGACTTTTTCCCTTTGAGCTAGACTTGAATCAATTAGGGTTTTGTTAGCCTTTGCCTGTTTTAGAGGATTTAAATTATATCAAATGGATGTTAAAAGTGCCTTTTTAAATGGGGTAATTCAAAAGGATGTATATTTTTGTAGAACAACCTCCAGGCTTTGAAAATTCAAAACACCCAAATCATATTTTCAAATTGAAAAGGCATTGTATGGATTGAAACAGGCACCTAGGGCTTGGTATGAGAGGTTGAGAACCTTCCAACTTGAGAGATCTTTTGAAAAAGGAATGTGGACACAACTCTATTTTTGAAGAGTTTGGGAGAGGATATACTCATTGTATAAATTTATATTGATGATATCATCTTTAGATCTACAAATAAAAATATTTGTGATGATTTTTTTAAAACAATGAGTAGTGAATTTGAGATGAGTTAAATAGAAGATTTAGGTTACTTTATAGGCTTTAACATTAAGCAAATTGAGGAAGGTATATTTCTTAGTCAGTCAAAATATGTTAAGGAAATCCTCAAATGGTATGAAATGGATAATGCTAAACTTGTTAGTACACCTATGAGTTTCTCAGTTCAGTTGGATAAGGACCCTAAGGGAAAATCTGTTGATCAAAAGAAATTTAGAGGGATAATTGGATATTTGCTTTACTTGATAGCTAACCAACCCGATATTATGTTTAGTGTTTGTTTATGTGCTATATTTCAATCAGCTCTAAAAGAATTACATTTGATAGCAGTGAAAAAGATTTTAAGATATATGTTGGGAACTCAAAACTTAGGAATTTGGTATCCTATGTTTAGTTCTTCATTTAAAATAATTGGATATTCAGATTCAGACTTTGAAGGTTGTAGGGTTGATAGAAAGAGCACTTCTGGAACATGTTAATTTATTAAAAAAATTTTAGTCTCTTGGTCCAGTAGAAAATAAAATTTAATTACCCTATCTACTATTGAAGCTGAATATATTGCCTTAGGAAGTTGTGTGGCACAAGTACTTTGGTTGAAACAACAGTTGATTGATTTAGGATTAACAATAGGCACTATTCTCATTTATTGTGATAGCACTAGTGCTATTTGCATTTTTAAAAATCCTATTCAACATTCAAGAACCAAACATATACACATCAGACATCATTTCATAAGAGATCATGTATTCAAAGACGAAACTGAACTCATTCATGTTTCATCAGAAAATCAACTTGCAGATATTTTTACAAAACCACTAGCCTTTAATACTTTCAGTACATCAAGAACAAGGCTTGGTTTGATTGATTTGAATACTTAAATGAAGGTATCTGGAACATTGATATGTGTCATTATTAGTGTATTTCTATTTTTGTGTTTGTGATTTTTTGTATGTGTTATGTTTTTTGGTCATGTGTTTTTGAATTTCTTGTTTTGATTGTTTAAAAATATTTTTCACAATAAAAAATCCTATTATTGAGCATGGCATGAAAAATTGTGTGACAATCATCTGTACAAAATTAATTTATTAACTGTTAATTTTAAATGTTTTATATGCAGTTTTTCAATTTTTATATTACCATTCATCTGTACGATCCATCGATCGTCCGGATGATGTGTATTCAATCGTATGTACAGATATAGACGGTTATACATATAAGATCAGTTTATTTATTTCTAATCATACGTACGAACGTTCAGTTCGTACATACAAATACGTGGCACTTCAATGTGGGGGATATTTCAAACTGTCATAAAAATGATCTTAAATAACTGATCGTCCCGAACGAACACCTATTCATCTGTACGATCGTATGGTCAAAAGTCTGCATGGAAGGATTCCTCGTAACTTGCATGTTTATGAAAGTCGTTTCTTTTTTGGACCCATTCATTTGTCCATATGAAATAAGTTTCGTACGTACGAACCTAAAATCTTTTGGAACGAAATTATTTTCATTCGTACGAAAGTTCATTTTCTCTTTAAATTGAAAGGTTTTGAACTCAAATTTCATCTCCTCAATAACCCTTTCAATCTTCTAAATCTCCTTGATCTTCTCCATGGCTAGTTCAAGCAAAAGAGACAGACAAAAGGTACTTGCTAAGGGGCCCCACTCTAGAAACTCAGGAGAAAACTTTCTTTCCAAAGAAAATGAGGAGTCTTTTCCTTGGTTTGCATCTTCCAAAATCACCCCCTCTAGAGTCCTTATCCAAGAACAACTCACTTTGAAGGTAATGAACCGTTTTGCTTCTACCCAGTTTGGTCTTATTCTGACTTTGACCCACCTCTACAACAAGGAGACTTTTCACTACTTCCTTGCAAATATGTCTTTTAACTCTGATGAAACTGTGATTAGGTAGTATTTTTTTAAGAAGAAAGTAGAGATTACAAAAGAAAATTTAGGGATATTTTTGAACTTAAGGACTCAAGGGATTAGAGCTCACACTTTGACCTCTTCCACCAACTTTGACTGGACAACAATAAATCAAGTCATTAAAGGATGTAGAGGAGTAGATCATATGCGTAAGGTAGCCACTCTTAATTGCAATGCCCGTATCATCTAGCATGTTCTTCACAGTTTTATTATTCCTAAAGCTGGTGATTGAGTAAATATCAGACCTCTTCTTTCTTTAGTGACTTATCTTATTATGGCTAGACAACCAATAGATGAAGACCAACTAATCATTAACTACATCTATGGACTTTATGAGATTAGCCATGTTTCACACAAGAGAAAGAAGAATATTGCATTAGGACATCTTGTGACTTATATTTTTGGAAAAGAAGTATGAACTAGTTCATCCTGTTCAAAATCTAGAGGAGCCTGTATACTACAATGATGGATCATTTAAGCCATCTTTAATAAAGATGATCAATTTATTAGTAGTAACTCAGAGGTGGAAAGAAGAGGACCTCCACCTGCACCTGTTGGTAGACAAACGTTTCAGGATTTGGTCCAACATTTTGATCATCTTGAGAGTCATTTTGATCAATATTTTGATCAGATTGAAACTCATCTTCAGTAACATGACTATCAATATCAGGAGGATATGGATTCAGATAGAGGTTAGTTTGAATCGATCAACATGAATATAGTTATGATGAATAGCTATTATAATATTTTCAACCCTCCTCCTCCTTCAGACCAGGGACCTTCTGAGTGATGACTGTAGTTCTGATATGTTTCTCTCTATCTGTGATGGCATGTTATGTGTTGTAGTTATTTTTATTATGTTCTATGATGTATCAGTTTTTATTTTTTTATGTCAAAAAATGTCGTTGTATTGATATCATCCCTGACTGATGTAATATCCTTTATCATGATATCAATAAAAGTTATCTTGTATTGCTTTTAATTTTTTTTCTAATGTGTATTAGCCTATATGATCATTCTTAAAATATTTGATCTTCTAAGTGCTATATTTTGAATTGCAATATAAAATTGAATTCATTAGAAAATCTAAATTTTCAAAAATTTTAAGTTAAGATTATAACTTGATCTAGTTAAGAATGTCAATCTCATGTCTCTTGTTAGACTAACATAATTTTTATATTATTATTGCAATTATTATTTTTTCTTATTTTGTATTTCTCTTATCAATATAAATATTATTTTACTTAGAAAAATTTGAGATTTTAGATTATTTATTTTGGAAAGATCAAGAATATACTTGAAAATGTACAAATGTATAAAAAAATCAAAAGAATGCGTAATGGTTTAGAATTTGAAAAAGAGACACAAAGTAAGCCCACAAGTAAAATGATGCACAAAATGTGTCATAAATATTGAAAAGATGCACAAGTATAAATTCTTTCTTCAATCTTTCAATCTTTAAATTAAAATTAATCTTCTATTCAATTTTATTTAGTATTAAAATTTGAAATATACAAATTTTAAATTCATCTACTTTGCAATGATTTTGCTTATCTTATTGTCTAAACTGATTCATGTTTTTGATATTTCTTTCCTTGTCTATGTTATATCTCTACTTAAATCATATGAATCTTTCTATTTCATAAAAATAAAAAAAATAAAAAAAATAAATTAAAAAAAAAATAAATAAAAAAAGAAAAAATAATAAAAAATATGAATCTTTCTATTTCTCAAATGATATTTAATTTTATTTGCAATTGTAACTCAACCTCTTTACAGGATCAATTATTAAAGGCTCTTCATATGACTTCTTACATTTCTATATTTATTCTTTTTCTTCTTCTCTTTT
This sequence comes from Dendrobium huoshanense, assembly GCA_016618105.1. Taxonomy (NCBI): domain Eukaryota; kingdom Viridiplantae; phylum Streptophyta; class Magnoliopsida; order Asparagales; family Orchidaceae; genus Dendrobium; species Dendrobium huoshanense. The sequence continues at coordinate 6,444,690 of CM028353.1, forward strand.
TGCTGTTGTCAAAAAGGGGGACAAATATTATTCGTAACTATCATTGCATTTGTTTTATTTGTTTCATCTCTATGTATTTCTGTAATTGTCATCTCTGAGTCTTTTTGGTGTTTATTTTTTTTGGTGTTCAAGTACTTTGTGCTTTGTGTTCAAGTGACTGTGTGTTCAAAATTTTGAAAAAAAAAAAAGATTTCTGTTATGTTCAAATGCCCCTTATTCTCACATGCTTATTAATTCAGGGGGAGTTTAGGAGATACTTAGAACTTACAAATAATAATAATTTTGCCATCATAAAAAAGGGGAGATTATTGAGAGAGTTACTACTTAGCTTTTGCATGTTTTATATTCTTGTAACTTATTGTTTTGATGATTCCAAATATTATTGTATTGATTATAAATTTTTCCTAACACATTTTGGAAGAAGTGTTTTTGGCTCTTGTGTGTACTAACATTTCAGGAAAATCATACTCCAGATTGTTGAAGACTTCAAATTAAGATCTGATTGTAACATTTTATAACTTGGAGTCTATATTTTATTTATTTTGAGTCAGAGAGAGTGTGATTGTAATTGAGTAATTTAGCACACACACACTGGGGGAGATCTTTAAAAGTAATTTTTTTTTAAAATACTAATTGTATAGGATGATCAGGTCAGTTATACTCTTCAAAGAGCAATGGAACTAACATAATAGGAAAATTTTTTTTAAGTCCTAATCATCCAGATGATTTTACCCTATTCACCCAGGACTATGTTCTCTGGACCCATGCTTTGAACTAATTGTCCAGATAATCTTATCCATTCATCCTAAGATGATGTCGTCCTCTGGACCCATGCTTTGAACTAATCATCAAGATGATCTTGTCCATTCGTCCCAGGATGATGTTCTCTAGACTCGTGCTTTGAACTAATCATCCAGATAATTTTACACTATTCATCCCATGATGATGTTCTCTAGACTCATGCTTTGAACTAATCATCCAGACGATTCTACCCTGTTCATCCTAGGAAAATATTCTCTGGACTTATGCTTTGAACAAATCGTCTAGACGATCTTGTACATTCATCCCAGGATGATGTCCTTTGTTCCTTAAAACATATAGACCGTCCTACAGATTTGTTTCAATGAATCTTGGAAATAACTATTTGTATCGGACGAACTATGTTCGTATATGATGATGATCGATTACGAAGGCATTCATACCAATGCATATTGAGTTCATATGCAATAGTTTTTACACTATTCATACATACAGAATGTGAAAGTACGGGACGATCGAGTACGTACATATTTGAAAATTGTAGTTATTGGACGATTTTTCATGTCTTTCATATAAAAGGTCTACTTTAGACTGTCATGCAATCTTTTTGTCAATTGGTCTTCATGCAAACTGAAGGGAGATTGAAGGAGAGACTAAAATAGAGTGTTTGAAGGAGAGTTCTTACTACTAGAGCGTGAAGGATTAACTTGGTACTCAAAGGTAAGAATCTCCATTTGTGAATTGTGATTACTTCACTCTTTTCTCTTGTCCTTCTAGATTTCTCATGAGAAGATCTTTCAAGAAGACCTGGTTCTCTGACTTAGAAAAGTGTGAAAGTATGAAGGTTCTCTGCCTACACTTGGAGAGTGTGAACAGCGGAAGGTTCTCTGCTTACACTTGGAGAGTGAGAACATCGGAAGGTTCTCTGCCTACACTTGGAGAGTGTGAACAGCTGAAGTTTCTCTGCCTATACTTGGAGAGTGTGAACAGCGGGAGGTACTCTACTTACACTTGGAGGGTGTAAAGGGATGACAGTTCTCTACCGCACTGGGTAGTGGTGGAAGAGAGTTTTTGTGAAGGCTTCTCGGCCTTACTGTGGGGGCAAAAGGAGAGCCACTAAGTGGTAATAATGTAATACCTGAAGTGGGAGACTTCAAGGAGTGGATGTAGGTCGTGTTTGACTGAACCACTATAAATCTTGTGTCTTTTATTTTTCACTACTTTTTTACTTTACTATTTCTGTTGATCTGTGGTTGAAAAATCATTTTAAAAAATTTTATTAAAGTTTTGATCGGTTTAAAATAAGAGGAATTAAAAAAAAAAATACAAATTCACCCCCCTCTTAGTTAGTCGCTGGGACATAAGCTTAGGTCTAACAACCTAATTCATAATTAATAAGTTTCAACAAAAGGATGTCTAGATGATGAAAAATTAGCTTGATCGTCCAGGCCGATCTCACGATCGTCTTAGCCGATTAGCTCAAATTCGAGGAAAATCATCCTAAACATCGCCTTGAATAAAAACTGGTCGATGTCAATAGTCCAAGTGATCATCCCGAACGATCCTGCGATCATACCAGACAATGTGATCAAGCAATCAAACCTTAATTGCTTTCCTTAATTACCAAATTAATTTAGGCTTAATTGAGCTGTATCATCCAGGCTGATGTCTTGGACAATGTCTAAAAATAATGAATACATAAATAGATCTCGTTGTTGATTTTTTTCTGATTTGAGCCTATCATCCCAGCTGATATGAATATCGGCCAGGACAATGTGCTTAATGATAATTGACTTAACCAGGATGCCCTAATTAGGGTTTTTATTTTAAGTTGATCGTCTAGGATGATTTTAGGATCGTCCCAAACAATGTGATCAAAATAGAGAGCTCTAATCAACAGATATAAATTTTCCCCCATGTTTGTGTGTGCAAGGTTACTTAACATCAAAACCGCACAGTTTATAATAGACTCAAGAAAAAAAAATTACAAACTGACTCAGACCTAATCTACCCAATTTTGAGCTGGCTTGAGTTGTAGTTGATCTTGTGGACTTAAAAATTTAGTAGGCAAGGTAATCATAGAAAATCATGTTTATTTGTTATCATAAAAATTCTAATCCATGAAATCTGATTTGCAATAAGGTAGGGGCCACCATTCCATACTCGTGGAAAAAATGCCTTCCCAAGAGAGCCATGTATGAAGTATCAACCTCAATTACATGAAACTTTATCTTAGGAAATTTTCAAACTTAAAAGGTAGCGTAATAGACCCTAGAGCACACTAGCCTTGGTCATTCAAGCCCTTTAATATAATCTTATCAGAAGTGAGCTTCAAGGGATCTAGGGAGATGCCCTTTAAAGTTTCATAAGTAAGAATGTTTACTGAAGTCCCTTGGTCGATGAAGACCCTATTTAACTCATAACTATTGACTTCAGTAGTGACATATATAGGATAGCTGTGCTCAGAAGTCCCTAAAAGAAGGCCACGATCTGAAAAGGTAATACATGCCATCTATCTTAAATGACATTCTTCCCTAATAGAATTAGAAGAAAATAATGTTTGATAGGACTCTTATTCAAATAGGACTTTCACCAATGTCTCTCTCAAGCAAGAGATACATTAAAGCATCATAGACACTAAGAAGAGAAGGAATTTTTTTAAATGAGCTAACACATTATACTTAACATCTAGTTGAGGGCCTTTCCCTTTCTCCCTACATTGCTCTTGAGAGGAAGGGGTAGGATCATCCTACTGGGTAATGATGTTTTTATCTTTATCTTTTGTATTTTAAGCCATCCACGGTGGAAGGACCTTCTTTGAATGCAAGTGAACTTCCTGTATCGATTCATCCTCGATAGGGGATTTACTTGGCTATGGGATGGTGGCTTATGCTGGCTCTAAGGAGAGTGCTTGGAGTGGGTTCTTATTTTCATATTCTAAATCCATGTAACAACCACCCTCTAGAATGATAAAGACTGGTTCATCCTCATACTCAGACTCATTTTCACATACAAGATCTTTCATATTATAAAAAGTATGTAAAATATGAAAAGAGTGAGCACTAGAAGAAGCAAAAGTAAAAGTATGAGCAAAAAACCAAAAAAAAAAGCCAAAATCTCCTTCTTTTATTATTTCATAATCAATCGAAAGGAAAATGAAGTCCTTCAGCATAAGTGTTGGAAGGAGCCCCGTCTTCCCTTTTGAGGTTACAACAAGCTTTTCTTTCTCATACATTTTTCTAGTACATATAAAAGAAGAAGATGAAATGTGCTCATTAAGCACTATAATAGAAGAAGAAGTAGAAAAAAGTACTAGCATAGTAACTGGTATTAGGAATATCCATTCGAAAATTATAATTTTAATGATAACAAATAGTTTTGATACTTCTATTTTTTTATGACTGTCTTACCTACTAACGTTTCAAGTCCACATGATCAAATTATAAATCAAACCAGCTTAAGATTTGGTATATTAGGACTGAGTCAATTTGTGATGTATGTCAAGTGTTCTTCACCTTTTCTTGAGCAATTATAATAATATGGATCCTGATGCTAAGTAACCTTGCACACACATACTCAGACAAAAAATTCTAACTATTTTAGAGTTCTATATTTTTGATCATATCAATTGGGATGATCCCAAATCATCCTGGATAATAAGTTAAAAATAGAAACCCTAATTATGGCATCCTAGTTAAGGAAGCTATAGTTAAGTAGATCGTCCTGAATGATATTTACATTATCCTGGATGATAGGCTAAAATCAGAAAGAATCAACCACCATATCTATTTAGGCATATTTAATTTTTGGACATCATCTGGATAATATAGTACAATTATGCCTAAATTAGTTTGGTAATTAAGGTTTGATTGCTTGATCATATTATCCTATATGATTGCAGGATCATCCCGGACAATCAGTTAAAAAAACCTTAGTTTCTTCCTGGATGACCAAAATAATGTTATATACAATGTGTATTATTTTGCATAAATCATCTAGGACAATCCAAAATTGTCCTTGATGATTAGTTATTTTTCTATTGTTTAGACATGCAATCAGGGCAATGTTTTGGATGATATTTGATGATTTGAACTAATTTTCAGGGCCAATTGTGAAATCATCCTAGACAATCAATTTAATTTTTCATCATCCAGACATGTATTCAGGGTGATGTTCTAGACGATACTCAAGAATATGTACTAATCATACAAGATGATCGTCCTGGATAACTATGTCAATTTGTTTAAATTAAGAGAAATTTAGAGCTCTTCTATATAAGATATCTTATTTACCTAAGATTGCATCTTTTGTTTCTCTTTTAACTTGAGAGAGCCAAGAGGAGAGGGAGAGCAAGGGAGAAAGAGAGAGAGAGAGGATATTATGAGGGGGAGTTTGTGATGGGTTTCGAAAAGGTTGCTCTAAGCAAGGATCTGAGTCATCTTCTTCGATTATCATCCTTGGTTCCTTGGATGTTTGAGAGAGGTCTAATTTAATAATTGATCGAGGTTCATTACCTGCTTTAGGAGGATGCAAAAGAAGTCGGGTTCTCTGCCTGCTTCATGAGGAAGATAAAGGAGTTGAGTTCTCTACCTCACCAGTGTCGGTGGAAAGGAGGTTTGTACTGGCTTCTCCGACTTGCTGTGTGAGAAAAAGGAGAGTCACTAAGTTTAGTACAATACCCGGAGGAGAGGCTCTAAGGAGTGGACGTAGGTCAAGTTGACCCAACCACTATAAATTTATGTGTGTTCTCTCTTACTATTTTTTTTTCACATTTAATTTTTGCACTTCAATTTTTAAAACACCAATTCACCCCCCCCCCTCCTTTTGGCTAGCCTCGAGCTAGTTCTTAAGGGCTTAACATCCCTAACAAACTTTCAAGTGGTATAAGAGCGGGATTCATAAAATTGAGTTTTTGAAAACTTTTGAATTTTTATCCATGACTAACTCTGATAATCGTAATACTGCAGAAGAGTACTCTATTATCTAACCACCTTTATTTGAGAGTATTCTTTTTTTATTATTGGAAAAGTAGCATGTCTATATTTTTACAATCGATTGACTATCATATATGGATGCTTGTTAAAGAAGGTTATTCACCTTTGTCACATGAAATTAATAGTATAAAAACTAGTCTTTCTTTTACTGAATAGACTTTTGATGATAGGAATTTAAAACAAGTTAATGCAAAATATTTAAACTATTTTTTCTGTGCTTTGAAATTGGAAGATTATATACATGTCTCAACTTGTGCTACTGGTAAAGAAATTTGGGATAGATTATGTATTACTTATGAAGGAACAAATGAAGTTAAGAAATCCAGATTGAATATCTTACTTCATGACTATGAACTTTTTTGTATGAAAACTACATAATCGATTTTTGACATGTATACTAGGTTTTCTCAAATTGTCAACTCTCTGCATGCCTTAGGAAGAGAACTCACGTATTATAAATATTTAATAAAATTTTGAAATGCTTTCCTACTTACTTTGATGCTAAGATTACTGCAATAATTGAATCTAAGGATTTGAATACTTATTATGTTGATAATATATTTGGATCACTCATTACTTATGAGCAAGGGGTGAACCAAAGACAACTTAATGCAGGTGAGAAAAAAAGGAGAAAATTATTGCGGTGAAAGCCAACGACACAGACACTAATTTTTTTGGGTTTGAAAGCGATGATGTTACCTTAATTAATAAGGCAATTTAAAATCTTTCTAAGAAAGAATCAAAAGAACCATCAGAAGTGGAATGAAGGTAAGGGTAGAAAAAATTTTAAAAGTTATAATGATATGATTTGTTTTGAACGCAGGAAGCCGGGATATGTTAAAGCTGATTGTCCTACAATTAAGGAACAAGCAAGGAGAAGGGTAGGAGAAACCCAAGTTCAAGAAGGATAAAAAGTAGTTCCAAAAAGTATTTTGAGTGGATTCTGCATCGGACTCGTCTGAGACTGAAGCTAAAGTGGAGAGAATAAATTTGTGCTTGATGGAGAACGATCATTATAATCAGTCTGACCAAGAAGAGGTATGTGAACTAACCTACAAACAATTACTTAAAGTTTCTAAGAAAATTCATGCATCATATAGGAAACTTAAGAAATTTCATGCTAGTTTGAAATTGGAGTTTTTAAATTTATAAAAAGAGCATGAAGTTATTTTTAAAGATCACTCCACACTTGATAGCATTCACATGTCTTTACTTGATGAGTTTGATGCATTAAATAAAAAATATATTGAATTAACTGATGAACATGATTCTTTGAAGTCATCTCATGATTAGTTAGAAAAAGAGTTTAAGAAATTAGAGGAACTTGTATGGGAAATAAATTATAATGAGCATCGGTTAAAAGTGGAAGTGACAACTTATGAATACGAAATAAAGTATTGAAAGAAAAACTAAAAGCATTTGAAAATGATAAATCAATATTGTATGCATCACATAACTTTAAGAATAAGCATCACCACCTGAGTAGATTAGTAAACCCTTTTCCTGGAATTAGAAGTTTTTCATGTGGCAAGTTAGGTCACAAATCACACACTTACACTATTTACCGTAGAACATATTTGGTATGGAGACCCAAATTGCATGATTTATAGCATAACACATATGCATTGCATTATTCTTTCCATAAAAAGGGACCCAAAATTGTTTGAGTTCATAAATCTAATGTTTGATGATTTTGTAGGCTTGCTCTCACAGAAGGCCTTGTGAGAGTATGTGGTACTTGGACAACGGATGCTCATGACACATGACTGGAGAAGCCAACCAATTCATTTCGATGGAGGCTAGGGCTGGAGACAAGGTCACTCTTGGAGACAACACCACCAAGAAAGTTGTGGGTGCAGGTATAATCATAAACTCCAAGAACCTTTTGATTGAAAAATATTATGCTTGTAGATGGACTGAAACACAACTTGCTAAGTATTAGTCAACTATGCGACAAGGGCTTCACCATAAATTTTTTGGCAAATATATGTATTATTAGTTTGAATGACAACACTATTTTTTAGAAAAAGTGGATCAATAATGTCTATATGCTTGATTTAAATAATATTGAATATGCTGCTTCATTTTGCTTAAAAACTATTACTAATGAGTCATGGTTATGACACAGGAGGTTATATATTGCTAGAATGAAAACCCTTAGAAGAGTGACCCAAAAAGATCTAGTTAGAGGTGTCCCCATGTTTAAGTTCACCAAAGACCACTTGTGTGATGCTGGACAACTTGGGAAGCAAGTCCAATCATCTTTCCATTTTATTAAGGACATTAGCAACTCTAGACCTTTAAAAGTCCTTCACATGGATTTATTTGGATTCATTAGCACTACTAGCTTAGGAGGGAAAGTCTATGGATTTATGATTGTCGATAATTACTTGAGGTTCATTTGGATTAAATTTCTGTCACATAAGAGTGAATATTTTAATGAATTTAGATCCTTCTTTACTTAGATTAAGAAAAATCTAGGTTGTGAGATCTTGACCATCCATAGTGCCATGGGAGAGAGTTTGAAAATGAGAGACTTAGAGACTTTTGTGATGATAAGGGGATTAGTCACAACTTCTTTGCTCCTAGGACCCCTCAGCAGAACGGGGTAGCTAAAAGGAAGAACTAAACCTTAGTGGAAGCTGTTAGAGCCATGCTTGTTGAGTATTCACTTCCAAAATACTTTTGGGCTGAAGTGGTAAACATATCTTATTACATGTTGAATAGGGTGAATGTTATAGCCAAACTAGATAAGACATCCAATGAGATTCTTATGGGTAGGATACCCAACCTTTCCCATGATCAATAAATCCCAAGTTCTATATAAATATAATGGTGGCCAAACCCCACCGACAAGAACCTGAATTCTAATCCTACTCAATGATGCAAGTCTTAAAAGATAGGCATTTAATCTTCAAGTCTTCATCATCAAGTGGATCATAATTCTCCAGATCATCTCCCTTTGGATCATCTCCTTTGGGCTTTATATAGTCTATCCTTCAAAAGGGTATCCAAATAAATAATAAATTCCCTATGAAGGGCCTTTCTTTTTCTCTTTAGGTACCTAGTGTTTAAAATACCAAAATTTTAAAGACTTTCACAACTCAATATATAACAAATTACATCATATTTAAAAATAAAAAATTTGGACTCAAACTCCTACATGGTTATCCTAATAGAAATCATAAGAAATGACATCCAAAGCAGTTAATATTTATGCAGAAAAGTAAACACACTTAGCCACACTCTTTTAATTAAAAGGGGGCTAAGCAGTCTCTAGAGCATCTAAAAAAAACAATATTAGTTTGTAAAGCATTAATATTATTGCCTCCTTTATTTTAGTGTTGCATGAGCGTGGCCACCTACACAAGACTGGACTAGTATCAAAGCAGCCCTAGCCCATGAGCTGTCTAGCATACACATCACATCATAAAAGAAAAAGTATAGTAACACTTTAAGACATCACAGTAATCATTGAAACACATCAGAGTAATTAACACATGTGCCACACATAATTGCATCACATCATAGAAGCAAAAAGAAGTAAAACACTAACCCTAATCCTAGAGCTAGAAGTGGTACCCTAGCAAATAATTCTATGTGTGTGTAATAGGCTTGTGTGGTTTTGGGTAGGTGCTATGTAGGATAATTAGTTCAAATTGCCTAGAGTTAGAGTTTGTTGGAGGTCAAAAGTGAAAATTTTAATTAAAGTTTAAGTATTAATGGATTGGGTTTCATTTTTAGTTAATCTAGTTTATTGATCCATTTTAATGCTTAAGTGTAGTGATTGTTAAGGTTTAAATTGCTTTAACAGATTTTAGACGGTCCAGAGTCCTCCTATATGCTAAGCTTAAGGGGGCAAAAAATGTCACTATTAGAAATGGGCTAGGTTTGAGAGTTCTAGTATTTTAGTTAATTATTAGGCCTTACAAGGAGTAATTAGGCATTAAGTTTGCTAGATTTGGAGTATTCTAGGCCAAGTTATGATTTTTCAACTAAAATTAATTTTAAATTATAGATAATATTTTTCTAAAAATTTTAATATATAATATATATTTTTTTATTTTAAAAATAATTTTGAATTAATTATAGAAATTTTTTATTTTAAAAACTTATTTAAAATAATTTAAAACCTAATTAACTATTATTTTAACGGTGGGCCACATGGCACCCAACGATTAGTTTTGCGGTCCGCAATCATGATTACCGCAACAGGCAATAAAAGACTAATGATTACGCTGCAGCAATCATTGGCCATCATTGACTCGTAATGGTAGCTGCAAATGCACTTTTGACTTAAATGAGTCAGCACATATTGGTAATCGTTAGATCCCCCATGGTAAGGGATCAAGGGCGATGATTTCCCCGTATGAAGATAAAGGCCACATGATCGATTTTCACCATTGATCCAACCTATGGAGCAATAGAACCTCAACCGCTAATCGAAATGGTCTCAATCTTGCCTCGTTTCATGCAAATGTAGCCTAAACCCTAAATGATGATTTTCTTTGTTTGATCGATAGGATCAACCAAATGATATAAAATTTTAAACACATAATGTATATATGAAGAACTATCATGGGGAGTGATTTTTGAGATATATAATATGCTTAATAAAAAGTTATTTAACTAGAAGTGTAGTGACCTAGGTTAAGGGTTTTTGAGGAATTTCACCATTGGATCTTCAAGTTCTTTGTATGGTTCAGCTTATAAATTATCCACAAATAAGTTCCTAGTGAAAGAAACCTTGGAAGGATTTTATCCTTGATTGGCCAAAGATCTCATCACCGGCGGGTGTTTAACGGTGGATCTAGACCGAGAAAGGTGGAGGGAGCAGGGAAGATCTCATAAATGAGATATCACAGCTTAGGAGCGCTTAGAGAGAGAGAAAAATAAAAAAACGTTCCTTAAGAAGCCCTAATTTTTCATATATAAATCCTTAGCCCTATCAGGGGCGGTTGGGATGAGATCAAGAACTAGATAGGAGGGAAATCTTTTGAATTGGTCGCAGTTTTGCATTAGATAGGATTTGGATGAATTTCATTCAATAAAGGATGTGAATACATGTAGGCCACTTGAAATCCTTCATATGGACCTATTTGGTCCTGTTAGCATAGCTAGCCTAGGTGAGAAAAATTATGGATTTGTGATTTTAGATGACTTCTCTAGATTCACTTGGGTAAGATTCCTAGCACATAAAAATGAGTCATTTGAGGAATTTAGAATTTTCTCCACTTGGATTCAACAAAAATTAGGATGCAAAATATCAACAATCCATATTGATTATGGTGAAGAGTTTCAAAATAAAATATTTAAATCTTGTTGTCAAGAGATAGGAATGGAGCATAACTTCTCTGCCCCTAAAACCCCCCAACAAAATAGGATATCTGAGAGAAAGAATAGAACCTTGGTAGAAGCTGCTAGGATAATGCTAGCTGAGTACACTTTTCCTAGATATTTTTGAGTAGAAGTGATGAACACTAGATGTTATGCCTTAAATAAGGTGAACATTAGGCCAAAGTTGGATAAAATACCCTATAAAATCCTTAAGAGTCAGACACCAAATATTTTACATTTGCAGATCTTTGGTTGTAAATGTTTTTTTCTTAATCAATGGGAAATCTCCCTTAGGAAAAGTTGATCCCAAGGCCGACAAGGGTGTCTTCTTAGGTTATTCATATGTAGGTAAAGTCTATAGAATCTTTAATAAGAAGACCCTAGTAGTAAAAGAGTCCACCCATGTAGTATTTAATGAATCAGATAAGTCATCTGAATCTAAATTTAAAGAAGATGAAGTAGATGCCATTCAGGGAGTAGAAACCATAAGCATAGAAGAAAGGGGAGAACCTCAAGAAAAGTTTCCTAGAGTTTGGAGATATTCTTCTAGTTATCCTAAAAAATTAATCTTAAGAGACCCATTGAAAGGTGTAAGAATTATGCATAAAGTTAGGAAGGAGGTTAGTCATTCTGTGTTTATTTCTGTGATAGAACCCATGAGTATAGAACAAGCTTTAGTAGATAAATTATGGATCCTAGCAAAGCAAGAAGAATTGAACCAATTTACTAGAAATGATGTATGAGAATTAGTCAAGAGACTTAAAGAGCTGAGTATAGTGGGAACAAATTGGGTCCTTACAAATAAGGTGAATAACTTAGGAACCGCAGTAAGAAATAAGGCCAAACTAGTAGCTAAGGGGTATAACCAAATTGAGGGCGTAGATTTTAAAGAAACCTTTTGCCCCAATAGCTAGAGAAGTTATAAGGGAGCTTTTAGCCTTTTCTTATTTTAAGGGTTTTAAATTATATCAAATGGATGTTAAGAATGCTTTTCTAAACGGGGTAATCAAAGAGAATATTTATATTGAGCAGCCCCCTGGATTTGAAATCTCATAATTTCCAAATAATGTATTCAAATTAAAAAAGGTAACATACGGGTTAAAGAAAGCACCTAGAGTCTGGTATAAAAGACTTAGCTCATTCTTACTAGTGAGAGGATTTATTAAGGATTTAAAGATGAAATTCTCATTATTCAGATTTATATAGATGACATCCTATTTAGATCTTTCGATAAAACCTTATGTGATGAATTTTCAAAAATGATGAGTAACGAGTTTGAAATAAGCATAATGGGAGACCTAAATTATTTTCTTGGTTTTAGTATAAAAAAATCGAAGATGGAATATTCCTTAGCCAAACTAAATACATTAAGAATATTTTGAAAAAAATATGAAATGGATAATGCTAAGGCTATGAACACTCCCATGAGTTCTACGATTCAACTAGATAAAGACCTAAACGATAAATCAGTTGACCAGAAAAAATATAGAGGAATAATTGGATCTCTCTTCTATTTAATTGCTAGTAGACCAGATATAATGTTTAGTATGTGCCTCTATGCCTGATTCCAAGCTGACCCTAAAGAGTCTCACTTGAATGCGGTCAAAAGAATACTTAGATATCTACTAGGAACTGCAAACCTTAGAATTTGGTATCCCAGACATAAGACCATCTTTGAAATCTTAGGGTATTTAGATTCTGATTTTGCTCGATGTAGGGTAGATTGGAAAAACACTTGTAAAACCTAACATTTCATAAGAAAATCTTTAGTTTTCTGGTCTAGTAGAAAGAAAAATTTAGTAGCCCTTTCCACGGCAGAGGTAGAATATATAGTGGTAGGGAGTTGTGTTTCACAAGTGTTATAATTGAAATAATAACTTTTGGATATTGGATTACCCATAGGAACCATCCAAATTATGTGTGACAACACTAGTGCAATTTGCATATCCAAAAATTCATTTTAACACTCTAAAAAAAAACATATATACTTTAGATATCACTTCATAAGAGATCAAGTAGCTAAAGGAGACATAGAATTGCATCATATAGCTACAAGAGTTGAATTGGCTGACATGTTCACGAATCTATTAGCCTATGACACCTTTGTTAAGAGTGTTGCTATTTGCATGTTTTACATTCTTGCAACTTGTATAGTTTTGATGATTCCAAATATTATTGTTTTATGTGTAGTTATATCCTAACATTTTTTTTGAAAGATTTGTTTTTGCTCTTTTGTGTACTAACATTTCAGGAAATTAGAACTCCAAACTATGAAGACTTCAAATCAAATTCAACATACAATCCTTTGTAAATTGAAGCCTTAAAATTATTCTTTTAATTGAAAGGGAGTGATTGTAATTGAGTGAATAAAAACACACACACACACTTAAGGAGATCTTACAAAATTTATACTTATCGTATGGGACGAACCCAGTTCGTATTGGACGATCAGGTCAGTTATATCCTTATACGAGCAATGGAACGAACAAGATTTGGAGGAAATTTTTCTAAGTCCTGATAGTCCATGACAAATTTATTTTCATCCCAGGACAAGTTGGGCTCTGTAAAAATTTCATTTAGACGAAATGTATAATCATGTCAGGACGAGTTGGGCTCTGTAAAAATTTCATTCAGACAAAATGTATAATCATGCCAGGACGAGTTGGGCTCTGTAAAAATTTCGTCCAAACGAAATCCAAATCATCCCAGGATGATTTCTTCTCTATAAAAATTTTATTCAGATGAAACTTATCTTCGTCCCAGGATGATATGAACCGACTTACCACAGTTGGCTACGTCCTGCAGTTATTAGGAAACCTACCTATGGTATAACGGATCATACCGAAAGAACCTAGTTCATACGGGACGATGATCTTGTACGAACATAATTCATACCAATATACATTAGGATCATTTTTGACACTTTAAGTAAAATAGTTCAGGACGATCCACGATCGTACAGGACGATCCATTTCATGTTGACTTGAAAATTTGTAGTTTTGGACGATTTTTCTTATCTCTCATATATATAGTCCAATTTAGACTGCCACCAAATATTTTTACCATTTGATCTTCATGCCTATTGAAAGAAGAGTCAAGGAGAGAGTGTGAGAGAGCATTCAAAGGAGGATTCCTACCACTAGAGCATGAAGGCTTTGCTTAGTGTTCAAAGGTAAGAATCTCTACTTTTGATTTGGGATTATTTCACTATTTTCTTTCTTCCTTCTAGATTTCTTGTGATGAGATCTATCAAAGAGATCCAGTTCTCTGCCGACACTTGGAGAGTGTGAATAGCCGAAGGGTTCTCTGCCCATACTAGGAGAGTGTGAAAGGACGAAGGGTTCTCTGCCCACACTAGGAGAGTGTAAAAGGACGGACGGTTCTCTGCCAACACTAGGGATAAGTGTTAAAGGAAGATGGTTCTCTGCCGCACCGGGTAGTGGTGGAAAGAGTTTTTGTAAAGGTTTCTCTGCCTTTCTATGGGTGCTAAAGGAGAGGCACTAGTGGTATTAGTGCAATACTCGGAGGGTGCCTCTGAGGAGTGGATGTAGGTCTGGTTTTGACCGAACCACTATAAATGTGATGTTCTTTACTTTCCTGCTATTTATTTTGTTTATCATTTATAACTTATGGTTGAAAAGTCTTTTTCTAAAAAATTCACTAACAATTAAGTTTTAATTTCCAGAGTTTAAAAAGAGGGTTTAAATTTTTTTTAATTACCAATTCACGCCCCTCTTGGTTAGCCACTGGGACATTAGCTTAGGTTTAACAACCTAATTCATTGTGAACGAATCTCAACAAGTGGTATCAGAGCTTTGTTTCAAAATCATAAGTTTAGACTACTTTTTGATTAACGTAGATGGCTACATTTGGAAACAGAAACACACCTGAGGGTTACTCTATTACTAGACCTCCACTATTTGATAATATACCTTTTGATTTTTGAAAAACACGCATGTCTACTTTCTTATAGTCACTATATTTTTGTATGTGGATCTTAGTCCACGAAGGATATACAAAACCAACTAGATTAGTTGATGGAGTTAGAGTTGAAATTCCTTTTGCGGACTGGACAGTAGAAGAACGTGACTTAGCACAACTAAACACCAAATGCTTGAATAGTTTCTTTTATGCTTTAAAATTGAAAGACTACATGCGGGTTTCCACTTGCAAAAGTGGAAAGGACATATGGGATAGACTTTGTATAACATATGAGGGGACTAATGAGGTTAAACAATCTAGACTCAATATCTTGTTGCATGATTATGAATTATTTTGCATGAAACCTAATGAATCCATTTTGACATGTACACAAGATTCACACAAATAGTCACCTCTTTGCATGCACTTGGTAGGGAACTAACGAATGCTGAAATGGTTAAAAAGATTTTTCATTTTTTACCTACTGCTTATGATGCTAAAATTACTACAATTACAGAGTCTAAGAATTTAAACATTTATTCTATTGACAATCTTCTTGGTTTGCTTATTGCTTACGAGCAAGGAGTTAGCCAAAGAAAGATTGATGCAGGTGAACCACAAAGGGAGAAGAACATAGCACTGAATGTGAAAGAGTCTGAGAGTGAACACTTATAACCTGAGGATAAAGAAGACATCGCATTGATGACTAGACAATTCAGAAGCTTTCTGAAGAGGAAGCAGAAGAAACGCCAGCAATGGAATAGAGGTAAATTCATAGAAATGCCAAGGTTTCAAATGATGTTATTTGTTATGAGTGTAGGAAACCTGGACATATAAAGACGGATTGCCCTAAACTCAAAGCCAATCCTAACAAGGAGAAGGTAGAGGAGAAACCTACTATAAAGAAGGACAGAAAGAAGTTTCGAAAAACATTCTGGGTGGACTCAACTTCATATTCATCAGAGACTAAAAAAGAAGAAGAAGTCACTAATCTATGCTTAATGGCCGACAATCTTGATTAGTCAGATCAAGAAGAGGTATGTGACTTAACTTATGATGAACTTTTTGAAGTTTCTGAACACATGCATGAATTATATAGGAAAATAAAGAAAATGCATGCTAGCCTTAGTTTAGAATTGGAAGAGCTTAAAAAGGAACATGAAATTCTTAGGAAAGATCATGTTTTGATTTGATAACAACCACATGAAATTATTTGATGAGTTTGATGACTTTAATAAAAATCATGAGAATTTAAAATCATCCTATTCAAAACTCGAGAAAGATTTTAAGAACTTTAAGGATGAATCAGAGAGCAAATTATATAAAATCAATTATTTAAATCGAATTTTGGAAGATATGAATTCATTTTACAAATTAACGATAAAATTTCTCGAGGATAATAGGATACCCCCAGACTTGAAGATTTTACTAATCCTATTTTATATCCTAAATTTATATAATCCCTAAATAGACAGATAAATGGTAGAAGACTTAGGAATCTATTTTCTATTGTCAAATGTAATAATTGTGGATTTCTTGGACATATAGCTCACACCTATTCTTTGAAGATAAAAATTAATTTTGTGTGGAGACCTAAGATGCATAAACCTAGATATATCATACATGCATCTGATTATAAATTGCTAAAAGGAGAACCCAAACTTGTTTGGATTCTCAGGTCTAACGTTTGATAATTTTGTAGGGTCGCTCTCACACAAGACCTCGTGAGAGCATATGGTACCTAGACAGCGGATGTTTAAAGCACATGACTTGAGATATTGCTCAATTGATAACACTGGAAGCCAAGAGTGGAGGCAAGGTTACACTTGGAGATAATACCACAAAGAAGGTGGTTGGATCAGGTATGATTGGAAATCTAAAGAATTTTTTTATAGACAATATGTTATTGGTTGAAGGCTTAAAGCATAATTTGTTAAGTATCTATATGATAAGGGTTATAGTGCAAAATTTTTTCCTACTAGCTGCATATTAAGCCTAAATGGTAAAGATGTTTTGAATGGAAAAAGGATAAACAATGTTTATGTGCTAGATTTAAATTACATTCAAACTCCTACTACTTTTTATTTGAAAATTATATCTGATGAGTCATGGCTTTGGCATAGGAGACTTTGTCATTCTAGCATGAAAAACCTTAGAAGGATTATCCAAAAGAATTTAGTGAGAGGTATACCAAAACTAGACTTTACTAAGGATCACCTTTGTGATGCATGTCAATTAGGAAAGTAGGTGAAGTCCTCTTTTCAGTCCAATAAGGATCTTAGTACTAGTAAACCATTGGAAATTTTGCATATAGATTTTTTTGGACCAGTTGGAACTGTGAGTCTAGGAGGAAAGGTATACGGATTTGTGATTGTATATGATTATTCAAGATTCACATGGGTTAGATTTCTATTTCATAAAAGTGAATCATTTGAAGAATTTAGAAATTTTTTGACTTGGATTCAAAGCAAATTAGGGTGTGAAATTATTTCTATTCAAAGTGATCATGGAGGAGAATTTGAAAATGAGATATTTAAGGAATTTTATAAGGAAAAAGGAATTGATCACAACTTTTCTGCACCTAGAACCCCTCAGTAGAATGGGGTAGTCGAAAGGAAAAATAGAACATTAATAGAAGCTGCCATAGCAATGTTGGTAGAATACTCTCTTCCTAAATATTTTTGGGCTGAGGCAGTTAGCACTGCATGTTATATTCTGAATAGGGTGAAGGTAAGATCTAAATTAAATAAAACACTCTATGAGTTGCTAAAAAGGAGGACATCAAATTTGTCTCATTTGCATGTTTTTGGTTGCAAGGTGTTCATTCATAATAATGAAAAATCTGCCTTAGGAAAATTTGATCCAAAATCAGATGAAGGAATTTTTGTTGGATACTAAAGTGTTGGAAAATCTTATAGAGTATTCAATAAAAGAACTTTAGTAATTGAGGAGACCACACATATTGTATTTAATGGATCTGGAAATATGGAAGAACCAAATGTTGTAGAAGATGAAATTGGGATTCACTCCCAAAGATTGATAAATTGAATTTGGAAGAAAATATGGAAGAAAATTTGGAGATAGAAAACCCTTTGCCTAGAGATTTGAGATTTTTTAAATATCACCCAAGGGAAAAATTATAGGTGAAGCAAGTGAGGGTGTAAGGATTAGGCGTGGATTAAATAAGGAAGTCAATCATTCAGCCTTCATTTTAATTATAGAACCCACTAATATTGATCAAGCACTTTCTGATAAATTTTAGATTTTGGCCATGCAAGAAGAGTTGAATCAATTTATAAAAATAAAGTTTGGGAATTAACTACAAGGCCAAAAGATCAAAGTATAGTTGGAACTAAGTGGGTATTCAAAAATAAAATGAATGACTCAGGAGTAGTCATTAGAAATAAGGCTAGATTAGTTGCTAAAGGATATAATCAGATTGAAGGGATTGATTTTGAGGAGACTTTTGCCCCTGTAGCTAGACTTGAAGCAATTAGGGTTTTTCTAGCCTTTGCCTATTTTATAGGCTTCCAATTGTTTCAAATGAATGTGAAAAGTGCCTTTTTAAATGGGGTAATTGAAGAGGATGTTTTTGTAGAACAACCTCCAGGTTTTAAAAATTCTAAATACTCAAATCATATTTTCAAGTTGAAAAAGGCATTATATGGATTAAAATAGGCACCTAGGGCATGGTATGTGAGATTGAGCACCTTCCTACTTGAAAGATCATTTAAAAAAGGAAGTGTGGATACAACTCTTTTTTTGAAGAAATGTGGAAAGGATATACTCAATGTTCAAATTTATGTGGATGATATCATTTTTGGATCTTCAAATAAAAATCTTTGTGATGATTTTTCTAAAATAATGAGTAGTGAATTTGAGATGAGTCTAATGGGAGATTTAAGTTACTTTCTAGGTTTTAGCATTAAGTAAATTGAGGAAGGAACATTTCTAAGTCAATCAAAGTATGTTAAGGACATCCTCATAAAGTATGAAATGGACAATGCTAAACCTGTAAGTACACCAATGAGTTCCTCAGTTTAGTTGGATAAGGACCCTAAGGGAAAATCTGTTGATCAAAAGAAATTTAGAGGGATAATTGGATCTTTACTTTACTTGACTGCTAGCTGGCTCGATATCATGTTTAGTGTTTCTTTACGTGCTAGATTTCAATCAGATCCAAAAGAATTACATTTGACAGTAGTGAAAAGGATTTTAAGATATATGTTAGAAACTCAGAACTTAGGAATTTGATATCCTAAGTTTAGCTCTTCATTTGAAATAATTGGTTATTTAGATTCTGACTTTGAAGGTTGTAGGGTGGATAGAAAAAGCACTTCTGGAACATGTCAGTTCAATGGAAATTCGTTAGTTTCATGGTCCAGTAGAAAACAAAATTTAGTAGCCCTATCTACTGCAGAAGCTTAATAAATTGCATTAGAAAGTTGTGTGGCACAAGTACTTTGGTTGAAACAACAGTTGATTGATTTAGGATTAACTATAGGCAATATAGCAATTGATTGTGACAATACTAGTGCTATTTGCATTTCAAAAAATCCTATTCAACATTCAAGAATGAAACCCATAGACATAAGGCTTCATTTCAGAAGGGATCATATATCAAAGGGAGAAATTAAACCCATTCATGTTACAACTGAAAATCAACTTGCAGACATTTTTATAAAACCTTTAGCCTTTGACATTTTCAGTACATTAAGAACAAGGCTTGGTGTGATTGATTTAAATGCTTAAATAAAAATATTCTTGCAGCATTGATGTTTGATTATTAAATGTTTTTTGTGTATTTATGATTTTGTTTGTGTGATTTTTCCTTTTAGAGTATGTGTTTCATCGTTGTTTTTGGTATTTTCTTATGTTTTTGAACTTTAGTTTTGTTTGAGTGCTAAAATCAAAAATTTTTAAGTCATCATCGTCCGGGACAAAATATTTTCGTACGGGACGATTTGTGTAGTGTGACAAATTGTCGGATTTTGAACCGTTTGAGTGCAGTTTTTAATGTACTTCGTCTGTACGATCGTCCGGGACGAAATATTTTTCAAACGACAGGACAAATGAATGAAGCAGTTGAATGTATAAGGTAGTTTTTAAGATGAACTTCGTCCGTATGAACCTTTGGTTCATCTGGACGAATACATGTCGGTTCGATGTAGGGGACAGTTTCATTTGCCATTAAAATAATATAAGTTCTGATCGTCTTGGGATGAACACGTATTCGTCTGTATGATCAGTTTGGTCTAAATTCTATATGAAAGGATGCTTCGTAAGTTATATTGATTATGAAAAGCAGTTTCATTTTGACAGTTTCGATCGTCCAAATAAATTTTTTTCGTACAGGACGAACGAAATTTCGTACGGGACAAAAAGTTTTCGTCTGGTACGAACATGTCATTTTCAATAAATAGGCGGGCTTTTTAACTCAATAGTCACATGCTAAACATCACTTTCAACTCCTTTTTTACTCTAGATTATTTTCAAATGGCTAGTTTAAGTAAGAGTCAAAAGGTCTTAGCAAAGAAGCCGCATAGGAATTCGTTTGAAAACTTTCTGTCTAAAGCAAATGAGGATCCTTTTCCTAGATTTGCTTATGCCAAAATCACTCCTTCCCGAATTTTAATTCAAGAAGATATTACCTTTCAGGTAACGCCTTTATTTGCTTCTACTCAGTTTCACTTTATCCTTAATCTGGTCCACCTCTATAACAAAGAAACCTTCCACTACTTTCTAGCTAATATGTCATTTAATTCTGACCACTCTATGATTCACTCCTTTGTTTTCAAACAAAAAGTTGAAATTACTAAACACGACTTAGGAGCTTTTCTAAATTTAAGGACTGAGGGAAGTAGAGCCCATACCTTAATCACCAATGATACATATAAATGGTATGAAATCAATAGGCTGATTAGAGGAAATGGTTTAACTGAGCATGTGGCTAAGGTATCCGATATTGTCTGGAATGCACACATTATCTAGCACATTCTTAGAACTTCAATAATTCCAAAAGCTGGTGATAGAGTCAATATTACCCCCCTTCTTTCCATGATGACTTTCTTAATCATGTCAAAAAGGCCTATAGATGAAGCCCAACTTATCCTCGACTATCTTTATGGGCTGTCTGAAATTGGCCATGCAGATTAGAAAAGGAAAAGGAATATTGCTTTAGGACACTTAGTTTCCTATGTTCTGGAAAAAGAAGTATAACATGGTTCATCCTGATCAAGAATATGAAGAATCGCTCTATTACAATGATGAAACATTTAGAGTGATCTTTAAGGAAGAATCAGATAAAGCACATGTCATCAATGATACAGAAGAAGAGCCTGAAGGTGCACCTGCTCCTACAAATGAATCAAATTATCAGAATTTGGTTCAAAGATTTGATCAATTAGAGACTCATTTTGATCAACGCTTTGATCAAATTGAGACTCATCTGGAACAGCAGGATGCTCAATATCAACATGACATGGGTTGTTTGAGGGGACAAATGAATGATATTAGTACCAATGTACTTATATTGAATACATCTTCTCCTCCTCCTCCTTCGGATTAGGGACTGTCCGAGTGATTATTGCACTTGATGTTTTGAGTTTGTATTGTTATTGTTTACGTGTTAGTTAATATTTGCTTTTAGTAGTTTGATGTATTTCTTCTTTATTTTAGTTGTTATATTGATATCTTGATGAATCCTTGTAATATTTAAAATGATATCAATATATGTTCTTGTATTTTGAATTGAATTTAATTTTGAAATGTTTGTTAGACTTTGTGTAAATCATCAAATTTTTAATCTTAATCGTGCTATAACCTGAATTGAAAGAATAATTAAATTCATTAGAAAATCTAATTATTCTAAGTTTAAGTTTTTCTTATAACTTGATATTGTTAGGATTTTCAATTTCAAGTCTCTTCTTTAGACTGTATTATTGTTAATATTATTATTGCAATTGAGATGTTTTCTTATTTTATATTTCACTTATCAATTATTATTTATGCACTTAGAAAGATTTGAAATTTTAGATTATTATTTTTGGAAAGAATAAAATTACTCTTGTAAAATGGGTAAAAGTACAATAAAAAATTAAAAAGAATGCGCAAAGGTTCGCAATGGGAAAAGAGGCACAAAATAAGCCCAAAGTAAAAATGATGCACAAAAATGTGCCACAATTATGAAAAAGATGCGCAAAGCGCCACATGTGATAGTTATTTTTTTCCAAACTCTTTTAATCTCTTAATTCAAATTGATCATATGTTCATTTATAATTGATATTGAAATTTGAAATATACAATTTTTTATTCATCCTTATTGTAATGATTTTCTCTATCTTAGTGTCTAAACTGACTCATGTCTTTGATAAATTGTTTTTATTTTTTATGTTATATCACTTCTTAAATTATATGAATTTCTATGATTTGCCTAATGTTTTAATTTTATTTGCATAAATTATTTCAATAACTGTTAAAATTATATTATCAAATGATTTTCATATATCTGCTTACATTTCAAGTCTTTTTTTCTTCTTCACTTTTTGTTGTTGTCAAAAAGGGAGAGAAATTGTTTGTTGAATTGTGTCTTGTGTCTTGTGAGTCTTGTAAATTATTTTTTGAATTGTGTCTTGTGTCTTGTGAGTCTTGTATCTTGTGTTAGTATTTGTGTTTATTTTGTTTTTGTGATTATGTTGTTGTTTTATTTTGTATAAAATTTTTGAAAAACAAAAAAAAATTTTGAATCAATGCCTCCTTATTTTCATGCATTCATCACTTCAGGGGGAGTTTAGGAGATTCTTAGAATTTACAATCCTCTAAACAATAATTGTTTTTCCATCATAAAAAAGGAGGAGATTGTTAGGAGAGTTTCTATTTTCAAGTTTTACATTCTTGCAACTTGTATAGTTTTGATGATTCCAAATATTATTGTTTTATGTGTAGTTATCTCCTAACATTTTTTTGGAAGATTTGTTTTTCCTCTTGTGTGTACTAATATTTCAGAAAATTCGAACTCCAAACTATAAAGACTTCAAATCAAATTCAACATACAATCCTTTGTAAATTGAAGCCTTAAAATTATTCTTTTAATTGAAAGGGAGTGATTGTAATTAAGTGAATAAAAACACATACACACACTTAAGGAGATCATACAAAATTTATACTGATCGTATGGGACGAACCTAGTTCGTATGGGACGATCAGGTCAGTTATCTCCTTATACGAGCAATGGAACGAACTGGATTTGGAGGAAATTTTTCTAAGTCCTGATCGTCCAGGATGAAATTATTTTCATCCCAGGATGAGTTGGGCTCTGTAAAAATTTTGTTCAGATGAAATATATAATCGTGCAAGGATGAGTTGGGCTCTGTAAAAATTTTGTCCAGACTAAATCCAAATCATCCCAGGATGATTTCTTCTCTGTAAAAATTTTGTTCAGAAGAAACTTATAATCGTACCAGGACGAGTTTCCCTCTATAAAAATTTCGTCAGGACGAATTCCTGTTCGTCCCAGGACGATGTGAACCGACTTACCACAGTTGGTTACGTTCTGTAGTTATTAGGAAACTGACCAATGGTATAATTGATCGTACCGGACTAACCTAGTTCGTACGGGACGATGATCATGTATGAACATAGTTCATAGCAATATACATCAGGATCATTTCTAACACTTTAAGTAAAATCGTCCAGGACGATCCACGATCGTACGGGACAATCCATTTTGTGTTGACTTGAAAATTTGCAGTTTTGGACGATTTTTCTTGTCTCTCCTATATATAGTCCAATTTAGACTGCCAGCAAATCTTTTTGCCATTTGATCTTCGTGCGTATTGAAAGAAGAGTTAAGGAGAGAGTGTGAGAGAGCATTCAAAGGAGGATTTCTACCACTGGAGTGTGAAGGCTTCGCTTGGTGTTCAAAGGTAAGAATTTCTACTTGTGATTTGGTATTACTTCACACTTTTCTTTCTTTCTTCTAGATTTCTTGTGAGGAGATCTATCAAGGAGATCCGATTCTTTGCCGACACTTGGAGAGTGTGAACAGCCGAAGGGTTCTCTGCCCACACTAGGAGAGTGTGAAAGGACGAAGGGTTCTCTGCCCACACTAGCAGAGTGCGAAAGGATGAAGGGTTCTCTGCCCACACTAGGAGAGTTTGAACGGATGAAGGGTTATCTGCCCACACTAGGAGAGTGTAAAAGGATGGACGGTTCTCTGCCAACATTGGGGATAAGTGTTAATGGAAGACGGTTCTCTGCCGCACTGGGTAGTGGTGGAAAGAGTTTTTGCAAAGGCTTCTCTGCCTTGCTGTGGGTGCTAAAGGAAAGTCACTAGTGGTATTAGTGCAATACTCAGAGGGTGCCTCCAGGGAGTGGATGTAGGTCTGGTTTTGACCAAACCACTATAAATATGGTGTTCTTTACTTTTATGCTTTTTATTTTATTTATCATTTATAACTTGTGGTTGAAAAATGTTTTTCTAAAAAATTCACTAACAATTAAGTTATTATTTCCAAAGTTTAAAAAGAGGGTTCAATTTTTTTTTAAATTACCAATTCACCCCCCCTCTTGGTTAGCCACTGGGACTTAAGCTTATGTTTAACAACCTAATTCATTGTGAACGAATCTCAATAACCTTTAGCATCCTGAGGACAAAATTAGGTATTATAGACATTCATGCATGATCCAAAAAAAAAAAACAAGAAAAAAGAAAAAAAAGGGTCTAAGGTGTTTCCTGATATTCACACACTCATCTCAATGAATTCCCAAAATGACCAAACTTCTATCCCAATTGTATTGTATAATTACACTTCATGCTATATGAACATCACAAAATGCATAGATCACAACCCTCTATTTAATCAACATTCAAGATTAAATTTTTAATCTGTTTATCGTACTTTATGATACACGTGGCCACAAATTTAAATCATTTAGTATGAAATAATTTCCCTCCGTATTATATGATATCTATCTTTCATACTATACAATCCACATGTCTAAATGGATTAGGACAAATTTAACTCTGTCAGTATGATATTATTTCCCTTCATACTGTATGAATACCTATTCATACTGTATGATACTTTTCATCAAAGGTCGTACTGATAACCCCTAATGACAAATGTATTTTCTTCATATCGTCTAGTATGATACTGATCATACTATACGATTTGACTACCTTTTCATAACCAATAATTTATAAAAAATAATTGCTTAATCGTACTGTATGATCCTCAATCATACTGTATGAATAATAAAAAATTCTATAAATTGGAGAGGAAACAAGCTCATTTCACTCAACCTCTCCTCACTACACTCATTTTCACTTATTTCTACTTAATGGCTAGCTCAAGAAAATGAGGCTAAATCAACCCGGGAAGCTCGTCTTCCTCTCATCGTCATGAAAATCATTTTTTTATCTACTAAAGATGAGAATGCCTATCATAAATTCAAAGCATGCAAGATCACTCCTCTCTTGCTAAATCAACCAGCCCTTAACTTTGTGGTGATGAGCCTATTTGCTTCCACCACCATCCAATTTCTTCTCACCCTAGTCTTTCCGTTTAATTTTGAGCTCCTTTATATGTTCCTTGCCAACCTGAGGATAATTATAGACAACTTGACCCTCACTTCAATATTCTTCCATCAAAATATCAAAATCACCAAAGCAGATATCACTCAATATAACGGGCTTTCTATTAATGGACCTCAAGCCCACTTTTTCATAACAAATGAGTTTGACTAGAGTTATATCAATTTGGTTCTTAGAAATGTTGCCTTAAACCAACACCAACCTCTTGTCCAGTCCTTAACCCAAAATGCTTGTATCATCCAACACATTCTTAAGACATCCATAATACACAAAGCTGGAGATAGGATACACATAACCCCAATCTTGTCTGTTGTCACTAACCTAATCATGTCCACTACTAGATTTGATAAAGCTGATTTAATTGTTAACTATATTTGGAACATGACCCAAATTCTCCTTCCGAGCACCTGTAAGAAACTTAATTTAGTCCTCGAACATCTCGTAGGATACATTCTTCACAATAAATACCAGTTGACCTATCCTGGTGAACCCAAAATATCAATATTTCCTATATGGATGCCTCCTTTAATATCTTATTTCATCATGGCCAAGTACATGATGAGCCAAATTTTGATGAAGAAGGGGGGCTCCTCCAGTAGGAGAACCTGCTCCACCAAGAAAACATGCTCCACAAAGAAGACCTGCACTTACATATCCTCACAAAAACATCATCCAACAACTCGATCGACTAGAAACTCAGTTTGAATCTCATATCTATGAACAACACTAACAACACGAGGAGGATATGCGATGGTTTGGGGAAAGATTTGCTTCAATCGATCATCAGTTTATGTCCATCCATCACTTCTTTCTGCCACCTCTACCACCAATTGATCAGGATCCTTCTTTTTACTAAGTCACTATTTGATGTGTTTTATGTAGTTTTTCTTTGGTACTCCTCTTTTTGGTGATGTAAAAAGGGGGAGAAGTTTGTCTATCCTTAGTTAGTATGCTTTCCTATTACTTATCTTGTTTTATATTTTAATTTCTAACTTAAAATGAAATGCATGTTTCTGTTCATGTTTTTATTTATGTTAAAAAAAAGAAAAAAAAAATATACTATCTTTCCTATCAACAAAATTATTTGACATCATCAAAAAGAGAGAGATTATTGTAGCCTATGGTCCATAGTTTGTGATTTGGATGATGAAAAATAATGTTGATTGAATTATCTTAATCTTTATTAAATATTTTGAATGTTACTCTTTTCTATGAGTACTATCATTTCAGGGAGATCACACGTTATGAAAGACAATGAAAGACTTGAGACTGGGTAGAATAGGATGTGAAGGAGTTTGTAACTTTTTTATTTTGTTTATTTTTTTTGGTTCTTGAGTCTGGCCGCAAAAGTTTACGCAAATAGAGTAATCATGCATATAGGGGAGAGTTTTTTTAAGGAAAAAAATCATTTTTTATGAAGATCATACTGTATGATTATGGCTCAATAGCTATATTATGTGAACTAATTGTACTGTATAATTATTATCATATTGTATGATTTGTTTTAAACCTAAAACCCTAGCCGCCAGATTAATTTATGCAAGTTTTTAATATTAGAATTTTGAACTAATCATACTTTACAATCCAATCGTACTGTAAGAATATTTGAATACTTATTGAAATTAACCACCGTTATTAATCAATTAAATTAAGGCTTAATTAATGATTGGTGATCATACTGTATGACTAGATTTATACCATACGATGAACCGAGGCTATTTTTGGTCATGCCAAAGATCGTACTAGACAAAACTTTGAATTTTGAACTAATCATACTATACGATGTATACATCATATTGGATGACCTGAATATTTTAATTGATTATACTTTACAAGTTGGATCATGCTAGATGATGAATAGAGAGAAAATTTGGTCATCCTAGCATTCATCCTTTATGAACAGAAGAAGTTTAGTATATTTTACTGGATGATATTTGTATCATATTGTATGATGTATTAGAAAATTATTACTTGTTCGTACTCTTAAGTACCAAGATAAAAACTATTTTGAACTGATCATACTATATGATCTGTGATCGTACTATACAAATAAAAATGACTAAATTGAATTTTTAGGGTTTGCATAATATTTATTCAATGTTTGTGTCTTTTAAAAAATAGAAAGGAACTTGACAAAGGAAGGGAACTCTTGAGAGGGAGCTTCTTGAAGGGATTTAGGGATTGTGAGAGGAAGGAGAAGATGTGTTTGTGAGGGAAAAGGAGTGTGAGGGGATCACATAGTTGCTCCAAGCCTGTTGCGCGCTTTCTCCTCTATGGCCTGGGTAAATCTTTTGTGAGCTCTCTAGGGGGAGAGCCTTCAAGGTCAACATCCTCAAAGGTCATCTGCCTTCTCTAGGAGGGAGAAAAATAAGAAAGTCCGCTGCCATCACCGGGAGGATGACATAGCGTCTAACACTCCGCCACATCGGGGAGGGTGAAAGTGAGTTTATGTAAAGGATTCTCCACTTTACAGTGGGAGTAGATGGAGAATTACTTTTGAGTTGTGTAAATATCAGAGTGAAGGACTCCGAGGAGTGGACGCAGGTCAAGTGACCGAACCTATATAAATCTTCTTGTGTGCTTTTTTCATTTTCAACATTTTATTTTTTGCATTTAACATTACTATAACTTCTTGGTGAGAATCTAATTTTAGTACTTCATTGTGTGATTTAAAATTTCATCACCACTGTTGTAATCATGTTTTAATCACTAGCTTCTGCTTCAAATTAGTTTAGTTATTTTTTGAAGTTCACAAAAAATAGAACTCTTGTTTAGGCTTTATTTTTTATTTCAAAAAATACGAATTCACCCCCCTCTTGGTGCATCTCGTACTTTCATTAGGATCCTTTATAGATGTCATCCCTTGATCCTCTAAACTTAAATAATAACCCATTAATCTTTTAAGAAAGAAAGAGGTTTCCTCTCATTCCCAAGCGATTTTGAGGCGATTTTAGGGTTTGCTTCGTGGCTCCTATGGTGCCCATCATCGTGGATCTTTTATGCTGGTTTATCCTGGTCTGTTTATTTTTTTGCTCTTGTGGTTCTATTTTCTTGTGTTCTCATGTTTCTGTGGTTTTTGGGTGATGATAACTTCATCGTCATCAAACCCATGGCTTTCATTGAATGCTACTGCTAACTCTCGCACTTTTAAAGATGTTTTTTCAGGTAGTATTTCTTCTTCTTCTTTCAAGTTGGATCTAGTTCAGACTTCTTTTAAAGGATTATCGGTTGTGATGTTTGACGATAAAGTGGTTTCTCAACTAGCACCTCCTTTTGCTTTCACTTTGTTGGGTAAATTTGTTCTGTGTCACCCTAATTTTGAGGTCATTCAAAAGTTTTTCTTAACTTGAAACTCTCTGGAACATTTTCCATTGGTTTGATATCCAACGCCATATCGTGATACAACTCTCTAATGATCTAGATTATGGTTTCATTTTCTCCATATGAGCCTACTATATTCTTGGTTTTCAAATGCATTTGCCTGAGTGGACTCCCAACTTTATGTTAAAAAGGAATATCCCATAGCACTTGTTTGTCTTTCATTTCCTAATTTAAGGCTTCCATTTTGCTCTAGCTTCAATTTTTGGTTGACCGTTAAAGACGGACCAAGAAAATACATCTGTATCGTGCCAACTATGGCTCATATATTGGTTGAAATTGATATATCCTAATGAGATATAGAATGGTTTGGAGGTTAATGGGTATCAACAAAAAGTTGTTTTTGAAAATTTTTCTATCTTTTGTAGTCATACTAAATGCATGGTCATTGTAATTTGGAATGTTTTATTTTACACCCTAATTTACGAAACATTAAGGATATATCTAAAGACCCCAAGGGGAAAAATGCTTTGGAGAATCAGGTACTCCACAAGAATACTAACACGATACAAGAAATATTACAGGAGGTAAACCTGAATAAGGTTAACACTGATATTAATACTCATTGTACACTGAATGATAAAATTGGTGTTCCTAAGGAGGTCGGCTATGCTGAAGATGATAGTAAGATTGTGGCTTATCAAATTTCTATGGTTCATAGAGGGATTTTTGATCCGCCTTTACTTGAATCTCAAATTCAAGTAACTAATGACATTAAAAATTTGGATGAATAAATGGTGGCAATTTCTTTTTGACATAATTCCATGTCTATTGCTTTTTATGCGTCGTGTGTTTCGAATAAAAATTTACCTGATTTTGATTTCTTAGCATGTAACGATAATGGTAATATTAATATTCCTCCTAAAGTGCATGTGAATGACCAGGATAATTTTTTAGAAGGTAGAATGGAGGAAGGGGAATTTATGCATGAGGATTTAGCCAAAAAAGACACTGGCATGGGAAATGGAAAAGTTATGAACAATCATGTCAATGCTATGGTAGAGGAAGATATTGACCTGAAGGAAGCTAATGAACTGTAATGTAAGGATAATGGTATGAGTAGTAAGGTTTCTTCTTCTTATAATCTGGATGTTTGTACTAATGTTAGTGATGCTAAAGTTTTTTATAATGAAGAGCATGTTTTCACTTCATTCAAAAATAAGAAAAACAAGAAACTAAAAAAAATGAATGTGCAATCTCCTAGGAGTACACATTCTCAAACTTCCAATAAATTACAAATTAATAATTAAGTCGATTATTTGGAATGTTTTAGTGGTATTGGTTTCCCTTCTTCCATAATTAGGTTTAAAAATTTATGCCATATTCATAATATTTTCTCCTTATGTTACTCGAACCTCTTATTTCTATTACTAAGATGGGTGAGACGGCTAAGGCCCTTGGTTTCAATCACTGTAAGGCTAATGTTTCTAATAAAATCTAGATTTTTTTGGAAAGATCTGGTTATCATTGATGTAATTCGTGATTTTATTCAAGTTATGCATTGTAAATTTGAGTTTATGTAGTTTTACTTTTAAGCTTCTCTTGTATATTTTTTCTTCTCACGATATACTAGAAAGGTTATTTGGAATCAACTTATTGATTTTTGTGGTTTAATTAACTCCCCTTGGTTTGTGGGTGGTGATTTTAATACTATATTTAACCATTCTGAAAGGCTTGGAGGCTCTAACCCAGTTTATTAATCTATGGAAGACTTTAACAACATGATGATGGAGTGCAATCTGGTGGATATTGGTTTCACTTGTAATCCTTTGACTTGGAATTGTGGCAATATGTGGCAAAGGTTAGAAAGTGTTCTTTTAATGATTTTTAGATTATTACTACTAATAACACCTTTATTGAGCATTTAAGTAAAACTTTCTCTGATCATTCCCCCATGCTTATTGGTATTAAATCTTGAAAGTATGGCTCTATTCCTACTTTCAAATTTCAAAATATGTGGTTGTTAGATAAATCCTTTAATGATATGGTTAAAGAGACTTGGGAAGCCCCTCTTCATCCTAACAATGGTATTGTTGGTATGGCTAGACTTTGGCTTAAGCTCAAATGACTTAAAAATAAAATTAGTTGGTGGAATAGGACTATTTTTAGAAATTGTTTTGCTAATATTTTAGACACTGACGAGAAAGTTAATTCCTATGAGCTTAGTTTCCAAATTAACCCTTCTGATGTCAATTTTACTAATTTGTAATAAGCTAATATTTCCTTATTTAAATTACAAGAGAAAGAGGAGGTGTACTGGAAACAAAAATCTTCTTCTAAACATCTTATTCAATGAGACAATAATACTAAGTATTTTCATTCTTTGTTTTAGAAGAATAGAGTGAAAGTTTGACAGGGATGTTAAGCCCTTATGAACTAGCCCAAGGCTAACCAAGAGGGGGGGTGAATTCACATTTTCAAAAATTTAATTAAGCAAAACACAAACTTAAACCAAAGTTCACCACAAAGAAAATCAAAGTGCGGAAATTAAATACGGAAAAATTAATAATAAAGAACACAGAAATTTATAGTTGTTCGGTAAACTTGACAGACGTCCACTCTCTGGAGCTTCTCCTCCGGGTATTGCACTAAACTCAATGACTCTCCTTTTGCTCCCACAGCAAGGTGGAGAAGCCTTTACAAACCTCCTTTCCATCGATCCATGTGAGGCAAAGAACCCGACTCCTTTTTCTTCCTCCTGAAGCAGGAAAAGAACCCGAATCCTTTTGCTTCATCCTAAAGAAGACAGAGAATCTTGATCAATTGCAGAAGTAGAGCTCTCTCAAACCTCCAAGGACTAGGGATGATGATTGGAGAAGATGACTTGGATCCTTTCTTGGAGCAACCATTATGAAACCCCTCATAAACACCCCTTCACAAGATCCTCTCTCTCTCTCTCTCTATCAATCTATCTCTCTCTCTCTCCCCCCCTTTATCTTTCGCTCCTCTGGGCTCTCTCAGGTCAAGACTGCAACAAAGGATTCTCTCTTGGGAAAAATAAGAGGTCTTATAGAGAAGAGATTCAGAATAGCTCTTAATTGCAACAAACTAACATTATCATCCAGGATAATATAAACATCATTTTGTACTATTAGTACAAATTTAACTCAATCAGCTAAAATAATTTGGGACGATCAAAAGGTTTTATTGTTCATATCATCTAGGACAATAGGATATTATCATGTACGATTTATATAAGTCTTTGAATATCGTCTAGACCATCACCCTGAATGGATGTCTGGATGATATAAAAATAACTTGATCATCTAGGCCAATCTCACGATCATCCTAGATGATTAGTTCAATTCAGTATAAGTCATCCAGAACATCACCCTGAATAGAACCAGGCCGATGTTTGATCATTCAGGAACATCTAAGGTTTGTGAACTAATCGTCCTGGCCTATCCTGAGATCGTCCAAGATGATATGATCGAGCAATAAAATCTTAATTGCTTTCTTTAATTACTAGATTAATTTAGGCATAATTATACTGCATCATCCTGGACGATGTCCTGGATGATGTCTAAAAACAAAAGATACCTAAATAGGTCTGCTAAAGATTCTTTCTGATTTGAGCCTATCGTCTAGGCTGATGATAACATCGTTGAGGATGATGTGCTTAATGACGGCTACCTTAATCAGGATGCCCTAATTGGGGTTTCTATTTTTAACGGATCATCCAGGCTAATTTTTGGAAAATCGTGGATGATGTGATAAAAAACAAAAACTCTAAAATAGTCAAAAAAATTCCCCCAAGTGTGTGTGTGCTAGGTTAATTAGCATTAGGACCCATATTATCATAAAGGACTCGAGAAAAGGTAAAAGATATATGTCATACATTATACGTTGACTCAATCATAATCTACCCAATCTTGAGCTAGTTCAATTGCAGTTTGATCTTGTGGACCTGAAATATTAGTAGGCAAGGCTGTTTTAGAGAAAACATAAGTGTTTGTTATCATCAAAATTATATTCCCTGAAATCCGATTCATAATAACCTCACCCTTTTTGATGATGGAAAATAATCAAACTATCAAAGCTAAATTAAACACAAATAGAAGCAAAAATAGTACGATGAAACAACTCAAACACTACGCCTCCTTTTGACATCACAAAAAAAAGGAGGAAGAAAAAAACATAAAAAAATAGAAAGAACACGAACAAGAAGAACATAAGTAAAGTTTTTTTTAATCAAAGAATAGATATGACCAAGTCTCCATGTGATTATTTTTAAAGACTTGTAAGACCAATGAGTTAACATCATCGAGATCCAAAAAGGTAGAATATCTGATCTTGTTAACACTAGCTCGGACTTCTCTCAGGGAAAAATTGCCTTTTGAAAACAAAAGACCTAACTCAGAAAAACCAATTGGATAAGAAAAAGAGGTCCGTTCAAAACTTCATTCCATAAAAAAATATCTTATAGAATAATGTACGAAAGTAATTTATCACATTCATGAAACTAGAAATCAAGCATTTGAAAATATCAAGTGATACATGAGTTCTTCTAAGTTTTAAAAGTTTGAAAGAGAAGAAAACTTTCTTTTGGTGGGCTCATTTTATGCCTCTTATCATTGGATTGGCACACTTTGCACATGTTTTAATTTTTGATTCACTTTGAATATATTTCTCAATTTTGTGTTATTGTGCATCTTTTGATTTGGCATCATTGGTTGATTTTATTTTTATTTTTGCAAGCTAGATCCCTTTTCAAAGCTCTTAAATACTCTCAATTGTGAGTATATCTTCCAGATTTAGAGAAGAAAAAACTCACTCTCTAATATAAGGAAGAACAAACCACAAAACAGAAATAAAATAATATGATAAATGCAATAACAAGATGACTAAAAAACTTGAAAGTAATATAAGGACTTTGAATATTATAAATATAAGATAGATTACTGTAGCAAGATAGAAAAGATCTCAATCGCAAATTCTAGCTATTAGTTTGAGATAGACTTTTATTTATTTATTTATTTATTTTTTGAAGAAAGCCGTAGCTTATGAATTACTAAAAAAAGAGATAAAGCAACTACAGACTAGATTCCTCCTTCAACATATTGAAAAAGGAAGGAGGAACCTTATTCTCAGAACAATCCACCCAATCAAAGCTACTAAAAAGTGCATAGTTAGCACATAAATTTGCTAACTTATTGCATTCCCTACTAATGCAATTAAAAATAATGAAATTAAAGTTTGAAAGAAATTCCATACCATCATCCTTGAACTTCCCTATTTTCTAAGCCTTTTTAAAGTAAAAGATGATGTTTGAATTGTCTTCTTCGATGATAATGCCCTTATTTTTGAACATCCAATCCTTTATCACCTCCTTTAGAGAGTGGATAGAAAGCAACTCCAATTGAGCTATATCCCAATGAAAAAGAGTTTTTCCATAAGAAAAAGGAACCTTCAATTACTATCTCGGAAGACAGCATTAACTTCTGCTTTATAGGAAGAAAGTAGCGAAGCATCTACATTAACCTTTAGCCAATTTGGTGGAGGAGGATGCCAAGCTTTAGACAGTCTTAACGACTGATTAACATCCCAAAAGCCCAAGTTGTATTGACTAAAGTTCTCAGAAACCGAAGCTTGACAAATAGCATTTGAAGCTAAATAAATGGAATTATCTTCAGCACCTTCATGGATCATTTTGTTTCTACTTTTCCAAGATAGAAACACTGTATTGCAATACATATTCACCAACATTCCTTTCTTCTTCATAATATTGGATTCAATCCAATTAATACAATGCTCACTTCTATAAAACAAAGAAATATTGAATCCCCAATTGTTTAAATGCTGGATTATCTCTTTCAGTTTCCTACTGCTACATATTATATGTTCCACATCTTCTATTGCTTTACATCCCCTAATACATTTAGAAGTTTGGATTAGTCTTCTATAGCATAGAAATTGGAGTGAGGGAATAGCATTTCTATTCAATCTCCACCAGAATACCTCCACCCGTGCATTCAATTTTGCCTTTCTTATCCAATTCCAGTTTAGATCGTTCACCATCTCATAAGCAACATATTTGCTGATTAGGCCCGGGATTATATTTCTAGAATTTTGATTTGTCAGTTCCATGGAATCTTCATTACTCTCCTGAGTTATTTTAATTTGAGTAATCAAATTAATAAGGTCCCTACCAAATTATTTACTCAACTCTTGTTCATTCCATTGAGCATCCTGAATGAACTCTTTTACATGAACTGGGCTGCCTTCAAACAGGATGACAAATGTAGGCCATCTATTTATACATTTGTCTAGAATCCATGTATTTTCAAAAGCATCCACCGATTCTCCATTTTCTATCCTCCATCTTACAATTGGCTTGGGCATTTTATAACCTTCTCTCAGTATTTTAAAGGCTGTAGGAAAACAACCTCTACTATTTCCTTTCTCCAAATTTACATTGTATTTTGAGGCCATAACCATGTGTAATAATAATTTCTTATCATTTATAAATCTCCAAGATAATCTAGCTATTAAAGAAGGAGTCTTAGTAATGTTTGAGTGTAATCCACGGCCCCCATATTTAGTTGGTTTGCACATATCAGACCAGCTTACAAAATGCATCCCCATTGAGCCATTTATTTATTCCAAATGAAGTTTCTGCATAATCTGCCAAGTTCTTCCAGCACCTCTTTTGGCACTTAAGAGTGAGTTGCGTGAAAGGCAGGGAGAGCTAGCAATACTGAATTTACCAATATAATTTTTCCCGGTAATGATAAGCATCTGCTACCCCATTGATTAAGCTTTCTCAAAGCATTATCAATGATGAATTGAAAATCATATCTCTTGAGTCTTCTCAAATCCATCTTCAAACCAAGATAATTGAATTCTTTGATATGTTTAAAGCCCATAATTCTTGAGACACTTCTCTTCTTTCTTATCTTCACATGTTTCCTAAACATACACATGGATTTATTATATTTTATTCTCTACCCAGTCCATTCACCAAAATTGTGAAGGATTTGCTTCACTCCCAAAACCTCTTGCCTATTAGCTTTGGAAAACATGATCACATCGTCTGCGTATAATAAATGGGAAATTCTTGGACCTTCATGATTTACCTTGACACCACAAGAGCTTTGATGACAGGCATTTGAGAGAAGTTGGGAGCATAGTATAAAAAGGATGGGAGATAATGGACATCCTTGCCAAAATCTGCTTCTAGCTTGAATCCAACTCGAATAATTGCCATTGATGATTATAAAGAACTTTGGATCTTCTACTCACTCCATGATTAGCTTAGAAGTTTTTGGAGGAAAGTTAAAGTACTCCAACACTTTCTTTAGAGAAGACCAAGCCATGGAATCATAGGCTTGCTCCATATCTACTTTGAAGGAAACAAGACCTTTAGAAGCTTTTGAGAGTCGTAGCTTGTGAAATACTTCTTGTGCCACCAATATATGATTGGATAAGGATCTCCCCTTAATGAATGTCGCTTGCTCCATAGAAATGCATTTAGGAATGAACAAATTTAGTCTATTCAAAATTATTCTTGCCTCCACCTTATAAACCATGTTGCACAGACTTATTGGTCTATAATTGGATGCAAGAATGAGATTAGAAACCTTAGGGATAAGAACTATAAGTGTTTCTTTCCATTCCTTATTAAGCTCTTAATGGATAAAGAAGTAGCTAATAGCCTTCCAAAAATCTTTTTTAATAATATCCCAATAAACTTTAATAAAAGTATGAGAAATCCATCATTACCCGGTGAAGTGTTTCCTCGCAGCAACTGAACCACTTCTTCTACTTCAGCCATGGACAATTCAGCATCCAACAAATTTCTGTCCCAAGAATTCAAGCTATTGGTGTTTGTTGGCCACCCTTCCAGGTTGCTCCTTCTAGCTTCCCATTTCTTTTGAAAAAACTGGACAAAACTCCCTCCATTTGGCATTGGTCTTCCACCAACAACCCATCTTCATCTTTGACATTAATTATCTTTTTGGAGTTCTTTCTAGCACTAGCACAAGAAAGAAAGAACTTAGAATTTCCATCCCCTTCATTTAACCACTTCACTTTAGCCCTTTTCTTCCACCATGAAGTGAGTCTTGCCATGGTAGCAATTAGTTCCATCACTTTAGCTTTGAGATTTTAGTAATCTTGCTCCGATAGGCTCCCTAAGGATGACTCTTTACATTGAAGATCCATGATCTCATTCATGAGATTGTCTTTTAGTTTATTTAGCAC
The DNA here is from genome assembly GCA_016618105.1 of Dendrobium huoshanense. Taxonomy (NCBI): domain Eukaryota; kingdom Viridiplantae; phylum Streptophyta; class Magnoliopsida; order Asparagales; family Orchidaceae; genus Dendrobium; species Dendrobium huoshanense. The sequence goes on from CM028353.1 coordinate 6,481,875, forward strand.
CTTGTGTTTCGACTTGCTCCAATAGAACAATGATTTTAGGGACGTTTTAAATTTTTTGTTGAGAATTTGAGAGAAGCTACCTTGATAATTCCTGCACCATTCCTTCCTTACCACCACCCCATATGAAGCTTGATAAGATGCCCAACAATTCTCATATTTGATGATCCTACTAGGATTTGTGTTGAAGATTTTGAATTGTAATAAGATTGGACAATGGTCCGAGGCTATTATAGCCAAATGCCTTTTTACCAATTGATAAGTAGAGCTTAAAGCAATAGTGTTAACAAAACACCTATCCAATCTTTCAAGGATCCTAGCACCTCCCACTTTATTGTTGCACCATATTAATTTAGGACCAATGCACCCAACTTCATGCAAATCATTATTGAGCAAGCATTCCTCCATCTCCCTTGATCCTTGAAAATAGATGAATCTTCTTCCTCCCAATTTGTCTTCTTTGCTCATTAGACATGACTAAGTTCAAGAGGAGTTAGCTCCTCATGACGCCAAAGTTGCACCAGACGGGTTAACAAAGAGCGCCTGTACACACAAAGCCTCCGTATCAATAGACACGGAACCAAGGAAAGTCAGTGAAATATCCTCACTACACCAATAGCGTAGGTCAGGTCCGGGTCGGCTCTTCCTTCGCCACGTCTATTCTTAAATAGGCAAGAGTTCTGAGAGTCATAATATTAACTGATGCACCAGGATCAACAAGGATACGTGATAATATGAAGTTATCTATGTTTACTGTTCCTCCTCAAAGGACATGTTGTACAGTCTTTACTGAAAAGTCATTTTTCCATGCTTTTTGTTGGTCAACAACCAACCAAAACTCAGTCGAGCTAGAAAATCAGGATATAGGAAAAGTATAGAAAAAAGAGATCTCTATATCCTTTCAGTCGAGTGGCCTGGAAAGAGTAGCTTCCGTTGTATTGAGTAATGTGCTGCTGTTTTGAGTTGGGTAAGCAAAGAGTGGGTGGTTCGTGGGTGTGGAGCACCCACGTCTAAGAAAAACTTCTGGTGTTGGCTCGGGAGATAGCATAGGCTAGACTTTGAAAACAAAGGCGATCGGAGGGAAGCTGCTCTGATATCCGCCCGCTTAGCTCAGAGGTTAGAGCATCGCATTTGTAATGCGATGGTCATCGGTTCGATTCCGGCACCGCTTACCTCCGGTCGCCTTTGTTTTCAAAGTCTAGCCTATGCTATCTCCCAAGCCAGCACTAGAAGTTTCAGCGAAGATATTCAAAGTATTGTTTCATTGAAATTTAAATAACGATCTCAAACTTGAGCTAAACTTGAAAATGTTTTGATCAATTGAACCCAAATTGGAGCTTTTCTTCTGTATTCAATGCATCTCATCCATACCTTTTCCTTTTTTACCTTACCGGAAAAAACTAACAATAGCCGCCGCCTCTACTATGCTAGGGAGAATTCTTACTTACCTCTACAAATTCAACACTGTTTTCATCATCAAAGCTCTCCTAGGAATGGAGAGAGGAACCCTCCCCAGCGGAGTCGCCAGAAGTTTTCTTTTTTTGGACCACCACACAAATCTTGAAGGTTTCAAGCTCCATTAGAAGCCCTTCCAAATTAGGTACAGGGCCTCTTGAAGGCGGACAAACCTAGATCTGATTGACACTTCATAGGTTGACAAAATATTCTTGAATAACATAAAGAGATATGTAGTGAGATATCCATGAAAGGCACAAGCGAATTGTAAAGTCTCCACCAATTTCCATTGTAGATCACTATTGGAATACTTATATAACATATTCCACAATTCCCTTCTTTTGTGCACTTCTATACTTCCATATATTGTGTCTACCTTCAACTTTTCATTATTGATCACTTTTAGTTCTCCAATCACCATCTGTGAAGAGCAGTCTTCCACTGTGAACATTGTTGTATTTGAATTCCAAAGAAGAATAATGCCTCCAGAAATCCCTGAGGACGGAACATAGAAGAAGTCCCAATTGCTCCAAATCATGCCATCAATTACACTTCTATCAATTTCAGTTAATTTAGTTTCAACTAAACCAACAAAACATACTCCATTGTTTTTAACAAACTCCTTAAGGTATAAGGAAGCATTCCTCTTTCTTGCTCCCTTACATTTCCAAAAAGCAATAGAATACATTAAAAAGGATTGTAGGGATTACTCCCCAAGGTACCTTTCCCTTCAAGCTCCAATCTCCAGCTTCTAGTAGATGAATTGATTGGTCCCAATTCCTTTAGCTGTTTAGGTCTCTTCTTCTTAGTAGGAAGTGCAAAATCCTCTTTCCCACAACTCTCAGCAGTAAATGTTTCATTTAAAACTGAAACAGCTCCTACCATATCAACTTTGCTTGTTTCCATCTCTATATCTTTGTTGGCTTCATATGCAGCCTTTCCTTCATCCAGAATGACAGCTGTAGATGTTTCAAGCAGTTCTCCTTCTTCCAAGTCTACAAGTGCTTGAAAGCTATTGTTATCAACCATGATAACAGATTTCTCCTTTGAGGTTCCTCTTTGTGCCTTAGTATCGGAACCATCAGACATGTTTTGTTCCACTATCCCCTGTTCTTCTGCATCTTTGTGTTCTATTGCTTTTTTCTTTTGGAAACATATTGCTTTGATAGAATTACTCTACTAATACTATCAATCTGAGCATATGGTCTTTTGTTCCAATTTTTATTAAAATACTTCTTCCCATAACTCACCAACATCCAAGGACCATATTCTACATTATCAACGAATGCTTCTCCTACCATAGCATTCTTCTCCACCATGTTTTTTGAATGATCCTTGTCTGGTTGATTTGATATCTCCTTATTCGCAATAAAACTATTGGTACAGTCATTTTTGTTATGGCCAATTTTCCCACAATCAAAGCATAAATTGGGAAGCCTCTCGTACTCAATTTTCTGGAAAAATCTGTCTTCTTCTCCCTCTACCCACACTCCTGTAGGTAGTTTAGAATCGAGATTAATTCAAAAATAAACATGTCCAAATTTCCTTCTTGACCATTGGAACATATTACCATCAATAAGGTAAGGCTTCCCCACCATGGAAGCTATTCGACAGATATTTACTTCATCCCAAAAGAATAATGATAAATTTGGCAATCTAATCCAATTAGGAGCAGAGAGCCCTTTAAGAGAATTAGGATCAAACATTTGAGTCCATCTATCCATCCCTATAATGTTGACATTGACGAACCAGGGGCCATTGGTAAGAACTTCTTCCATGTGCTCTTCTTCAAAAAAAGAACACAAGATCCATCCTTTTCCCAGGACAGTGAGGTGAAATTTACCATATTGTTCCCATTGTTTTCTCAATTCATAGCTAATTGAAGAGAATGGGACTTCTCCTCCAAATATTTAAACTACCAGAGACTTGTTAAGCGTTTTGGAGTTCTCACAAACTTACTCCACATCAAGTTTAACAGTTTTACCATCATCAGCTACATAGTTACCGAAACAGTAACTTTAATATTTTTGCTTTTAGACCACACATTCTGAAAGGATCCAGAATCTGGCCTTTTGGGCATTTCCTAAATCACCTCATCACAGCTCCCAAGTTCTCCAGTAATGCATACATGAACTTCTTTCATATCAGATTCCCTCTTACTTTCTTCTTTTGTATTACTCTCCTTCAATTCAGAATGCATAGGTTCATTAACTTCAGAAGATTTCTTTAACAGAGAAACAAAATTCACATCATCTTCATTACCCGTACCAGCAACCATATAATTTTTTTCAGATATGGCTCTAGGCACCATAACATTTACCTTCTCATTCAGGATCTTTCTTGGCCCCCCAATCTTCTCCATATTATCTTCTATCAATTTTCCTTTCCCCTTACCAGGCACTTCCAGGAATTATTTCTTCATCATTTGACCTCCTTCATCAATGATTAACGGTTTATTCCCCATAACATAAGTTTTTAAAAAAGGAAAAACCATTGATCTGTCATCTCCAAATGCCTGTGGTGAGGACGAAACATCTCGAGCTCCTCCCATGATTACACGTCCTGAAGAACGTCGATCCTTCATTGGACCGCCGGCTGCAGGTGGCCGGCGACTGTTCTTCGTCATTGATCCGACGACGAAGCTGCGAATTTAGATATTCAAAATAACAAAAATTTGAATTCTCAGAGTCTCTCTCTCTACTATCTCTCTCTATTGGGACATTGTTATCTCCAAATGCTGGTCAAAAAGACTTTTATTTAGAAAAGAAAATTACACCACTAAAAGAGGTTAGAGGAAAAGAAACAATCAATGATTTTTCTCCTTTTAACTGATTTAGAGATGTAAAATATTGACTACAAATTAAAAAAAAAAACAAAAACATGACATAAAATATCATTTCAGCAGTGATAATAAAAAAAAGAGGAAAAACTAAAATAACTGAAATAAAAATAAAAATAAAAAGAAACAAAAGCTAGTAAAAAGTAAAACAAACAAGTGAAATGAATAAAAGAAGAAAAAAGAAACAAAATAGAAAATTCAGAATTTAGTAAACATCAATTTTATGTATTTTTGTCAATCACACCCAATATGGTCCTTAAGATACTGAAATTATTAAAATTCAGTGGTTTAGTAAAGATGTTAGCCAATTGATTCTCAGTTATCACATGGTGTAACTCAATATCTCCTTTGGTCACATGGTCTCTAATAAAGTGATGCATTATGTGCATGTTTTTTGTCCTTGAATGCTGGATGAGCTTTTTAGAGATGTAGATGGCACTAGTATTGTCACAAAGGAGTGAAATTGTGCCTATTTGTAATCCTAAATCTAGAATTTATTACTTCAACTAAAGACTTAGGCCACACAACTTCCTAAGGCAATGTACTCAGCTTCAACAGTGGAAAGTGCAATAGAGTTTTTTTTTTCTACTAAACCACGAGACTATAGATTGTCCTATGAATTAGCAAGTTCTAGAAGTGCTCTTTCTATTCACCCTTCATCCTGTAAAATTAGAATCTGATTATCCAATAATCTTAAAATAAGTGTTGTGCCTGGGATACCAAATTCTTAAGTTTTGGGTCCCCAAAAGATATATTCTCTTAACTACAGTCAGGTGGGATTCTTTAGGATCAGATTGAAATCTAACACAGAGACAAATACTAAATATTATATCAAGTTGACTAGCAGTCAGATAAAGTAAAGATCTAATCATTCTTTAAATCAATAGATTTTCCATTTGAGTCCTTATCCATCTGAATATTAGAAATCATGAGAGTATTTATTGGCTTGGCTTTATCAATTTCATATTTCTTCAAGATGTCCTTAATGTACTTTGATTGATTTATAAAGGTTCGATCATCCAATTGTCTTATGTTAAACCCCAAAAAGTAGGATAACTCTCCCATCATACTCATCTCAAACTCCTTACTCATTATTTTAGAAAAATCATCACATAGCTTTTAATTAGATGATCCAAAAAGTATATCATCAACATAGATCTGAATAATGAGTAACTCATCTCCTACTTCCCTAAAAAAAAGAGTGGTGTCTACACTTCCCTTAATAAAATCCCTCTTTAGTAAAATATGCTAAGCCTCTCATACCAAGCTCTTGTTGCCTATTTTAATCCATATAAAGATTTTTTTTTAATTTGAAAACATGATTTGAAAATTAGGAACTCTCGAAACCTTGGGGTTGCTCTACAAACACATCCTCTTTTATTACCCATTTAAAAGGCACTATTCACATCCATTTGGTAAAGCTTAAATCCCTTATAACAGGCAAAGGCTAGTAGCACTCTAATGGCTTCCAATATTGCTATAGGGGCAAAGGTCTCATCAAAATCATTCTCTTCTATTTAGTTGTACCCCTTAGCTACCAATCTCACCTTATTCCTAACCCCCACACTAGAATCATTCATCTTATTTTAAAGACCCATTTGGTTCAAACTACACTTTGACGATTTGGTCTTTCTACAAGCTCCCAAATATCATTCCTAACAAATTGGTTTAATTCTTCTTGCATGGCTAAGATCTAAAACTCATCAGATAAGGCTTGATTAATATTGGTGGGTTTAGTCATTGAGATAAAGACAGAGTGGTTTACTTCCTTCCTATATCCATGCATAGTTCTAACACCTTCAAAAGGGTATCCTAAGATCAGTTCATTATGAAGACTCAAAGAATATCTCCAATTCCTAAGCAATGTGTGTGTAGGTTCTACCCTTTCCTCCAAATTTGCATTTTGTACTCCTTGGGTAATCTCACCAACACCTTCATTATTTTCTGGCTCTACACTCTTCTCCAAATTTTTAACTCCTTGGGTAATCTCTCCAACACCATCTTCATCCTCAACTCTAGTCTCCTTAGGATCATATTCATCAAACACTATATGAGTAGTTTCCTTCACCACCAAAGTCTTCTTATTAAACACCATAAAGGATTTCCCCACACTTAAATATCCTAAGAATACTCCATCAGATTTTGGGTTAAATTTTCCCAAGTGTGACTTCACATTATTATGAATGAAAACCTTATAACCAAAGACATAAAGGTAAGGAAAGGTTGGGTGTCCTACCCTTAAGGATCTCATAGGATGTCTTATCAAGTTTGGCTCTAATATTTACCCTATTCAATACATAACAAGCTGTGTTTATCGCTTCAGCCCAAAAGTATTTTGGACGTGAATACTCAGCAAGCATGGCTTTAGCGGCCTCAGCTAAGGTCATGTTCTTCCTTTTAGCTATCCCATTCTATTGAGGGGTCCTAGGAGCTGAGAAGTTGTGACTAATCCCTTTATCCTCATAAAAGTCTCCAAATATCTTATTTTCAAACTCTCCCCCATGGTCACTATGGATGGTTAAGATCTCACAACCTAATATTTTTTTAATCCAAGTGGAGAAGGATCTAAACTCATTAAAAAGTCACTTTTATGTGACAAAAATCTAATCCTATTGAACCTCAAGTAGTTATCGACAATCACAAATCCAAAGACTTTTTCTCCTAAGCTGGAAATGCTAATGAGTCCAAACAAATCCATGTGAAGGACTTCTAAAGGTCTAGAGGTGCTAATGTCCTTAATGAAATGGAAAGATGAATGGAATTGCTTCCCTAATTGGCAGGCATCACACAGGTGGTCTAACTAGGTTTTTTTGGGTCACTCTCCTAAGGGTTTTCATACTTGCATGACAAAACCTCCTATGCCATAACCAAAAATCATCAGCAATAGTTTTTAAACAAAATAAAGTAGCACATTCAATATTATTTAAATCAAGCATGTAAATATTATTAATCCACTTTTCCTGCAAAATAGTGTTGTTATTCAAGTTAATAATGCATGTATTTGCCAAAAATTTTATAATGAAGCCCTTATCACATAGCTGACCAATGCTTAGCAAGTTATGTTTCAGTCCATCTACAAGAAAAACATTTTTAATCAAAGGTTCTTATAGTTTTCGATTATACCTGCACCCACCACTTTTCTCGTCTTGTCTTTAAGAGTAACCTTGCATTCATCCCTGGCCTCCAACATAAAAAATTGATCAGCATCTCCAATCATGTGTCATGAGCATTCGCTGTCCAAGTACGACATGCTCTCATGAGGTATTTTGTGAGAGCACACCTACAAAGTCATCAAATTTCAGATTTAGGAACCCAAATAGGTTTTGGTCCCTTCTTATGAAAAGAAAAATGTAATGTATCTGTGTTATGCTGTAAATCATGCAATTAGGTCTCCACACCCAATGTGTAATATGGTGAATAGTATAAGTGTGTGAAATGTGTTCTAGCATGCCACATGAAAATCATCTAACCCCTGGAAAATAATTTACTAATCTGTTTGAATTATATTGCCTCTTCCTAGGTCTTGGCTTTAAATCAATTGTGGAAGTTTTCCTATTTCTCTCAAGTGCATTCATTTCAGCTTTAAATCTCGAGTTAGCACTTTTTAAAATAGTATTATCAACATTTAAATAGTCCTCCCTATACTCAGATTATTCAATATAAGTTTTAAAATCAGATTCAAGTGAGGTGTAGATACTTTTAAAGAATTATGCTCAATAACCAACTTAGAATATTTCTTATTCAATTCATCAAACTCATTAAGTAATTACATGTGATTGCTATCAATTTGAGTGTGAGTTTTCTTAAGTTTTCTATATGATGCATGACTGTTCTCACAAACTTCAAGTAATTGATTATAGATTGGTTCATATACCTCTTTTGGACAGACTGGCCAAGATGATCACCCATCAAGCACAAGTTTGTTGTCTCCTATTCAGCTTTAGTCTCAGATGAGTCAGATTTAGAATTCGCCCAGAAAGCCTTTTGGAACCCCTTCTTGTCCTTCCTATACTTGGGTTTCTCCTCACCCTTCTCCTTTCTTAGGTGATCCTTAAGTGTAGGATAATCAACTTTGACATGTCCAGGATTCCTGCATTCAAAATAAACAACATCAAAAGAACTTTTATAATTTTTTCTACTCTTACCTTTTTTCCATTTATGATGATGCTTTTGATTCTTCCTTAGAAAGCTTTTAAATTGCCTCATCATTAAGGCAACATAATTGCTTTCAGACCCGGAAGAATCAGTGACCGTGTTATTGGCCTTCAATGCTATAGTTTTCTCATTCTTTTTCTCACCTGCATCAAGGTTTCTTTGATTCACCCCTTGCTCGTAAGTAATGAGTGATCCAAGTAAGTTATTAATAAATTAAGTATTCAAATCTTTAGCATCAATATGTGATAGTCAATCAATTATAAAAATGTAAAAATATGAGTTTTCTAAAGATCAAAAGGAATATTATCAAATAAAGGTAGTCGTGTGATAGAATATCCTTCCATAGTATTATAATTACCAAAGTTAGCCATTAATTAAAATTCAAATGTTTTCAAAAACCAAATTTTATGAATCCCGCTTTGATACAACTTGAAAGTTTGACAGGGATGTTAAGCCCTTATAAACTAGCCAAAGGCTAACCAATAGGGGGGTGAATTGGTATTTTAAAAAATTTCTTTAAGGAAAATACAAACTTAAACCAAATTTCACCAAAAAGAAAATTAAAGTGCAGAAATTAAATACAAAAAAAGTAATAATAAAGAACACAAAAATTTATAGTGGTTCAGTAAACTTGACCTACGTCCACTCCCAAGAGCCTCTCCTTCGAGTATTACACTAAACTCAGTGGCTCTCCTTTTGCTCCCACAGCAAGGCGGAGAAGCCTTTACAAACCTCCTTTCCATCGACCCTGATGAGGAAGATAACCCGACTCCTTTCGCTTCCTCCTGAAGCAGGAAGAGAACCCGACTCTTTTTGCTTCCTCTTAAAGAAGGTAGAGAACCTTGATCAATTACTGAACTAGACCTCTCTCAAACCTCTAAGGATTAGGGACAATGATTGGAGAAGACAACTTAGATCTTTTCTTGGAGCAACCATTGTGAAACCCCTCATAAACTCCCCCTCACAAGACCCTCTCTCTCTCCCCTCTTTCTCTCCCTCTCCTCTAGGCTATCTTAGGTCAAGACAATAGCAAAGGTTCCTCTCTTGGGTAAAATAAGAGGTCTTATATAGAAGAGCTTCAGAATAGCTTTTAATTAAAACAAACTGACATTATCACCTAGGATGATATAAATATGGTCCTGTACGATCCGTACAAATTTAGCTCAATTAGCCAGGACGATTTGAGATGATTAGAAGAATTTTTGTTCATTAAAAGTGCTTTGATAGCACTTGAAAGTTTGTTAGGGATGTTAATCCCTTATGAATTAGTCCCAAGGCTAACCAAGAGGGGGGGGGGGGGGGGGGGGTGAATTAGTATTTCAAAAATCTCTCGATCAAAATACAATCTTAAAACAAAAACCAAGATTCATCATAGAAATCAAACTATGGAAAATAAATACAAAAGCAATAATAAAGAATACATAAATTTATAGTGGTTCAGTCAACACGACCTACATCCACTCCCAGGAGATGCCCTCCGAGTATTGCACTAAACTCATTATTTCTCCTTTTGTCCCCACAATAAGGTGGAGAGGCCTATACAAACCTCCTTTCCATCAACCCAGGTGAGGTAGAGAACCCAACTCCTTTCGCATCCTCCAAAAGCAGGCCGAGAATCCAACTCCTTTTGCTTCCCCCTGAAGAAGGCAGAGAACCTTGATTAGATGCTGAAGTTTACCTCTCTAGAACCTCAAGGAACTAAAGATGATGACTGGAGAAGATGACGACAGATCCTTACTTGGAGCAACCTTTGTGAACTCCCTCATAAACTCTCCCTCATAAGATCCTCTCTCTCTCCCTTTCTCTCCCTCTCCTCTTGGCTCTCTCAAGTTAGAATAGAAGTAGAAGATTTGCTCTTGAGTAAAATAAGAGCTCTTAAATAGAAGAGTTTTAGAATAGCTCTTATTTTATACAAACTAACTTTATTGTCCAGGATGATATGGATATCATCCTAGCAGATCAGCATAAATTTTGCTCAATTAGCTTGATCCGTTTGGAATGATCAGAATATTTTTGTTCATATCATCCAGGATGATATAATATTATCCTATACGATCAGTATAATTCCTTGAATATCGTCCCGACAATTGCTCTGAAAGGATGTATGGATGATGAAAAATAGCTTGATTGTCTAGGTTGATCTCATGATTGTCTTCGATGATTAGTTCAAATATGTGAAACTCATCCTGAACATCGCCCTGAATAGAAGCTGGCCGATGTGAATCGTCCAAGAGATTATGCCGGACGATCCTATGATCATCCCAAATGATGTGATCATGTAATCAAACCTTAATTACCATATTAATTTAGTTATAACTATGTTGCATCGTCCAGGTAGATGTCCTAAATACTGTTCAAAAATAAAGAATACCTAAATAGATATGGCAGTTGACTCTATGGGTATCAATATTTGACACAACACGACAACCCGACCCTGACCCAGCCCAAAAAATCTGGGTTCGACCTGACTCATTTGATAAATGGGTCGGGTCCGGGTTCGCAGATTCAACCCGTTTGATAAAACGGGTCGAGTCAGATTGAACTAGCGGGTTGCCGGGTTAACCCGAAAACCCATGTATTTTAAAAAATTTTTAATTTCCCACTGGCCTCGCCCGCTGCCCACCTGCCCCGCATGCCCCATGTTGCAGCCCGCGCTGCCCTGCTGTCGCGCTACCCCACTGCCCTGTATGCCGAACCTTCATGCCATTGCTGCCACACCTTTGCCGAATCCACGTGCCCTGCTGCCTCACCGTCACCTAACTTGTGTTCCGTCGCCGAACCCACGTGCCATCGCCATACTTGAGCCGTCGCCAAACTGCGTGTGTCGAACACGCAGCCTCGCTGCCCCGCATGCCGTCGCCTAACCTGCGCCGTCGCCACTACCATGCTGCCGAACCCTCGCACATCAGGTTGGGTCAACCCGGTAACCCAGCCAAGTAGGGTCCGAGTTAAAATGTCTGACCTGTTTTCAAAAATGAGTCGGGTTTGGGTTGACCTGTTTATATACGGGTCAGGTCTAGTTCGACCCAAACCCGACGGGTTGACCCAAATTGACACCCCTAGTTGATTCTTTCTGATTTGAGCCTATCATACAGGCATATATTAATATCTTCCAGGACGATGTGCTTAATGATGGCTACCTTAACTAGGATGCCCTAATTTAAGGTTTATTTTTCTAACAGATCATCCAGAATGATGTTTGGATCGTCCTGAACGATGTGATTAAAATAGAAAACTCTAACCCACAGATAGAAATTTTCCCCATGTGTATGTGTGCATGGTTACTTAGCATTAGGAACTACATTGTTTATAATAGACTCAAGAAAAGGAAAAAATTATAAACTGATTCAGATCTAATCTACCCAATCTTGAGCTAGTTCAAATTGCAGTCTGATCTTATGGAACTAAAATCTTAGTAGGCAAGGCAGTCGTAGAAAAATATGAATGTTTGCTATCATCAAAATTCTAATCCTTAAAATCATATTTGCAACAATCTCCCCTTTTTTGATGATGGAAAACCAAATAATCTAAGTAGTTCAAGAATAGTTTAAAAGAAATAATGAGAAGAAACAAATACAGTTTTAACTATCTAATAATAGAATTAAACTACAAAGCAACCAGTACAACTAACTACTCCCCTTTTTGACATCACAAAAAGAAGAGGAAAGTAAAATAGAAATAAAACAGAGACTAAAAATAGAAATAAGCTATAAAAAAACATAAAAGAAATAGACTAATAGAAAGATGGCCCCTGATCATCTGATTGAGGTGGAGGTGGTGGTGGTAGGTGAAAGTAACTGAAAAGGGTGGCGAACTGCTCTCCAAACCAGACCATATCCTGTTCTTGCTGGTGTTGTAGGAAAATATTTTTCTATGCAACAATATATCCCTCAAAGAAAAGCTCCCACTGGTCGAAAATCTCCACCAACTGATCCAGCTGAGAGTGCTAGTAGGCAGAGTAGGTGCAGGAATAGGTGCAGAAGCAGGTGTAGGAGCCTCCTCATCCTCTTCCCCCTAAGCTTTCCCATCCCCTAGGTGAAGTTGAGTACTATAAAGAGCATGAAAGAAATTATTGGAGTAGAAAGCAGGTTGGAGGTTTGGTGGAGCAGGATATTAGAGGTTTTATTTTAATTCTAAGACATAAGCAATGATATATTCTAGGGCTAAATTTGGCTTCCTCCTATGTCCTGGATCATGAATGGTAGTCAGATGCTCATGTAGAAAAAAATTAAATTAGTTGCATTGAATTCTCGCTGGGCCAAAATGTAAAAGGTAGTGATCGAAAGAAGTGGGGTGATATGAATATGATCACCACCTTTTAGAATAATGAAAGTGAAAAGGACATGTTGTATATTCCTAACATCTTAGAGCAAGCTGCTAGTCTCTCCAACATAAAAGTGAGCATTGGTGTTTCAAAGAAAGTGGTTCGCTAGAGCCTAATCATAGTCAGGATCAGAATACAGGGTGTGGAGTTTGTCCCCTATAGTGAAAAGATTTAAAAGTTCTGCATAATCATGATATGGTATCTCGATGGGGCATCAATTCACATAAGATCTAAGAAAAGTAAAGGTAGAATTTGTGCAGAGACAAGAAAAATTTTGAAAAGCATCTCGCAGTTGAAAGGTATAGTAAGAGAAAGGAAGAAACATAAGGAGGTGTGAGCAAACAGATTAAGTATCAAATATGAGAGAATGTTCGGGTTTACAAACCGAAAGATAGTGATTCCAGCTATCTTATATCTTTGGTAGGCAACTTGATCGTCCGCCTCAGTGAATCGAGGGTCCAAAGTAGCCCTCGAGGAACTACTAGAAGGATGGTGGGATCGCTTTTCTCCTTCTATGATCAAGAACAACAATGCAATAGGAAGTATAAGGTTGGTAGAAGAAGAGGGTGTGAGAAAAAATGGCTGGAACCCTAAAATTTTAAAGAATCAGCCAGATTATCCAGGATGGTTATAGAATCATCCAGGCCAATCATGTACATTAATGACGTCCAGGTCAATTGGTCAAAAAAGTGATCGTATTGTCCAAGACGATCAGATATCATCTAGGATGATAAGACAAAGGCGATCATTCTAAGGAGTCAAGCTGGATGACTATTGAAAAAGCATATCATCCTAGATTATTAGGTGGATCGTCTAGGACGATGCACAATAATGGATCATACTAATCGAATTTAAAATGTTTATATCATGTTGTCATGTGTATCATCCAAGATGAATAGGTGGATCGTCTAGGACGATTCTCTAATAATAGATCGTACTAGTTGAATTTAAAGATTATAAATGTATTACCATGTGTATCATTTAGGATGAACATGTGGATCGTACGAGATGATTTTCCATAAATTGAGCAAAGAGTTAATATCATCGTCTAGGATAAAATAAAATTATCTAGGACGATCATATATGATTATAGTAAAAGACGATCAGATCATCCAGGATGATAAATTATCATCTAGGATGATTAGAAGCAGAAAAATCATATCAGACGTTTAGATTGGATTTTAAAGTGAGTTGAGTCGATCATCTAGGATGATATAAATATCATCCAGTATGATGTGACAAAAAGGTTTAAATTCAGATGATGGATGGAGATGATCAGAGAAGGCCTAAAAACTTAACCATATAAAAAGTAAGACAAAAAGACAGGAAAAGAAGAAACAGAAAAATAAGATGAAAAACAAAAAGTAAATTTTTTTGGTTTAAAAATAAGGTATGAATATAATAAAATCTCCAAGTGATTGAATTTAAGGACTTATAAGATCAATGAGTTAACACCGATAAAATCTGAAAATGGTAGAATATCTGATCCTGCTAACCCTAGCTCAGACTTCTCTAAGGGCAAAATTGACTTTTGAAAATAAGAGACCTAACTCAAAACCAACCAACTGGATAAGAAAAAGAGATCCATTTAAGCCTTGGTTCCAGAAAAGATATCTTATAGAATAATATACCAAAGTGATTTGTCATAATCATGAAATTTAAAATCAAAGCATTAAAAATATCAAGTGGCGTATGAATTCTTATAAGATTTAAAGGTTTTGAAAGAGAGGGAAGCTTTTCTTTTTGAGGCCCATTTTATGTCTCTTGTCAATTTGATTGGTGCATTTTGTGCATCTTTTGATTTTTGATACACTTTTGTGTATTTCTTAATTTTTGGCGATCATTGTGCATCTTTTGTTTTTGGCATAATTGGCCGCCTTTTTTTTAAGGAAAGAAAAAACCACAAAATAGAATCAAATTCATATGATAAATGCAATAACAAGATTGCAAAGAACTTGAAAGTAATATAAAGACTTTTGAACATTATATATATAAGATAGATTATTGTAGAAAGATAGAAAATACTTTATTGCAAAGTCTAGTTATTAATTTGAGATAGACTTTTATTTAGAAAAGAAAATTACACCACTAAAAGCGGTTAGAGGGAGGGAAACAATCAACAATGTTTCTCCCTTTAATTGATTTAGGGATGTTTAGACATTGATTATAAAAATCTAAAAACTAAAAACAAAGACAAAATATCATTTCAAAGGAAAATAAAAATAAAAAGCATTAAAGTTGAAACAACAAAAAAATCAACAAACATAAAAGAGTATAACCATAATCAACAGAATAGTAAACATGCAATCTAGAATTTATTAAGCATCAAGTTTAAGTAATTATGAGCCACTAACCTCCACTGTCTAAGTATCATATGCTCTCATGAGATCTTTGGTGAGAGCACACCTACAAAAATCAAATGTCAGATTTAGGAACCCAAATAGGTTTGGGTCCTTTCTTATGAAAAGAAGAATGCAATGTATTTGTGTTATGCTATGAATCATGCAATTTGGGTCTCCATACCCAATATGTACTATGGTGAATGGTGCAAGTGTGTGCAATGTGTCCTAACATGCTACATAAAAAATAATTAACTCCAGGAAAAAGATTTACTAATTTGTTTGGGTTATAATGCCTCTTCCTAAGTTTTGGCTTTAGATCAAGTGTTGATGTATTCTAATTTCTCTCAAGTATATTCAATTTAGCTTCAAATCTCAAGTTAGCACTTTTTAAAGCTGCATTATCAATTCTAAAATTATGCTCCCTATTCTCAGATTTAGCAATATATGTCTTAAAATTAAATTCAAGTGAGGTGTAGGAGGCTTTCAATAAATCATGCTCATTAACCAACTCAGATTGCTTTTTATTCAATTCATCAAACTCATCAAGTAAAGACATGTGATTGCTATTAATTTGGAGGTGATATTTAATCAAAACTTCATGCTCCTTTTGTAAATTCAAAAACTCCAATTTTAAGCTAGCATGCATTTTTTTAAGTTTTCTATATGATGCATGAATGTTCCCACATATTTCAAGTAGTTGATAATAGGTTGGTTGGCATACCTCTTCTTGGTCAGACTGTTCAAGATGATTATCGGCCATCAAACACAAGTTCGTGATTTTCTCCTCTACTTCAGTCTCAGAGGAGTTAGATGTAGAATCCTTCTAAAAAGCTTTTTGGTACAGCTTCTTATCCTCTTGTATTTGGGTTTCTCCTCACCCTTCTCCTTGCTTGGGCGTTCTTTAAGTGTAGTACAATAAGCTTTAACATGTCCAGGCTTCATGTATTCAAAACAAATAACATCAAAAGGGTTTTTATAATTTTTGCTATCCTGACCTCTTTTCCACTTTTGATGGTATTTATGCTTCTTCTTTAGAAAACTTTTGAATTGCTTAGTGATGAAGGCAATATCATCATTTTTAGATCCAGAAGAATCAGTGTCCGTGTTGTTGGCTTTTAGTGCCACAATTTTCTTCTTCTTTTTCTCACATGCATCAAGACTTCTTTGATTCACCCCTTGCTCATAAGAAATGAGTGATCTAAGTAAGTTATCAATCGAATAAGTATTCAAATATTTAGATTCAGTAATTGCAGTGATCTTAGCATCAAAAGAAGAAAACAAGCATCTCAAAATTTTATTGACATTTTCATAATTAGTTAGCTCTCTTCCTAAAGCATGCAATGAGGTGACAATTTGAGTAAACCTTGTATACATATTAGAAATTGATTCAAAAGGTTTCATATGAAAAAGTTTGTTGTCATGCAATAAAATATTCAACCTAGGTTATTTATCTTCGTTGGTTCCTTCATAAGTTACACATAATCTATCCCAAATTTCTTTACCAGTTGCACAAGTTGAAACACACATATAATCTTCATATTTCAAAGCACAGAAAAAATAGTTCAAGCATTTTGCATTAAGTTGTGCTAAATCTCTTTCATTTAAAGTCCATTCAGTAAAAAGAATTTTAGTTTTAATGTCATTAAGTTCACGAGAAGGTGGTGTACAATCTTCTTTAACAAACATCCACATACAATAATTAAGAGATTGTAAAAATATAGACATGTGAGTTTTCAAATAATTAAAAGGAATATTATCAAACAAAGCTAGGCGTGTGATAGAATATCCTTCCGTTTTGTTACGATTACCAAAGTTAGCTATGAATAAAAATTCAAAAAGTTTCCAAACTTAATTTTATGAATCCTGCTTTTTTTCCACTTGAAAATGCTTTGACAGCACTTGAAAGTTCATTAAGGATGTTAAGCCCTTATGAACTAGTCCCCAGGCT
Organism: Dendrobium huoshanense; assembly: GCA_016618105.1. NCBI lineage: Eukaryota > Viridiplantae > Streptophyta > Magnoliopsida > Asparagales > Orchidaceae > Dendrobium > Dendrobium huoshanense. Next base: position 6,498,935 of record CM028353.1, read on the forward strand.
AACCAAGAGGGGGGGGGGGGGGGGGGGTGAATTGGTATTTTAAAAAATCTCTCGATCAAAACATAATCTTAAAATAAAAACCAAGATTCACCACAGAAATCAAAGTACGAAAAATAAATGTGAAAGTAGTAATAAAGAATACAAAAATTTATAGTGGTTCAGTCAACCTGACCTACATCCACTCCCCGAAGGCACCCTCTGATTATTGCACTAAATTCAGCCTTTTTCTCCCACATAAAGGTGGAGAAGCCTATATAAACATCCTTTCTACATACCCAGGTGAGGAAAAGAACCTAGCTCCTTTTGCTTCCTCCGGAAGAAGGAAGAGAACCCAACCCCTTTTGCTTTGCCCTGAAGCAGGCAAAAAACCTTGATCAGATACTGAAGTTTACCTCTCTAGAACCCCCTAGGAACTAAGAATGATGACCGTAGAAGATGATGACAGATCCTTGCTTGGAGAAACCTTTGTGAACTCCCTCATAAACCCCCGCTAAAAAAATCCTCCCTCTCTCTCCCTTTCTCTCTCTCTCCTCTTGGCTCTCTCAGGTTAGAACAATAGCAAAAGATTTGCTCATGGGTAAAAAAAGAGCTCTTAAATAGAAGAGTTTCAGAATAGCTCTTATTTTATACAAATTGGTTTTATCATCCAGGATGATATAAATATCATCCTTGCCGATCAACCTAAATTTTGCTCAATAAGCCAGTCGGTTTGGGATGATCAGAAGATTTTTGGTCATATCATCCAGGATGATATAATATCATCCTTTATGATCAGTATAATTCCTTGAATATTATTTAGACAATCACTCTGAAATGATGTCTAAATGATGAAAAAATAGCTTGATCATCTAGGCTGATCTTACGATCATCCTGGACTATTAGTTCAAATCTATGAAACTCGTCCTGAACATTTCCTGTAATAGACGCTGGCTGATATCAATCATCAAAGCAATCATCCCAGATGATCCTGTGATCGTCCTAGATGATGTGATCGTGCAATCAAACCTTAATTACCATATTAATTTAGGTATAATTGTCCTACATCATCTAAGCTAATATCTTGGATGACGTCCAAAAATAAAGAATACCTAAATAGATGTGAAGGCTGATTCTTTATAATTTGAGCTTATCATTCTGTCTGATACTAATATAGTTCAGAACGATGTGCTTAATGATGGCTGCCTTAATCAGGATAACCTAATTTTGGTTTTTTATTTTTAACATATCATCCAAGATGATGTTTGGATTATCCCGTATAATGTGATCAAAATAGAGAACTCTAACGAATAGACAAAAATTTTCCCCACGTGTGTGTGTGCAAGGTTACTTAGCATAAGGAACTACATCATTTACAATAGGATCAAGAAAGGGAAAAAATTACAAACTAACTCAGACCTAATCTACCCAATCTTGAGCTGGTTCAAGTTGTAGTATGATCTTATGGACTTGAAATGTTAGTAGGTAAGGCAGTCGTAGCAAAATATGAATATTTATTATCATCAAAATTCTAATTCATAAAACCAGATTTGCAACATTCATATCATCCAGGATGATAGGATATCTTCTTGTATGATTAGTATAAGTTATTGAATATCATCCAAACCATCACCCTGAGTGGATGTTTAGACGATGTAAAACTAACTTGATCATCCAGGCTTATCTCACGATCATCCTAAATGATTAGTTCAATTCAATACATATCATCCAGAGGATCACCCTAAATAGAACCAGGCTGTTGTTTGATCATCCAAGAAATAACTAAAGTTTATGAACTGATCACTTCAACCGATCCTGAGATCATCCAGGAAGATATGATCAAGCAATCAAACCTTAATTACTTTCCTTAATTACCAGATTAATTTAGGTAAAATTATACTTCATCATTCTGGACGATGACCAAAAATAAGAGATACCTAAATAGATCTGACGGTAGATTCTTTCTGATTTGAAGCTATCATCTAGATCGATAATAACATCGTCTGGGATGATATGCTTAATGATGGCTTCCTTAACTAGGATGCCCTAATTAGGGTATCCATTTTTAACTGATCATCCAGGCTAAATTTTAGATTGTTCTGGATGATGTGATCATAAATAAAAAACTCTAAAATAGAAAAAATAAATTCCCCCAAGTGTGTGTGTGTGCAAGGTTACTTAGCATCATGTCCCACATTGTTACAAAGGACTCAAGCAAAGGTAAAAGACAGTACATTACAAACTGACTCATTCCTAATCTACCTAATCTTGAGCTAGTTCAATTATAGTTTGATCTTGTGGACCTGAAACATTAGTAGGAAAGATAGTCACATAGAAAATAGAAGGGTTTGCTGTCATCAAAATTCTATTCCCTGAAATAAGATTCACAACATAGAGAAAAAAATTGTATTCATAAAATTATTCTTCATGATGGTATCATTATTGAGAATAAGGAGGATATCGCTAAGTTTGCTGTGGATCACTTTTCTAATATTTTTAACAAAATTTTTGAATTGCTTCTTATTTACCACCCTGAGCTTATTCCTTGCATCATCAATGAGGTGGATAATAATAATCTTACTTTTCTTCCCTCTTTGGAGAAAGTCTAAAAGTGTGTTTTAATGTGAATTCTAATTCTATTAGTTTAATTAAAAATTGCATTAAGGTTCTTACCTTTCTATTATTGTTAATGGTAAGAGCAATAGTTTTTTTTAAATCTTCTCAAGGCATCAAATAAGGAGATCCTATATCTCATGCACTTTTTATAATTGCTATTGATTACTAGAGGTCCTTCCCACCTCTATAAAAATCATCCTAATCTTTACTATAGAACTTAAGGTGGTATACCTATCTTTTACTTAAGTTTTGATGATGATGTTATTATTTTTTATAATGGTAATGTTAATATGGTTAATATTCTTATTAGTTTCTTTAACAATTTTGAATTGCACTACAGGAAAAATGGCAAAAATCGGCGGTTTTCACCGGCGGTTTATATACCGTCGGTATTACCGACGGCTATGCCGGCGGTTAAGCCGTCGAACTCTAACGACGGTCAAATCGGCGGCTTAGCTACGATACACCGTCGGTATTACCGACGGTCTATAAACCGCCAGTAAACCGCCGGATATCAACATGAACCGGCGGCTTCCCGGCGGTCCAAACAGCCGGTGATAAGTGATTTTGGTCCGGCGGTCTAGACCGCCGGAAAACCGCCGGTAAAAGCCCTAATACGAGCCCCCTCGCCCCGCCCATTTCATTTTCACTCTTTCCTTCTCTCTCTCGGTCGCTCGCCCTATCGTCTCCTCCGCTCGTCCGATCAGCCCCCGACGAAGGAACTCCGACCGCCGACCCCATTCCGACTGCCGCCGACCCCATTCTGACCGCCGCCGACCCCATTCCGCCTCATCGCCTCTCCATTCGCACAAACCGAGAGCCACCAACCCTCATTCGTTTGCAAGGTGAACTCTCCACATTCTTCTCTCTTCCTCTTCTTCAATGTTCTTCATATAATCACTTTTCAAATCTCCTTATTCTTCTCAAATAATCATCTCATTTTGTTCAGGTTTCTTAAAGGAATAAGAACATAGATTGTTTTTCTTTATGCTTCTTAAATCAGTTAACATTTCTTGAGATTGGAAAAGTGGATTTCTCTATTTCATTTTTATTCAAATAAATAAGATGATACAAATTCTTAAACTCCAATTTTTGATTCAAAATGTATAGGGTAGTTTGCATTATTTTGTTCTCTTTTTGCTTCTCTTGGAAGAGAACCTTTATACAATAGAATTTGGTCTTTGATGTAAGTTTTTGTTGAATTATGAATATAACTGCATCATTTTCTCTAAAAAAAAAAAGGTTGTTTGAGATATTGTTTGCTAAAGAATTGTCTTTTCATTTTTCTTAAAAGTAAAAAGATATTGTTTGCTAGTTTATATGCTTTACATTGGTAATTTAATGAGTCTTTGAAAAGAGTAGGATGGCATCAATTGTTATTTCTCATATTTATTATTAGAAGGGTTTATGGGAACTTGTATATTACAATGACATTTTTTTAGTATAGAAGCTTAAGTCTATTTTGAGAGGTGAATTGTGCGTTGATTTGTGTAGAAGGTAAAGAGTGAAAAAGTAAAGTACTTAATTTTGTAGAAAGTGTATAATTTTGAATTTTAAAACTTGTGTGTTTTGAAAGGTGAAAAAGTGAAAGGATGGGTTTGAGAAATGAACTTGGGTGATTTGAATAATGAGAAGTATGTATCTTAAAAGTGATGAGCATATGCTTCGAAAGATGATTGTGTGAGCTTTGGAATGTGTAAAGTGGATAAATTTGGAAAAGGTAAATTGTATGTGTTTGAAAAGGTATGTTGTTGGAAAGTAACTTATATGTGTTTTAGAAAATGGTGATGTGGAATTTGTATGTGTTTGAACTAGTGTGTGCTTTGGAAAGTGGAAAGTGGAGATTGTTTACTTTAAAGATAGAAGTGTACGTTGAAAAGGGTATCGTATGAGAAAGGTGAAAAGTAAAGTATATGATTGTTGAAGGTTGAGGTATTTTGGAGAGATGAGGTGTGTGGATTTTGGAGAAAAAGTTATTTGGGTGATTGTTGAAAAGTAAAATTCTTTTCCCCTCTCTCTACCGCTCTTTCCCCCTTTTATTTCCACTTTCTTGTGCCTCGAAATGAATATGAATTATGTATTTAAAAGTGAAAGAATTTCAAAAGCAAAATCAACAGAACCAGTGTTCAAGCCTGAAGAAAGGAAATAAAGACAAGCGTTTCATTATTTAATTTTCAATTGATTAATTGATGTGGAGTTTGGCTTCTACTTAAAAAATTAATAATTCAACGCGCCATATGTTGTAACTTATTTTAGAAACCTCTAAAAGAGATAAGCAAGCAGGCGTAAGGATCATAACAAAGTGATATCATTTTTAAAATAGCACAATAGAAGTTTTTCTTTTTCAAGTAATTGAACATTTGACCCAATGTTTAGATAAAATTATCCTTTGAAATTTTTTTTTTGAGATGGCCTTATTAAAATTCGATTGCTTTGAGATGGTGAACATATAACAGATTGTTTATGCCTCCAACATGTAGGGTAATTTTACTTCAACGTGCAAATGACTATCCAAGAAGAGAGATATTGGATGTATAACAGATTGTTGCCGGGTTGAAAAGGATTGACAGTTGAATTTATACAGGGAGTTGAAACTTTCATTCAAGTTGCATCTCAACTGCCTTCCTTTCAGCTTGATAAAATGTTTAGATGTCCGTGTTCGAAGCATAAAAATCTAGCATTCCTAAAGCCCGATGATGTGAAGCTTGATTTATATCGTAGGGGATTTCTTCCAAACTATTGGATTTGGACATCACATGGCGAGTACGAGCCACATAGAGATGCTCATGCTGGTTCATCTACAGCTTATGAAACATTTGATGAAGATAAAATGAGTAGACCCTATGAAGACCTTATTTTTGATGTAGCAGGTCATAATTTAAGGTCTAATGTGGAAGAGCCACCAAATGCAGAGACACAAAAATTCTTTGAGTTATTACATTCAGCTCAAAAGCCAATTTGGGAAGGTTGCAGTACGCATTCGGAATTATCCATTGCAGTGAGGATGCTAAGTATTAAAACTGAGTATAATATTCCCCGTGAGTGTTTTAATGACGTTATTGGTCTTATGAAGGAAACTAATCTGGCTGACAATATAATTCCCTCAGACTTGTACCGAACAAAGAAATTAGTATCCAAGCTGGGTCTCACTGCTACAAAGATTGATTGTTGTATTAATGGATGTATATTATACTATAAGGATGATGCACCAGAAGTTATTTGTCGCAGCTGCAATGCTCCTCGTTTTAAGCAGAACTCGGGAAAACAACGTCGTCCAAAGAAAGATGTGCCATATTCCCATTTGTTTTATTTACCAATCATTCCAAGACTTCAGTGGCTCTATGCATCAATGAGTTCAGCAGGCCATATGAGATGGCATAAGAAGAAAATAGCAAAAAGTGATGTTCTTTCTCATCCATCAGATGCTGAAGCGTGGAAACATTTTGATCGAGTGCATCCTTCATTTGCTGCTGAACCCCGCAACATAAGATTGGGATTATGTACTGATGGTTTTACTCCTTATAGTCAAACAGCTACACCGTATTCTTGTTGGCCAGTTATATTAACACCATACAACCTGCCACCAGAGATGTGTATGACTACTCCGTTCATGTTCTTAACTCTGATTATACCTGGACCACATAATCCGAAGGCAAAGATTGATATCTATTTGCAACCATTAATTGATGACCTCAAATTATTATGGGAAGAAGGAGTGCTCACATATGACATATCAATAAAACAAAATTTTCTCCTTCGAGCTGCTTTGCTGTGGACTATCGGTGATTTTCCAGCTTATGGTATGTTGTCTGGTTGGAGCACAGCAGGGAAATTAGCATGTCCTTACTGCATGGAGAACAGTAAAGCTTTCACATTAAAACATGGAGGGAAAAATACTTGGTTTGATTGTCATCGTATGTTTCTAAATGCTCATCATCAGTTCCGAAGAAATAAAGAAGCATTTGTTAAAAACATAATTGAGCGATCACCTCCTCCACCCAGATTAAGTGGTGATGAGATACTACAGAGACTTTCCAACATTCTAACAATTATTGATTATCCAATGCTATCAAAATCTAAATTTCCGGGTTATGGTGTTCAACATAATTGGATTAAAAAAAGTATTTTCTGGACATTACCTTATTGGAGAACTAATTTGATAAGACATAACTTGGATGTTATGCACATTGAGAAGAACTTTCTGGATAATATTTTTAATACAATTATGGATGTTAAAGGCAAGAGTAAAGATAATGTCAAAGCAAGGATGGACATTAAAGAGTTTTGTCGGCGAAAAAATTTGGAGTTGGTAACAACAACTGACGGTAAACTAATGAAGCCCAAAGCTCCTTACTCTTTCACGTTAGAGCAAAAAAAATTATATGTCAGTGGTTTAAAGCTTTAAAAATGCCGGATGGTTATGGATCAAATATAAGCCAATGTGTTGACTTGAAATCTGCAAGGTTATTTGGACTCAAAAGTCATGATTGTCACATAATTATGGAGGTTCTTCTTCCGATCATAGTCAGTATGTTACCCGATTACATATCAAATCCGTTGATTGAGCTTAGCATTTTCTTCAAAGATTTATGTTCATCTAAACTAAGTGAAAATGCTTTACGGAGGTATGAGGATAACATACCAATCATCCTATGCAAGTTAGAGAAGATATTTCCCCCAGGTTTTTTTGATTCTATGGAACATCTTCCAGTCCATCTACCTTACGAAGCTAGAGTTGGTGGACCTGTACAATATCGTTGGATGTATCCTTTCGAAAGGTAAATGTGTTAAGATTTTTATTAATTACTCAATATTTTTGAATCAGTTAAGATAACATATTTTTATTTGATTAATAGATATCTGAACAAGTTGAAGAAATATGTTAAGAATAAAGCACGACTAGAAGGATCGATATGTGAAGCATATTTATCTCAAGAAACAACTCACTTTTGCTCCTACTATTTCGAGCCACATGTAAGGAGTACAAGAACAAAAATGGGTCGTAACATGGACTTCGATGTAGAAGAACAATCACATGCTACACTAACAGTATTTAGAAGGCAAGGAAAGCCTAGTGGCAAATGTGTTGAAAGATATCTCAACGATTTAGAAATAAATACAGCGAATTTGTATGTACTACTGAACTGTGAAGAAGTTGAGCCAATCTTAGAGTAAGTTCTAACATAATGTTAATAATAAATTAGTAATGTTTATTTAAAATACTTATGTATTATTTGTCACCAGGTATTTCGTAAGCAATTTGCCTTTGACAAATTCAAGGGAGATTGAGCAAGCTGTTGCAAATGAATTTCCAACTTGGTTCAGATCATATGTGAGTACATTTTTTTTATAAATTTAAATCTTATTTATTATCAAAAGTACTAAAATTTGAAAATATTTTTAGGTACAAAATCCTGATAACAAATGTTTCGATAAAGGTTTGCAAGCATTAGCATGGGGTCCAATGCGAAAAGTAAAAACTTAGCCAATATATATAGTGAATGGGTTCAGATTTCATACCAAATCGTGGAGTGAAGGAAGAAAAACTGAAAATTGTGGAGTATGTGTTAGAGGAAACACTCATGAAGAAGATGAGTATGATTATTATGGTATTTTGAATGAGGTCCTTGACTTGGAATACCCAGGCTTAGATGAGAACTTTGTATGCTTATTTAACTGTCAGTGGTATGATCCAGTACAAAATAGAGGCACAAGGGTTCATCCTGTGTATGGTTTAGTAGATGTTAAAAATAGTAAAAGATACGGAAAGTTTGATCCATTTATGTTAGCAAGCCAAGCTATTCAAGTTTATTTCAGCAAATATCCCAGTGGTCGCAGAGACAAACAAGATTGGCTAGCTGTCATAAAAACAAAAGCACGAGGAATAATTGATCAACAATACATTGTAGCAACTGCACATCAAGAGGATGAGATGTCAAGTTATATGCCTGTTGAAATTGAAGGATATGCCAACTACAACCTCTACTATTAAAATGGAGTTAGAAGATGTCAATAGTTCAACTAGTTCAGAAGAAGAAGAGAACCAGGATGAAAGTGAAGATACTCTTGAGAGTGATGAAAATAGTTTTGATGATTCTGATTAGTTTCTGTAATTTAGAATTGTAGAATTTAAATGTTTTGTAATTTTTATTACTGCTTAGTAATGATATTGTATTTTGCCACCTTGTCTTTTATTAACTGCTTCATTAACTGCTTTATTAACTGCTTTATTAACTGCTTCATTAACTGCTTTATTAACTGCTTTATTAACTGTTTCTCAATTATATTTTTTTAATATTGCAGATGGCTTCAGGCGACGATCCTCCTCGTAAATCATTTGCCTCAAAGTTCTGCCGGAAGAAGATTACGACTAGCAGAGTACCCACACAGACTGAGGTAGGTGAGGGGCCTTCAGTTGCACCAGATCTACCTACACCACCACCGCCACCACCTGCCAGGAGCCAGCAGCCTTCACCAGAGCAGGGTCAGGGACAGTTAGATCCACTTCTTGTTGTACCTCCATACTTCCCTGGCCACTTCCCTCCCAGCTTGACGAGTCCTCGCTTCCCCTCTCCAGATCAGACACATGCTTCTCCATTCTATCCATATTACCCCCCACCATCATCACAGGCTGCTGGTCCATCCACTGGTCCTCACCCTCCTTACCCTTACCCATATTACTACCCCTATCCGGTGCAGCATGAACAGGGTGGACCATCACGACCACCAGAGGTTGGCGCTACCGATCCTGCAACAGCAACAGATAAGCGTCAATACATCGAGCCTGATGGCGATAAGTAAGTTCAATTTAAGTTATTCAGTTGTTTTTATTTTGATATATTACATGTTATTGATAAACAAAGTCACTTGCAGCTTCAATCCTTCAAGGCCACCTATACATATGATTCGGGATATAATAAAGAATAAGTATGATGCTCCTTACTTATCCTGGAAGAAGATCCCAAAGCCAGTTAGAGATATGTGGTTTGGAGAATTTCAGGTATATTTTTTTTGTTATGATTTCAAATATATGATTTAATTTGTACTAATCTTTTTGATATTGCCTAAATTTGTACATAAAGAATTTAGGTGGTTGCCTGAGTACAGCACGAGGATCAGATCAAATTTTGAGAGGAGAGGAGCGACCCATCTCAGAGACATGTTCAAGGACATTAGAAAGTCCGGGCAGAGGCCTAATTGGATTGGAGAGGGCGTTTGGGCAGATTTGAGTAGTGCTTGGGCTACCCCGGAGTTTATAAAAATGAGAGAGCAGAATAAATAGAACAGAGCCTCTGACTGCGGCGGTTTAGGAAGCTCTCTTCATACTGGTGGATCTGTACCTCATACAGAACATAGGCGGCGACTGGTAAGTGTTTTGAATTGGTTTATTACATATATTTATGTTAGTATAACTAAGCATCAAATTTTTAGAAAGAGCACCTGGGTCGGGAGCCAACACCATTAGAGGTGCATACAAGAACTCATCAACATCAAGCTGACCAGTAGTGGGTTGATGAGAAATCTAAGAAGGCTCATGTGAGTAAAATTTTTTGGATTTTTAGAATAAAAATTTATTTTAATAAAACTATTTGTAACTTGCAGGATGATTTCTTACGAGTTAGAGAAAGTAGGCAGTCCACTGGCGAGGGATCATCTTCTGGATCGGCCCATACTTCTGAGTATCAGACATGGTCAGAAGTTGTTGGTGGAAGATAGAGGGGGAGGGTATATGGCATGGGTTCACAAGCTTTTGCTATTGAGGGCAGTTCATACACCTCTGCATTCCATGATCCAAGTGGAGCTGAAGAATCTGTAAGTGAGAGGGTTGCAGCACTTACTAGAGAGATTGAAGAGATGAAAAGGGTTCAGAATGAAATGCAAGCAGAGTTGCAATCCTATAGATCAGCTGGAAAACAAAGGAAGAAGGACCAACAGGAGCAGCCATCTGCAGACAGTGAGGATACCGATGATGATTAGATGTTTATTATGTTTGATGAATGTATTAATTAGAACTTGTGAACTTCTGAACTGGTGATTGTAGCATTATCATGAACTATCTTGTGAATTTGTGATTGTAATGTTGTGATGAATTTTTGATTTTGTTTGTATTTTCTAGTTGTGATGAATATAGCGGCGTGTTGCCCAACATATATATGCTTTTTCTGCAGGTTTAGACTTTAGGGTGAACGTCCCTCAAATAGAGGGGATGCTGTCAATTTTGTTTTTCAGGTGCTACAGCCGGTTAGCCGCCTGGAAACTACGATACCGGACGGACAAGATAAAGCCGCCGGTTATATTATTAAACCGCCGATACTTACCAGCGGCGTACCGACGGCCGCCGACGGTTATACGATGGACGCCCGACAGTTTAAACCGTCGGTAATACCGACGGCCATAACCGCCGTCCATCGCCGGTACCTTACCGGCAGTCTAACGGCGCCGTCCGGCGGTCTAATAAACCAGACGACACGAGGTTTAACTGCCGGACAACCGCCGGTAATTTGACCGGCGGTTTTCCGGCGGTTACAATACCGGCGGCCTAACCGCCGGAAGACCGACGGTTAAAATTCCGGTGGTCACCGGCGGTATTGGCCGCCGGAAAACCGCCGCACAAAATTAACCGCCGGTAAAAAACCATCGGAAATGGTTTCCTACGCCGTTTTTACCGGCGGTTAACAAACCGCCGTTAGACCGCCGGTAACGTTAAAAACCGCCGGTAAATCTACACTAACCGCCCGAAAAAACCGCCGGTTTTCAGCGTTTTTCCTGTAGTGTTGATTAGTGGCTTAAAGCTTAAAAGAAATAAGTGTTGCCTTATCACATCTAAGAATTTAACTGCTGACCGCATCAATGTTATTAAGAGCATCTCTAGTTTTTTGGAAGGTTCTCTTCCCTTGAAATATCTGGGAGTCCCTCTTTTCAATGGTCATAAAAGATATTTCCTCTTTGATGATCTTATTAATGCCGTGAACAATAGGCTTAACTCTTGGGAATTTAATTTCTTTAGCTTTGGTGGAAGATTGGTGTAGATCAATAGTATTCTTTGCTCTTTACCAATTTATATTTTTCATACTATTGAGCATACTATTGCTATTTGTAATAGACTAAAAATTTTTTTAATAAGTTTTTCTGGAAAGGTAAAGTGATAATTCTAAAATCATCTAGACTTCTTGGAATAACTATTGTGGTGTGTTGCAGGAAGGTGCTTTGGGTTACAAAAATATGGCTAATTTAGCCCATATACTTTCCTTTAAATTATGATTTAATTTTTGTGCTAAAACTAAAATTTGGTCCATGTTTATGACTTCTAAATACTGTATTGGCAATCATCGTATTGTCTATACCTAGAACAAAAGAGATTCTAGAGTTTGGAAAAGACTTTGTAAAACCAAATGGGAAGTGAAGCCTTACATTAATTGGGGTATTAGCTATGCTTATCTTTTCTTTTGGCAGGATCAATGGATGGGTCAAACTTCCATTAATCATATGCTTTATTCGATCTCCACTTATACTATCAAGGTTAATTATTTTATTGAGAATAACTATTTGGACTACTAGAAACTTTCTCAAGTTATTCCTGATTCCATCATCAATTAGATCATTCAAATTCCTATTAATACTGATGTGGATAACCTTATGTTGTGTAATATGGCTTACAATGGAATCTTTAGAATTAAGAATGATTAGAAAACTTTTAGACTGAACATACTATTTCTAAAGTCTTCTCCATGTTATGGTATAAAAGCATTCCTACTTCTATTACTACTTTCATTTGGAGGATCTTACATAAGTATGCGACTACTGAAGATATTTTAAGAAAAGAGGTTTTATTTTGGCTTCCAAATGTCAATGTTTTTACCATGTGGAGAATATGCATCATGTTTTTATTTCTGGTCCCATTCCTGCTAAAATTTTGATTCATTTTGAAAATATCTTCAAAGTTAATAATTTTAATGGTAATAATACTATCAATTATATTCTTCACTTGTGGTTTACTAACTCGAGAGGTCATATTACTAACCTCATCCCTACTCTTATTTTTTGGTACATCTGGATGGCTAGGAATAACTCTATTTTTAACAATATCGCTATGAATCATGATCAAATTATTAGAAACATTAAAGACAAAGTTTGTAAGTTGTTTAATGTTAATCATTTGAACTCTAAGATTTTTAAAGGTTTTTCCTATGTTGCCAATGATTTTGGTATTATTTTACAAGACAAGCTTTATACTGATGATTCTAAGTTGATTTTTTGGACTAAGACTCCTCAAAATATGTTCAAGCTTAATACTAACGGATCGGTCAAAAAGAACTCTTATGGTTATGGTGGTATCATTAGAGATTTTAATGGTAATGTTATTATTGCTTATTCTATCCCTCATCCTATTTGCTCTATCATTTATGCTGAACTTTCTACTATTTTATATGGTTTGAAAGTTTATATTTCCTTGGTTATTATTGATATTTGGATTGAAGTTGATACTTTATATATGCTTATTTGTCTCAAAGATAGTGATGATAAGATTTGTAGTCCTGATTTATTCTATTTGATTAGAGAAATTAAGGCTCTTTTTATCTTCAATATTGTTAAGCTGACTCATATTCACAAAGAAGGTAATGTTTATGCTAATTGGCTTGCTAATCATGTGTGTAATTTCCACTTTTTAACTAAATTCTCTTACAATCAGCTACCACCCTATATTAAAGGTATCATTAGGCTTTCTAAGATTGACCTACCATATGTTAGGATTTAATTAATTTTTCTACTGGGTCAGGTTTTGGCAGGTTATGAGTTGGTTTTCAGAGTTATATCTTTGTTTCCGTTTTCTGGTTATGAAGGTTGATTTTGTTAATTTTCATTTGGTTCTTAAGGTTCATGGTGTTTATTTTGATTTTTCTAGAAATGATTGTATCAAGATGAATTATAGCCCTTATCTTAGTTACTTCTCTTCTCTTGCTTCATTCTTGGGTGAGAGAGGTAGTTTTCATCTTTAGAAAGGTGTCTTGCATTAGTTTTATGTTTATTAGATCTGGCATTATCATCAATTAGCTTGGGATAATAGGAATTTTTGTTTATTAATTTGGGGAAATTTCATTCCTTATTAGTTTTGTCTTCAGTTTCTCATTAGTCGGGGTTGTTGCAACACTCTTGGGCTTCTAAAGATTTATTGGCTTGGTCCTACTTCTTGTGTTAATAAGTTTTTGGGGTTTTGGTGGTGTGGGAATTCACACTTTTAATTTGGATCTCCATGGGAATTGAGCAGCATATAGGCTTTGGGCATCATGATTGCTCAGATACTATGCACTTGAGCCAGAATTGGGTTATCTTAAATGCTATTAATAAAATTTATTTTAAGTTTGATAATTTCTTTCATAATTTTTTCTATACTGAGATTGGGGTTTTATACTCTCCTGATAGCCCTTTTCTGAACAGCTACCTTATTCCAAATGTTAATGGAGTTATTTACCCTAATGAATATTGTTTAGCCTTTGCTCTTCCCTATCTGATGATAAGCATACATCTGTTAGGATCTATGTCATGGATAATCTTTGGTTCTTCTGTATTCATAATTTCTTGGATAATACTAGCCATACACATAATTTTTTGCAAGACTAGTATTTAGGCTTCCTTTATAAAATTTCCTTTTTCTTTTCCTGGCAGAGGTGTAGTTCTATTATATATTTTTTTTGTTTGGGCAGTGTTTATTTTATTTATATTAACTTCATTTACTTATTTTATTGGGTTATTCTAGCTGGGAATCTACGGTAATTATAAATTCTGTATTCATTTGGAATTTTAAGTTTGTGAACATAGAGAGCTTTGCTATCCAATTTATGTGCCTAGTTATATCAATGCTGAATTTGGTTCATTGTTGGACTTTGTGGTCTAGTGGTAAGAATTTTTATCCTGAAGTTCCCTCTCCTATTTTTCTCATTGGTTTTATTTCCTGGTTCCCTTCCTTAAATTTTCCTGCTAATAGTATCAAGGTAAATTATAAGAAAAATTTTAATTGCATAGATATATTTGCCTTTGTTTTTTCCTTTTGTCCTTTTCCTTATTTTGTATGATCCGTTTAATGTTCATTTTCATGTTCCTAATATTTTTTGGCAAAAACATTTTGCATAAAGGCTATCAAATGCCTCTCCTTTTTTTGTGGTTTTGACTGCTTTCCACCCATAGAGTGTTCCTAGGTAATTTTGTAATTTTGATTAGGAGTGAACTTAAGCTTTTAAGTTTTCTTTCGTATCTTGTTGTAGCTCTTGTGAGCAGTAGTGAGCTCAAGGTCCCTGTTAAGAACCTTGTTACCTTTATTTTTGATCAAAATGTTGGCCCCTTTCATGGGTTTCACTAAAAAAAAAAAACCCACCAATCTTTCATAAAAGATTAATTACATGAGTTTAAAGCGCCTAGATGGTTACCTGGCTCCTCAATCTAGGTTGTGATAAGTCTAGAATTGCATTATACTAGCAAGGTTCGGGCCACTATCATTTAATGCTCAAATTAGACTTAAGGTTTGGGGCAAACTTAAAATCAAAAGTCCCTAATCTTCAAGAATACAATCACTACCTTCTTATAAAATGTTATCTTAAATCAAAATTTCTCATCAAACCAAAATTTAAAGCCAAATATATATGGTAGACTGAGGCATTTTTGAATCATTTCAAAATCCCAAAATGTCTCCTACTCCTCTATTGGGTTCTAAAAATAAGTGCTTAAAATTTAATCTAATACCTAATGAAATTCCATCCTAACTCCTTTGATAACACTCCTAAAAATTCTCAAAATGAATTTTTAATCATTATTTTAATAGACAATTTTTGTAGGAAATTCAAGTTTCTTATGATGTAATTAACTACAAGTGCTTGCAGTCGTAGGAGATTTAAGACCCTAAATCAATTTTAAAAATTAATTAATTCTCTTTGGGAAAATCAAAATTAAAGATGATCATTATCATCATATTCATTTTTAGTCTAACTAGCTTGATATTAATTCTTCTCCTATCTTTCTGCTGTCTATGATTTTGAGGTGATCTAGGGCTTGCATTCTTGATATCTTTTTCCTTCATTCCTGGCATGTTTTTCATTGATTTTTTTGCTCGTCTTGATTTTGTGGTGTCTTTTTTATCTTTCTTTTTGTTTAATTATTGAGTGTTTGGGTTTTCTGGTTTTTGGGAGATGACGACATAGTTATCATTTATCCCTCTAAAGGTTGTGCTTCTGAATAGTAAGTCTCATTCGTTTAAGGAAGTTTTGGCTAGCTTGTCTTCTTCTTCTGTGAAACTTCCATTTGTTCACTCTTCTTTTAAAGGATGTCTGGCATTATTGCTTGACAGTTCTATGGTTTTTATGCTGGCTGCTCCTTTTGCGCTTACTCTTGTTGGCAAGTTCATGCTTAGGCGACCGAACCTGGATGTCATTCATAAGTTATTTGTGAATCTTAAATTGTGTGGTTCATTTCAAATTGGTTTGTTGGATCAAATTTACTCTAAAAGGTCATACTACATTCAGGGTTTTCAAATGAGATTGCTTAAATGGTCCCCTGATTTTGATGTGCATGAGAAATCTCCCATAGCCCCTATGTGGATCTCTTTCCCGAATCTTCGATTGCATTTTTGAATTCACAAATTTTATTTGGTTTGGCTTTTTTCTTTAGTAGACCGTTGAAAATTGGTCAAGCTACAACATCCATGTCACAGCCATCTGTAGCTCATGTTTTAGTTGAATTGGATGTCTCAAAGAATCCCAATGAGGTCTGGATTGGTTTGGAACTGAATGGTTAATTTCAAAAAGTTGAATTCAAAAATTTACCTATTTTATATTCTCATTGTAAGATGCAAGGTCATGGTTTAAATGTGTGTTATAAGTTACACCCACACCTCCAAAAGGAAAAAGGATTCTTCGAAATCATAAAAAAGTAAATTACCTTCAGTTGAAATTTATATTGTTACTCCTTATCCTGATGGAAATATGGGTAGTGTCCCTCAAGTGTTGGTTCCAATTAATGAATCCTTAATTATGGATAATGTTTAAGTTGAGCTAAATCCTACTATTATTAATTATTTGAATCAAGTGCAAGAAGTTAACCTTAACTCTACTTCTTCTTTACCTATTGTTTGTCAAAATGTGAATGATCAAAACATTGATACTAATTTAAATCATGTTTCCTTTTATGTTAAGCCTCTTATGGAGGCTTGATCATTAACTAATACTAGTGTGGATGAGGAGATTGATCTAACTGATGTTATTGTTCAGGACATTGTCCAAACTGTTGGGAAAAAGGAGAAAGGTGGTCATGTCAATAAAACCAATGTGGAAGATGGTGTTTTTTATGAGGAAGAAGAATTGCCTCTTTTAAGGGGGCAGTCATGTACGATTAATGAAAGTAATCTTCCTTTGAATGATCTTTACCATAGTGATGCTTTTACTGACACGGAGGATATAGAATTATTTGCTAAATGTTTTGCTAGAGATGATAATGACACTAGTTATACCAAGGGTTATGGTTGGAGATGTAGGAAGCAAAGGAATTTCATTTTACAATCTCCTAGAAACACCCATTTTCATACTTCTCATTAACCTTTATCATTTATGTTTAATGCTATTATTTGGAATGTTAGAGCATTGGGTGCCATTCTTCTAAGTTTAGAGTTAAAAATTTATGCAGTATTAATAATGTGTTGATTCTTGTCTTGTTTGAGCCTCTTATTTCCTCTGATAAGTTACTTGGCAATGCTAAATTTCTGGGATTTAAACATGTTATGTCGAATGTGGCCAATAAAATTTTGGTTTTTTTGGAAAGATTTTATTTGGGTTGACATTATTGGCAATTTTACTCAAGGTATGCATTATAATATTATAAGTTCTAATTTTTAATATTGTGCTTCTTTTGTTTATGTTACTTCTTCTCGTTATACAAGAAAAATTTTATGGGACCAAATCATTCACTTCCATAGTATTTGTAACCTTCCCAGTCTTGTTGGAGGGGATTTTAGTACTATTGCTAACCTGTCTGAGCGTATAGGGCGCTCTCTCCCTATCTATCATTTTATGGAAGACTTTAATAGTATGATTATGGATTGTAACTTAATTGGTATTAGTTTCTCTGGTAATAATTTCACTTGGCACCACGGGCATTTATGATAAAGGTTAGATAGGGTGTTATTTAATGATTATTGGCTTGATTCTTTTGAGTCTACAAATTTTGAGCATCTTAGCAGTACTCTCCCTAATCATTCTCCTTTTCTTATTAAATTTAAGACAAGATATAGGGATTTTAACTCTCAATTTAGATTTCAAAATATGTTGTTGCTTCATGATTCCTTTATGGATTTGGTTAAGGATAATTGGCATGCCCCTTTGCTTCCAGATAATTTTATTTCTGGCATAAGAAGATTTTGGTTTAAGCTCAAAAGGCTTAAGTAAGTTTTAAAATGGTGGAATCATAATGTGTTTAATAATCTTTTCTCTAACATTTTTATTGCAAAAGATAAGGTGAATTTGTATGAGACTTAGTGTTAATTGGTGCATTATGAAGCTAATTTATGTTTATTAAGAGATGCTAAAGATTGTCTTTATAAACTACAAGCTCAGAAGGAAATATATTGGAAGAAAAAAGTAGCTGTTAAACATCTGGTTAAAGGTGAAAATAATATTAAATATTTATATGCCTTGGTTATGAGGAAATGTGTTGTTAATTATATTCATAAAATTAATCATGTTGATGGCTCTGTTACTCAAGATGGTGTTGAAATTGCTAATTTGCAGTGCAACATTTTCATAACCATCTTAATAAAGCCTTTAATCCTTCTATTAGACAATCCTTCTATTACTCCTAGTCTTATTTCTCATGATGATAATGTTTTCTTGTCTAAACCTCCTTCTTTTGAGGGGCTTAAAGAGACCATTTTTGGCATGAATGGTGAGTCGGTTTCTAAGCCGAATGGCTTCACAATGAAGTTTTTTTAGAAAACTTGGCTTATAATTGGTAATGATCTCTTTTTTGTTGTTATTGATTTCTTTAATGGCAATTATATTCCTAAGTTTTTTACTACTACTTCTATTGTGCTTATTCCCAGGAATAATTTTTTTAGTTCTTGGAATGATTTTAGACCTATTAGTTTGTGCACCTTTTTTTTTATATATTGCTTTCTAAAATTCTAATGAATCACTTAATGGTATTTCCGCCTAAACTTATTTCCCCTTTCCAAATGGGCTTTGTTAAAGGGTGTGCTATTACTGATAGCATCCATTGGCTCAAGAATTTTGTTAAGATTTGGATGATAAGGTTAGAGTTGGTAATATGATTCTGAAACTTGATATCAAGGCTTATGATAAGATTAATAGGAATTTCAACTACAATATTAAAAAGTTGTTTGTTTTTGATTTAAATTTTATCAACCTTATTAAACATAGCTTTGAAAGCCATATTTTTTATTATTGTCAATGGTAACAGCAATGGTTCATTTAAGGCTTATCATGGGCTGAGATAGGGTGGCCCTCTTTCTCTTGCCCATTTCATTATTGCGCTGATTTTCTTGCTAGAGGTCTTGCCAATCTTTTTGAGAAGTTTCCTAACCTTTATTTTAGAACGTTAGGTGGGTTTCATATATCTCACTTATGCTTTGATGATGATTTTATCTTTTTTTACAAATGCTTTGATGAATAAGATTCATAAACTTTTGAGGTTTTTTCATAAATTTGAATTGGTGAGTAGTCTGGCTCTCAATAAACATAAGTGTTACTTTATTTCTACCAAGAAAGTTCATTATAATCGTATTGTGTCTATTATGAATTTAACTGGTTTCAGTCATAGCCTTTTGCCTTTAAAGTACCTAGGGCTGCCTCTATATAAGGGTATAAAGAAATCCTTTATTTTTGATGATTTAATTACGGTTGTGCAGAATAGACTTTTGTATTCGGATTCTAATTTTTTAAGCTTTGGAGGTCAGTTAATTCTTATCAAAAATGTTCTTTGGTCTTTATCTGTTTATAGTTTTCAAACTACTTCTTACTCAGGCAGTTTGTAACAGGATTGATAGGATATTCAATAATCTTTTTTGGAAAGGGGCTAGTAGTATTTCTAAAATTCATTGGTCCTTGTGAGATAAATGTTGTGGTGCATTGGATGAAGTAGCTTTGTGGTGTAAGTTTATGTATGTTTTGGCATATGCTTTCTCTTCTAGGTTATGATATAACTTTCATCCTAATTTGAGCCTTTGGGCTAAATTTATGGTTACCAAGTATTGTGGGGGGAAGCACCCCACCATGTGTTGTTTTAGTACAGGTAACTCTAAAATTTGGTAGTGTCTTTGCAAATTTAAATGGGTTTTTGAACCTTTTATCTTTTGGGGCCTCGGTGGGGCTAATGCTTTCTTTTGGCAGGATCGTTAGTTGGGGGGCCAATTAATTGATTCTATTACGAATACTTCCTCCATTGCTATGATGAAAGTGATTTTTTTTAATGATAATGGCTAGGATTTTGATAAACTTTCTAGTATTCTTCTTGATTTTTTTACTCAGCAAAATTTGAAGATCCCTTTGAACTCTAATGCTAATGATGTTCAGTTATGTGCTTTGACTAAAGATGGCAGCTTTAGAGTAAAGGATTCTTGGAATTCCTTTAGATCTAAGCAAGAGGATTCCATGATTTTCTATATGATTTGGCATAAAACTATTTATTCTAATATTTCTATTTTAGTTTAGAGAATTTTACATAAGTTTATTCCTATAGATGATAATTTGATTAAAATAGTTTTTAACCTTCCTTCTTAATGCCAATGTTGTTATCATATGGATAATATATGCCATATTTTTTTATCTGGCCCCTTAGCCATTAAAGCCTGTACTTATTTTGATGACATTTTCAATTTAACTTGTTTTACTGCTACTGTTTCTATTAATTCTTTGCTTAATTGTTGGTTTGTTAAACTCAAAGGTCATATCAGAAATGTCATTCCTTCCCTTATCCTTTGGTATTTATGGTTGAATAGGAATAATTTTTGTTTCAATGTTGTGGCTATGAACCACCATAGAATTATCCAAAATGTTAAAGATAAGGTTGTGGCTCTTTATTCTGCTAAGTTACTTTTTGTTAAAAATTTCAAAAAATATTTTTCTTCTATAGCTAAATTAGGTATTAATTTGGAGGTGAATATTCTTCATAAAGTTCCTAGGTGTATTTCTTTGATGAAGCCTCCTTCCAACTTCATTAAGAGGAACGTTGATGGTGTTAGCATGAATTCTATTGTGGGCTGTGGTGGAATCATTAGAGACTCTAATGGTAATTTTCTTTTGGGTTTTGCTGGTCCTTTGTTAAATTGTGATACCAATTTTGCTATTACCTATGATATTCTTTATGGTTTAAGACTTTGTTTTTTCTCTTCATTACATTAATATTTTTGTTGAGGTTGGTTCTAATTACTACTATTAGTCTTTTAATTTTTGGGATGATTTGGTTTGTTCTTCTGCCTTATTTTATGTGAGGAGGGACATCAAGAAATTTTGGAGCCCTTTAAATTGCTCTTTTTCTATGGTTTGTGTAGAAGGAAATGCTTGTGCTCATTGGATTTCCAGGTGGGACTATGGCCTGGATTCCTTGATTGATTTCTCGATTTCTAATCTTCCTACTCCTGTGAAAGGTATTCTAAGATTGGATAAGATTGGTTTACCTTATGTTAATTCTTAATGGTGTTGTGGGTGTTGGTTTTTGGTTGGTTGCCTGGTTGTGCTTATACCAACCTACCTGCTTATATTGCCTGAACTGTTGGAATTTCTTTCTCAAATTGCTGGGCTTACTGATTCTTTTTTGGAAGCTTTTTGATGTTGTTTTAACCTAGCTGGAGTGTTTTGTGTCTAGTTTGGACTTTGTGTATATTACTGTTTAGTAGCTAGCCATTTTCTAGATCATTTATATGGTTATTTGGTGGGTTCCTGGTGCAATCTTTTGGATTTGTGGGTCCCCTGGTGTTATTCTAGGAGGTTTCTCATCTTTTTGGTGGTCTATCATCTTAAGTGGGGTCTGTGTATTTTAGACGTTCCTGGGGTTAATTTCCTGGATCATCTTTGGCTCTATATTTTCTATTCTGCTACTAGTCATTGCATTTTTCTTTGCTACTATTTCTTTTTCTTGTATCTGGTTGAACAGGACTTTACATTGTGGTTTAGCATTCATGGTGGGATTGTTCTTCTAATAATGGGGAGCTGGAGGTGGATCTCCATTTCTCGAGCTTGTGCTTGGGTAGCCGGCATCTTGGGTTACCAGATTTATCGTTCTTGCATTAATTGTGGCTTTGTTATTTTTGTTATTCTGGATTATGTTGTTTGTTTGGGTGATTCTACTATGCTTGTCGGGAATCTTGGAACTTTTCACTATTTTCCCTTTGCTAATTATAATATGATTAACTGGTAGTATTTTCTTCCTCTTTTAGATTATGTTTTTTTGTGTTATTTCTCTTATGGCCTACATCTTTTTTTTGTAGGATCTCAATTATGCAGGTGATCGTGAAGTTGATTTTTTGTGGAGGAAGCTGGATCTCATTGGTGTTATTCTCTTCCTTCCATTTGTTTTGGTGTTCTTACTTGGGCACCATAGAATGTTTCTAGGTGTTTCTGTAATTTTTTCTGGAAGTGGTCTTGAGCTCATAAATTTTTTGTCTTTAATTTTGTAGCTCTTTGGAGCATTAGAGAGCTCGAAGCCCCTTTATGGACATTGTACTTTTTTCCTATAAATTACACGTAAGCTCCTCTGTCGGTTTCCACTGAAAAAAATTTCACGTGATTGATAGAAAAAGATATTTTCTTTCCATTTTGAAGATATATCATTTATTATCGTGTCTTTGAATATGAAATTAATGATACTTTATATAGACTATTATAGCCAAATAATTGATCAATATTATTTTGATTCTTCCGGGTTATTTGTAGTTCTTCCCTGAGTTTGACTATGATAATCAAGGTGAACTCATAGTTTTTTTTATTTGAACCCCTTAGGGAATGAGATGTTTTCCTCCTTAGATGATATATCATTTATAATTATGTATTCAACTTCAAAATTAAAATTCCAGAAATAAAAATTTTCTAAAGAAATTTAATTTTAATTTGTTTATAAATTTTCTAAGGCAAAAAATTTTTCTTCAAAAATAAATAATTGACGACTCTACTAGGGATAATTTCTCTCTACATCTTTAATAATGATAGAAATTTTATTGCATTCGTAGTTTTATGTACCATCCTTTCATTGGTACCTCTACCCATTTCTTCCTTTGGTGAGTATTACCAACATCAAAAAGAAATTAATATGAGAGGTGAGTGAGGAAACCTCTAACAAAATGTAGGCTTTGACATTTCATCCCAAGTCAATTGGTAGAATGAAAGAGTCAAGTAAATTCTTGTGATTTTCATGTTAATTTTGTAAAACAACTTGATTGAGTGAAACTCAATATGTTGTGTTTCAAAATTTGAAGAAGACCCATCAAATTCAATTCCAAAATTCAAAATCTTCTTTCACAAAAATTAAGATCAATCCCAAATATCATTGCCATATGATATGCCACAACATCACCTTCTAGCTTAACATATGAAATGAGAATTCAAATTTCTCTATGTCATAAATGATTTTCATATCTTATCATTATATGTTGAGTTATATCTTCTATAACTCAGCAATTATGAAAAGACACAAAATCAATTATGATTTTTCAACATCTAATTAAATATTCTGATTCAAAGCATCTTTTTACAATTTTAGATAATCAAATACACTACAAAGGCTGATAAAGTGATCTTTTCCTTAGATCGAGTCATGTATGTTGAAGACTTAATCTGAAATAACACAAATCAATATGGGATGGGGTTTCAAACCCTTAAATTGTCTATTAATGGAGGGGTAGCGGTTCACCTATCTTCTTAAGTTTATAAGGACATCCCTCTACACAAGATTGTTTTCAGGTTGGGGATTGACTCCCTCTCTCCCAAAATGGAGTAGTTGTTACCCTCATACCCACTGCATCATCTACTAGAGAGAATAAGAATGTAAAATCTCTAGTTAGTAGTTAAGTCAAGTTTGTGTTTGAGATAGTGGGAAGCTTTTGAATCCCCTTTAACAGTAAAAAATAGAGGAAGAATTACCTGAGAAGTGTTAGGAAGAAAATCATAAAGTCTAAAAATATTACTAGTTTGAAGGCTTCGGGCCAAGTAAATCTTGAGTCTGTTAAGGAGCTCCCTATTCCTACCTCTGCTTCCTTCCTTAAAGGGAGTCAATTCTTCCCGCTTGTTGCTACTGCAGGGAAGGAGAGGGTCACTCGAATAGCTAGCTCTCTTCCATGCCTAGTAGATTATACTATTATGAGGACACCTAAAGAGAATCAAATCCAAAAGAGTAGACTGTGGAGAAATATCATCCACACCTACACTGCTCAGGTGGGTGAGACCAAAGAATAGTACAGGAAAAACCTGAAGGGGGTGATATCTCATAAATTTGAAAAGGAGATCCTAAAGGAAGAAAAAGACTGAAGCAATGAATTTGACACCTATACATATGAGGAAGAATAAAATGTATGTAAGAAAACAAACCACCTCTATACTAGAGGATGACTACCACTGGGTGCCTTGCCTCCCATCTACCAAGATAGAAGTGATTATTTTAATTGGATCTAGGAAAGGCTGTTATCATCGTGGTGTACAACTGATCGATCTTACAAAATCTTTGAATTTGGCTTTACTTATAGTTATTCCTTGAGAGGAGGATAAAAATAAGAAAAATGGTAGAAGTCAGGGGCGAGAGGATCAAGTATCCATATAAATAGCATACTCCTAAAAAGCTTAATAAGAATGAAGATCTTTAAACGCCATTTGTGTTGCAGTCCATGACCTATAATCTGAGATTTTGATGATGACAAAAAATATCAATTAAATTATTATTCATTGAATATTTTTGTCTTTTGCTCTTGTCTGTGAGTACTAACAGTTCAGGGAGATCACAGATTACTCAAAACAACAAGAAGACTCAAGACCGGGTAGAGTAGGATTTAGAGTTTATAACCCTATAATTTTCTTTTTTATTATTTTTCTTTTCTTCAGTATGGCCACAAAGTGTATGCAAAGTTGAGCAACCATGCACACACACAGGGGGAGAGTTTTTTTTAAATGAAGAAAATGTTTTTTCTATCGATCATACTGTACGAGTTTCAATCATAATTTACGATATGATGTAGCTCAATGGATATCTGTGAACAAATCATATTGTACGATACATATTGTACTGTATAATGTATTTTTTTACTAAAAACCCTAATCGCCAGATTAATTTAACTACTTTATTCATAAATTTTGAATTAATCATTATGTACGATCATATCGTGCAGTACGAGTTTTTGAATACTTATTTAAATTAAACCCATTATTAGTTAATCAAAACAAGGATTAATTACTGATTGGTAATCATAAAGTATGACATAGTCATACAATACTTTATATCGAGGCTATTTTTTATCATCCTTAACATTGTACCAGATGATCCCTTAATTTTTGTACTAATCATTCAGGATGATGTGAACATCGAACTGGATGACCTAAAGCATTGAATATATCATATCGTATAAAGTGGATTGTACACCATGATGAACAGTGATGATTTTTGGTCATCCCAACATTCATCCTATATGAATAGAAGAAATTTAACATATCGTATTGTATGATATTATTCAAAAAAATTGCTTGTTCGTACTCCTTCGTACCAGGACGAAGGCTGCTTTAATCTTATCGTACTGTATGATCAATGATTATTCTATACGAACATAAATGACTAAATTAAGAATTTAGGGTTTCTTGGAGCCTAGTTTAAATATATAAACTTTTATCTTTTTGAGAATAATGTGTGAGAGAGGAACGTGACTAGAAGGGGATTCCTTGAGAAGATTTTAGGTTTGTGAGAGAAGGGAGAAGGTGAGTTTTTGAGGAAGTAGTGTAAGGGAGATTCATATGGTTGCTCCTAGTTTGCTGCACATTACTACTCCGATGACTCAAGAATATCTTGAGGGAAGCTTTATGAGGGGGGAGATCCTTCAAGGTTCGTGTCCTTAGGGCTGTCAATTCGTGTCGGCGGGTCGTATTCGGGTCAGACCCGAAATTGACCCGGTTGTGCTTGACACGACCCGGACACGAACCAAAACTGGATTCGGGTCAACTATCCGGACCCGAACCAGACCCGAATCGTGTTCGGGTCAACACGACCAGACACGAAATTTTTGAAATGCATGAAAAATTGAAACTTTTAATTAAATTTTATAATTAGAGCCTTAGAGTAGATTAGGAGAAGTGTAGAACTATATAAATTACAAAACTATATAAATTACAAAATTACTATATAAATTCTAACAGTAATGAAAATTTATTAGAAATTATAATCTACATATTACAAATTTACAATTTACAAACTATATAATTTACAAAATTCAAAGTACATTTATTTAATCTTAAACCGGCAGTCCGACATGCCAACATCGCCAAGTCACAAGTGCAAGTGCCAACACTTAAGCTTCATTCTTGACTTCTTGTCTCTTGATTCTTGAACCTATTTTCAACTTGCATTAATAACAAAATGAAAAATTGATGATGGTTAAATAATAAACATTAAAACAATAAAAAGATATTGAGATTGCATAATGCCATAATTGTATAAGTATAACTAGAAAGCTTCATTTGATTAGCTCAGGTAAACCCTTGATTTTTCTAACTATTACCATCCAAGGCAGCAAATTGCATTAAACTTAATGACTTAATATAGTATCAATGAATTTATAAAGTATATGCTCTTGAATTTAGTCATTTAGGTAACGCAAATGCCACCTGGTTGCAATAGTATTTCCCAACACACAACGGGCTGACGGCTATCACTTTATGTTCAGAAGGTTTTTCATCATTGCTTGAACTTTCATAGTTATACAGTTATACATTAAGCATTAGATATTAAAAAAAAATAATTCATTAAGCATCAGTCATTGAGATATTCATAAATCAGAATGTCACAAACTCACAAAGTCACAATGTCATCA
This sequence comes from Dendrobium huoshanense, assembly GCA_016618105.1. Taxonomy (NCBI): domain Eukaryota; kingdom Viridiplantae; phylum Streptophyta; class Magnoliopsida; order Asparagales; family Orchidaceae; genus Dendrobium; species Dendrobium huoshanense. Next base: position 6,525,579 of record CM028353.1, read on the forward strand.
GATTATTCAAATATTCAGAAATCACAATGTCACAAAGACATAAACTCAGATATTCAGAGTTCAGACATTCAGAAATGAGGTCATCAAGCTTCAGCCCGGGCGCCCAGCGGCCCAGACAGAGTTTCTTTTTCTGTTCAGATTTCAGAATTCACAAACATAAATATGAAACAGCCAAATACTCAGATTCTAAGCTATAAGTTATAACATTATAAGCAGCCAGAGCCAGTAGCCCAGTCGTCCAGCAAGTCAGCAACACTACAACAACAAAGAGCAATGGCCAATAATAGAACCACTAAACCAAACAACCAGTGAGTCACTATCCATACAGTGATACAGCAATTTAAAAGCAACAAAGAGCAACGACCAAACAGTCACTAATCCATAGTTCCATACAGCATTTTATCATGTACTGAACCAGTATTCACAGTGATACAACAATTTAAAAACAACAAAGACATGCAACAACAACCAACAACTAATTGGCCAACTGGGTTACCAGCCTACCAGTGACTTAGTGAGCTATTAGAGACCATATAGTAGTTCATTATATATATATATATATATATATATATATATATATATATATATATATATATATATATATATATATATATATATATATATATATATATATATATATATATATATATATATATATATATATATATAATCAAAATCAACTAGGCAACTCTGTTAGCCGAACATTTGGCATCCTCTCTGCCTTTTTTTGTTATACCCAAGTTCACGATGTCCTCAGTTACACCATCAAGTTTTGGATCAGTCATAACTACTAAAAAAAGCATTTTACTTTTAGCATGAAGCCATAATGGAGTACTTTCTACCACTGTGTTAGAATCCTCCATCTATTGAACAACAACAATGTAGAAAAAACTATGACAAATATACAATAACAAGTTAACAAATATTCAAATAACAACATTAACATTTTAATGTTTAATCTAAAAGGCTAAAAGCCCAAGGGCCAAGGCTACAACCTATAAGAGTAAATGACCACATGTTTTCCTCAGTCCATACAGACACACACCCCAGGACCACAACACTACAGCAGCACAACAACTAGCAAAGCAGCAAACGTAAAATGGCAACAACTAAAAGCCTACAATCAAATAAAATTTAGTTCACAGTCCACAGGACCACAGGTCCACAGCTATAACATAACCACAACTTCACAAGTCCACAAGAAATAACTTATACTCATTACTCCTAAAATAACTGTTGAACACATTATATTGTTAAATGTTAATAATGTAATCAAATGATTAAAACATAAATAAAATCTTGAAAATCAGTGTAGATTACAGAATAAAAGGAAATAAGGGATAATCAAATTATTCAAATCTAGGGTTTGCTAATCACAAAACCTTCACGGCATCACGGCATCACCTAGGATTTCTTCTTAAGAAAACCTAAACTCATAATAAACAAAAAAAATCTTGCCATTTTCCAAGCAATAATAATATATAAACATTATATCCAAATGATCAAAAGAAAAATCCGATTCACGGTATGTAGCAAAATGGGGACTGGGGAGAGAACTAGAGAAGAGAACGACTGAACGAGACTTCAAGGGGAGTAGGAGACTTAAAATCAGAATTCATCACCTGTGATTCTTGTGAAATCGATCAAACAACAACCGCTAAAGCACAGGGAATGGGAGAAGGAAGATGAAAGATGAAAAACTAGGGCACGCTGCAGAACCCTAAACCCTAAGCCAAGAAGTCAAAGTAACTCGAAGTCTTGAACTCAAATAATTATTTAAGGCTTTAGCCTTTAAGCCTTTAGTCCTTGACCTAATGACCCCACAAACTCGAGCCATCCATTCGTCCAATTGGGCATTGATTGACCGGAACACAACCCGAAATGAAAAACGGGTCATTTTCTTAGACCCAAAAATGACCCATTTCTACCCGGGTCGACCCGAACACGGATTTTTCTGAGTCATTTCTGGGTCATGTTTCGGGTCGTGTCGAATATTTAAAGCCCTACATGTCCTCTAAGGTACTCTGCCTTCTCTAGGAGGGAGAAAAGTGAGAAGGTTCACTGCCATCACCGAGAGGGTGACATAATGTTTGGTACTCTGCCACGTCAGGAAGGTGAAAGTGAGATTTATAAAGGCTTCTATACCCTTCTATGGGAAAAAAAAAGAATTACTATTTAGTAGTGAAATTCTCAGATTGGAGGACTCCAGGGAGTTGAAGTAGGTCAAGTGACCGAACCACTATAAATCTTGTGGTGTGATTTTTTCCTTTTTGCAATTTATTAACATTTTGCATTTTTACAATCGTTATAATTTCTTGGAGAAAATTATATTCTAATTCTTTGTTGGGAAAGTTAAAATTTCACCGCCTATTATTGCAATTTTATTTTAAGAATTTGCTTTCACATCAATTTAATTTTCTTGTCTAAAATTTTAAAACACAAAAAAAAAAACTCTTATTTAGGATTGTTATTTTATTGCAACTAATTTCCAATTCACCCTCCTCTTGGTGCATCACGTACTTTTAATTGATATTAGTGCGGGGTTTCAAAATTAATGTTTTAGAAAACCTTAAAAAAAATAATCATGGCTCATTTTGGTAATTATAATATTGCGGAGGGTTATTCTATAACCCGTCCACCCTTGTTTGACAATATTCTATTTGATTTTTAGAAAATTATAATATCTAATTTTTTATAGTATATAGACTATCGTATGCGATGTTGGTTCAAGAAGGCTATATTTCACCATTTAAACTTGTAAATGGCATGAAAACTCAAGTACCTTTAGTGAATGGAACAACGAGGATAAGGATCTAGTGCAATTAAATGCAAAGTGCTTAAATGGTTTCTTTTGTGCATTAAAGTCTGACTATATGAGAGTAGACCTGTGTTACTGGTAAGGAGATTTGAGATAGACTGTATATTACATACAAAGGAACTAGAGGTTAGATAGTCTAGACTTAACATTCTATTTCATGATTATGAACTTTTTCATATGAAACCTACCAAATGATATCTAACATGTACATTATGTTCACCCAAATAGTTACATCCTTGCATGCACTAGGTAGAGAAATTTCTAATTCTAAAAAAGTTAATAAGATTTTTATATGCTTAGTGAGTTCCTATGATGATAAAATTACTATAATTACTGAATCCAAAGATTTAAATATTAATTCTATTGATAATTTGCTTGGGTCACTCATTGTGTATGAATAAGGTGTGAGTCAAAGGCAAAATGATGCAGGAGAAAAGAAGGAGAGGATGGTGGCATTAAAATCAAACAACTCAAAAAGTGAAAGTTCTATAGCAGAGGAAGATGATGACATAGCCTTGATGACTCGACTGTTCAAGAATTTTTTGAAAAAAAAAAAAATAAAGGCATCATTAGAATAACTGAATAAAGATAAAAGCTAAAGAACTAATAAAGTTTCATGTAACACAATTTGTTTTGAGTACAGGAAGTTAGGTAACCTCCAAGCTGATTGCCCCAACATACAGAGCTAGCTAAATAAAGGAAAAGGCGAGGAGAAAGTGAAATATAAAAAAGGGAAGATGAAGACACAAAAGGCTTTTTGGGCTGACTCTACTTCATAATTATCAGAAGAAGAAACATAAGAAGAGGTAAAAAATTTGTGTCTAATGGCTAACGATAATCTTGTTCAATCAGATCAAGATGAGATATGTCAACTTTCTCATAAATATTTATTGGTTATCTCTGAGAAAATCCATTACTTGTATAGAAGGATAAAGAAAATGCATGCTAGTCGGAACATTGAGTTAAGTACCTTACAAATTGAGCATGCTAATTTAGTTAAAGAAAATTCTGATCTTGATAGAGAACACATTTCCCTGCTTGATGAGTTTGATGCAATAAATAAGAAGCATATTGAATTATCTGATGCACATGAATCCTTAAAAACATCGCATATTAAATTAGAAATGAAGTTTAAAATATTAGAGGAACTTGCATGGGAGATAGATAACAATGAATATAGGCTAAAAGTAGAAGTTGTAGGATATGAATATCAAAATAACACATTGAAAGAAAAAAATCATAGCACTTGAAAAAGATAAGACATCATCCACACTAGCCCAACCAAGTAAACCACCGATATTGCTTGCATCACACAACTTTAGGAAGAGGCATCACCACCCACATAGGTTAGTGAACCCATTTCCCAGTGTTATGTGCTTTTCTTGTGGCATGTTAGGTCATATAGATTGCACGTGCATGATTTACCAAAGGACATACCTAGTATGGAGACCGAAATTGCATTCATTACAGCATAGCATGCATACATCTCATTCATGCAAGCATAAGGAGGAACCCAAACTCACTTGGGTTCCCAAATCTAACCACTGAATTACTTTGTACGGTTTCTCTCATAAAAGACCTAGTGAGAGCATGTGGTACCTGGATATTGGTTGCTTGAGACATATGACTAGAGACATGAAGAAGTTCATAATTCATGAGACTAGGACTAGAGGCAAAGTAATATTAGGAGACAATACAACCAGGAAAGTGGTGGGCTCAAGCATTGTTAGAAATGTTAAAAAATCTTTAATTGAAAATGCTTTATTAGTTGTTGGTTTAAAGCATAATCAGTTAAGCATTAGTCAATTGTGTGATAAAGTTTTTGACATAAAATTTCTTTCTAACAAATGCCTAATTAGTTTAAATGACAAACTTGTATTACAAAAAAAAAAGAATAAATAATATTTACATGTTAGATCTTGATTGCATTGAAAATTCAAATTCACTTTATTTAAAAATAATAATAGATGACTCGTGGTTATGGCATAGGAGACTATGCCATGCTAGTACAAAAACATTTAAAATATCACTCTGAAAAAGCTAGTTAGAGGCGTACCTAAGTTAGACTTCATGAAGGACCATCTATGTGATGCCTGCCAACTAGGAAAATAAATAAAATCATCATTTCATTCAATCAATGATGTTAATACATCTAGGCCACTAGAAATCCTTCACATGGACCTATTTAGACTCGTTAGCAAAGCTAGCATAGGTGGGAAGAATTATGGATTTATAATTATAGATGACTTCACTAGATTCACTTGGATAAGATTCCTAGCATATAAGAATGAGTCTTTTGAGGAATTTAAGACTTTATCCATTTGGATTCAACAAAAATTAGAATGCAAAATCTCAACAATCCATAGTGATATTGGTGGAGAGTTTCAAAATAAAAGATTTGAATCCTTCTATCAAGAGATAGGAATATAGCATAATTTCTCAGCCCTTAGAACTCCTTAGCAAAATGGAATTGCAGAAAGAAAGAATAAAAGCTTGGTAGAGGCTACTAGGGAAATGTTAGATGAGTACACCCTTCTTATATACTTTTGGGCATAAGCGATAAACACGGTGTATTATGTCTTAAATAGGGAGTACATTAAATAGAAGCTGAATAAAACTTCTTATGAACTGCTTAAGCGTCGGACATCGAATCTTTTACACTTACATATCTTTGATTTCAAGAGCTTTATCTTAATTAATAGCAAACTTCCCTTAGGAAAATTTGATCCAAAGTTTGATGAGGGTGTCTTCTTAGGTTATTTATTTGTAGAAAAGGCCTATATTATCTTCAATAAGAGAACCCTAGTAGTAGAAGTGTCCACCATGTAGTGTTTGATGAATCAGATAAGCCCTCTGAATGTAAAATTGAAGAAGATGAAGTAGAGGAAATTCAAGGAGTAGAAATAATGACCATAGGAGAAAGGGGAGAACCTTAGGAAGACTTTCCTAGAGAATGGAGATACTCTTTTAGTCATCCTAAAGAATTAATTTTAGGAAACCCATTAGAAGGTGTGAGAACTAGGCATAAACTTAGGATGGAGGTTAGTCATTCCGCATTCATCTCAATGATAGAACCCATAAGTATTGATCAAGAGCTAGGAGATGAATTTTGGATCCTAGCAATGCAAGAGGAATTGAACCAATTCACCAGAAATGATGTATGGGAATTGGTCAAGAGACCTAAAGAGTAGAGTGTAGTTGGAACAAAATGGGTCTTTAAAAATATGATGAATAACTCAGGAACCATAGTAAGAAATAAGGCCAGACTCGTAGCTAAGGGGCATAACCATATTAAAAGCATAGACTTTGAAGAAAACTTTTCCCCGGTAGCTAAACTAGAAGCCATAAGGGTGCTCTTAGCCTTTGCTTGCTTTAAAGGATTTAAATTATATCAAACAAATGGATGTAAAGAGTGCTTTTCTAAATGGGGTAGTCAAAGAGGATGTTTATGTTGAGCAACACACCTAATTTAAAAGTTCACAAGTTCTAAACCACGTATTCAAATTAAAAAAAGGCATTGTATGGGTTAAAGCAAGCACCTAGAGTCTGGTATGAAAGACTCAGCTCGTTCTTGCTAGAAAGAGGATTTGTAAAGGGTAGTGTGGATATCACTCTCTTTCTACAAAAGGTTAAAGATGAAATTCTCATTGTTCAGATTTATATGGATGACATTCTTTTTGGATCCTCAGATAAAACCTTATGTGATAAATTCTTAAAAATAATGAGTAATGAGTTTGAAATGAGCATGATGGGAGAGCTTAATTACTTTCTTGGTTCTAGTGTAAAACAAATGGATAATAAAATATTTCTTAGCCAAATTAAATACATTAAGGATATTCTTAAAAAATGAGATGGAGGGTGCAAAGCCCATGAACACTCCAATAAGCTCTATGATTCAACTAGATAAGAGCCTGAATGGAAAATAACTAGACCAAAAAAAACATAGAGGAATAATCGGATCTCTCCTCTACTTAACTGCCAGTATACCAGACATAATGTTTAGTGTGTGCCTCAGTGCCCATTTTCAAGCTGATCCTAAAGTGTCTCACTTAACTACAATCAAGAGAATCCTTAGATATCTACTAGGCTCCCTGAACTTAGAAATTTAGTATCCTAGGCACAACACTTCTTTTAAAATATTAGGGTACTCAGATTCTAATTTTCCAGGATATAGGGTAGATAGGAAAAGCACCTCTAGCACCTGCCAATTCATAGGATATTCTTTAGTTTCTTGGTCAAGTAGGAAGCAAAACTTGATAGCCTTCTCCACTGTCGAGGTAGAATAAATTACAGTAGGAAGTTTTCCTGCACAAGTACTATGGTTGAAACAATATCTTCTTGATCTTGGATTACATGTAGAAACCATCCCAATCATGTGTGACAACACGAGTACAATCTGCATTTTTAAAAATCTAATTCAACACTCTAAAATAAAATACATAAACATTAAACATCACTTCATAAGAGATCTTATAGGTGAAGGAGATAGAATTACAACATATAGCTCACTATAAGAAAATGGGTCAATAGCGACCAAAAAAGTAGAGACAAAAATAAATTGGTCGCTAAAGATATCTTTTAGCGACCAAAAATTAGTTAGGCCACTAAATAATAAGGAAGTTTGATATTAGCCACAAAAACAAAAATTTGGGCGCTAATTTTGTCGCTAAAAATTCAAAGAATCTTTTTCTGAAAGATATACATGTCATTATAATCAATAATTATCCTTTTTAATTGTGTACACAATCATACGATTCTCAGATATATAAGGGGTCCAAGGGGGTAGCACCCCCTAACGGGGTTTGACCTACTCAGTCAAGTCGCGGGGTTAAGGGGTAGCGCCCCTGCGGGGGTTTTCGAGGGCAGCGCCCCCAAAAAATTTTTGATTGTAATGATATTTTTGAAATTCAAATTAATAAATAAAATGATGAATTTAATTTAATATTTATATTTTTATGTTGATAAATCTAATAATTTATTGATGAAATAAATTACAATATATAATATCTAAATTTTATCAATTAATCACTTAAATAAATTTATACATTATAACAAAACCTAGTCCCCGGATCTCATTCTCACGCACGCGACCTCTCCTATTTTCGCTATTACCCTTTGTACTACCTCTTAGCGACCTCAAACAGCAATCGTTAACTGCAATTGCCAACTGCAAATCGACAGACTCTCGGCTACAACCTCTCTCATTCACGTGTTGATATGAGTTTCTTCACTCATAATTCTTCGGACAATTCCACAAAATCATCTCCACTGGTTTTTCCTTCTCAGGTTATCCCTAATACCATTCTTCCTATTTTAATTTCAAAATTTCTATGATCTTCTTTAAACTATGCTTGCCTCTTATTTTTATGGTATCATTCAACATTTTATTTATTGTTATTGTTGCTTTAAGAAGTTAGGGTTGATTTTCAATAGTTGAGTGGAAAACAATGAATGGCTATTTCTATGTGGATTTTACCTCTCCACTCATTATTTTGCATTTAGTCTTTTTTTTTTTTCATTTTTACTGAACAATCTCACTTCGCCAAGGTGGAGGAACTCTGATGGCGGTTAGGTTCTATCGCTGGAAAACTCTGTCTTTATTTTTTGTAGTTTGTGAAGTGATTGATCCTATCATAGGATGTTAGAAGCCCCTATTAATATTGTTAGTATTATTTCAAAGATGATAGTATTTGCGTTCCTTCTGGATTGATTGCTTCTTGGTTACGTTTGTTCAGGTTCTGATTTTCTAAGGCTGTTTGGCTGGAAGTAGGATAAAGTGAATCCTGATTTATGCAATCCTGATTTTCTCTAATATGTATAACTATTTGGCTTTAATAGCATTCAGGAGAATTCTTTCTTTGTTCTTGTCTTTGTCCTCATTTTCCTCTTCTACCTGAGTGTTGTTTGGGTAATACATAGTTCCTGATGCCGGACTATAATGTTTTTAAATGCATGCGATAAGAAATTGTACGATTTCTTGATAAAATAATTATGATTAAAACTAATAGCAATCAAAATGATAAAAGAAAATGTAAGAAGGGTAGCTACGCTTAGGACAAGTCACATGCCAAACACTTGGATTATCAAAACAACTTAGAATTTTAAAGCTTCTCAGAGGATGATAGCCTGATAGGCATTTTGTATTTTAGGACTTAGGAGAATAATGAGTCCTTAGTTCCAATTAATCATTGTTAATGCGTCAATGTTGCAATTATGTAGTAATAAGCTTTATTTGGACTATAACACAAGCTAAGATGGAAAGGGAGTGAAAACTGATTAGAGAATTGTTGGAGTAAAAAAAAAATGAATTAGTTCTAATGTTTCTGTTGCTGCCAAAATCTGGTCTGGAAAGAAGAAAGATGAGTTTCCAGATGGTGCGCTTATCTGTAAACAAAAAAGGCAATGAGCTAAAGCGTCAGCAAAATAATACAAAACAATTTATGTACATAATACAATGGAAAGGCATGTAGAGAAATTGGTAGTGTTGTGGCAATTTTGTATGAGTGAATTAACAAAAGTAGGGATAAATTTTTAAAACTATGACAGCATGAGTTATAATAAACCCATAGAAAGAAATACATTACAGGTAAGAGGTGTATTTGAGGGAATATACCAGAAGGGTTTACTAATATTGCACCTAATACAACAAACAATAGCTAAATCAACTATTATAAAAGAACATTTTTTAGGTAAATACATAAGGGTATTGTAAATGTGTTGAAACTATCAGAATCATCACAACACAAATAACAATGAAAGAAAACTATTGGTCCATTAGTATTTAATAATATTTTCCACTATGCAAAGTAAAATTAAATGAATCAATTTAGTGTATGAACCATAACAACATTGTATTGATAATGGATCAGTTGCTACAATTTGCAAGCATATCAACACTTAATTTTTTTTTATTTGAATATGGATGCACACGCATCAAAAGGGAAAGCAAAAGTTAAAGGAAGCACTCGTTATGGTTAGGCAATAATCCATTGTAAAAAGATTAAAAACAAAATAAATAGAAATGCAAAGATGTAATGTTTAGAAATCACTAAAATCCTTGTGGGTTTCTATAACTTCCTGTTTACAAAAAAATCAATAGGAAATCAATGATATGATGGAAGCAAATCTCCATATAGTAAATCTATGAATATGACACACATCATAACCATCATATGTGTTTCAGCAATAATAATAATCAATTATGAAAGTATGTTTCTTGACTACCATGAACCCCACTCTTAAGTTTTAACATCAACTTCTAGTCTACATATCAGTGAACGTTTCCATTATTTTGAGTTAGCTTTGTTTGGGCTTGCGCTTGAAATCCTTGACTGCTAGTAGTTATTCATTTATTTAAAAAAAATTACAGGTAGTATAAATGTTAATTTTGGCATACATTTTGATTATAAAGCATAAATATAATAATATAGAGTATGAGAAAAATCCAGCCTTTTTATTTAAGGATGGGTTTCTTAATGATTTAAGTACTTCAATTTTATATACCTCGTGTTCATATCTTCTAAATCATAACTTCAAGATGTTTCGCATTCTTCCTATAATTTGATAGATTAAAAAAAAAGTTAGGAATTAGAGCACTACTATATTGTATGCTTCTAATAGTAACAAATAATAATATTTTTTTTCTTTTGCAACTCCTCGGTACTGCCTGAGCGCCTAACGCTATGTTCCCAAGCACCCCAACATTACAAAGTTTGTTGGGAGAAATGATAGAGAGTAGAGCCTCACAACGCTCTAGATTCGGTGACATAGTACTTTGTAGTGCTGCAACGTTGAGGATTAGAGTGTCACAGTAAAAGTAAATAGATTAGGGTCAAAGGTCTGAGAATCACAACGCTCCAAATTGGCAGATTTAGTGATGTTGAGGATTAGAGCGTCGCAGTATAGATAAATAGATTAGGTAAATGATAGAAAATCTTGAGATTTATTCAAAATCTAATGCGAGATGAAAAATATATTCAAATGATATGGAATCTGACATAGAATCATTTCTATTTACATTAGAAATTTTTGTACTAAAAAATTATTTTAAAAAGCAATGAAAAAGCTATCCCAAACAAAATCTTATTCTTTCACATAAAGTGATGACATCTTCCCTTACATAACATTATCATACTTTATATAATGATCTAAAGCACTATCTGTGGATATCATTTTAGTTTTATTTTCTATGAAAGTGCAATTCTGGAAGGGATGAGATTTGCTTCTGGGAATGGAGTTGATGTGATGGAGCTGTTGAGTTCTTGTAAGCATACACGTAAACATTATTAATAAAATCAAATTACCAACTCCATTTAGTCACTATCCCTTCTTTGTCAACATATGAAACCTGCAAACCTTGAACTCATTAAGTTTCCAAATCTTTGTGACTTAAGACACAACATGGGAAAGATATATATTGCCCATCTTTTTTTTTCTCCTATCCTTTTTCATCATTAACAAGCCATCACAATCAACCGCAGAGCCTTCTAAGTTCCATCCTAATACAGAACACAAGATTGCCTTCTTCATCAACAACATACTGGAATACATCAAAAAATCATAAGAACCAGCACTAAAAATGGTAATAATTATGTTGCTTGCCATGATCTCATTGGCCTTTTGGCTCACGAAGATAGAGTACCATATAACCCAAGAAATGGTTATCCGACCAGTTTGTAGGCATTTCTGGCTTGTATGAAAGCATTAGAGTGAGGTACAGTGAGTGTGATTGATGAAAAATTGGTAGGAAATTGTAGTAATCATAGAGTGGCGATGATTGTTGGTAAGATTCAAGGACTATATGTTACTGGTTCGAAGGATGATAGCAGATATATGGTGGCTATGAAGGCGAGCTTTGCAAGTAATGGTAATCTCAGTGATAGCTTGAGATTCTTTGGTGTTCATCAAAAAGGTCTAATGGAGTCTGTATTTCCTGTTATAGGTGGAAGTGGAAGGTATATAGGCGCTAATGGTTTTGCCTTTGTGAAATTTGTTGGTTGTGAGGTAAAGGGAAATGTAAAGAAGCTTCTCTTTAATTTGTATCTTAAGTATGAAAAATGATCTGATTTTGTTGAGAGTTGAGAGATGGGATCAGTACCTAAGTTTTATATTTACCTTTTGATATTAGAAAATGCTTCCTTCTCAAGAGAAATAATTATTACACTATTTTATTATTTCTCATTGGTCCTATTAGCTTTTCCAATTAAACTGCGATCAAATGTAGTTGCACTTTGTGGTGCATTGACGTGATCTTTCATTTTTTGGGATGTTCCTTTAAGAAAGATCTTGATAATGGTTATTTATGCGGTAACATGGAGGCACTTAATGTTCCATTAGCAGACACTCCTGTAAGTTATGTTGTGAATCTTGTAATATTTAAATCTCATTGTTCCAGATAACAATTTTAGGATTATAGACTATGGGATCTCTTCCTTGTAGATTATGTACTATTTGTAGAAACTGAAGCTAGTAGATTGTCGCTCCAAAGTCACTAATTGTGGACGTACTTTTATTGCTGCTATGCATGGCTTGAGGAAGTTGGACCTTTCATGGCTGATCAATCTTTCAGATTCTTCACTCATTGCTATAGCTCAGAACTGTTAGAATCTTGTGGAGATTAGATTGATAGGCTGTGAGCAGATAATTGGTAATTGGATTCGTTCCTTCTTAGGCCACCAGTAATTGGAGGACCTTGTATTGGATTCTTTTTATAATGTTTCTATTGATGATATTGTGCACGTAGTGTTGGGTTGTTTGTCTTTGAGTCATTTGAGGTTGCATAGAGATTTGAAGTGCTGGATGCCAAGTTCAACAAAAGAGCAGCTTAGCAAGTTGTGTAAGATAAGTTAGATATAAACAAATGAAATGCGAGCATTGGGCTCTTACTTTTTCTTGAGCTAAATATAATAATTCATTTGTTCAGGTGAGCTCTTCTTTCTTTCCTTATTATTAGTTGGTATAATGTTTCCTGCCATTATTTACCAAAAAAAAAACTATTTTACATTGATTTTACATTAGCGAGTGGGAAGAAACGTAAGAGTCCCTTCTATCTATTAATTGTACCCTAATAAATTAGGAGCATATTTTTAATATCAACTATCTTGAATAATATTGTGCACCTACTCCAAGTAAAAAAACAATTGTCAACTCTCTTGAATAATTATTTTTCTGCTAAGCATCTATGGTCAAGCTTATATTTGCAAGCATATTGTTGTAGGCAAACCATGATCTTTCAAGTTTCTTTTTTGATAGTTGAGTAGCATTTGATATGTTGCACTTATATTTCATCCACCATTTGATCTGTTTCACTTTTTTTATAGTTGAGTAGCCCGCCATCTCATTTTGTCTTTGTCATAAGTAAATTTCAGCTCACAAGAGATGTAAGGATTTTTTAACTTTTTGAAACCACTGCTTTGCCTTATTTGAAAAATGAAACCACTTAATCATTCTCCTCAACACTCAGCTTTTAGATGGAGGCAATTCTTCTCAATGGATCCATTAGCAACACTGATGGTTCACTTATATTGAGATTGCTAAGTATGAGATAACAATTATTAGTTGTCTGCACTTTTTGATCTTCCGAGAGAGATCAGATTGGGGAAATTTTTAATTTTGAAGTATCTAAGCACCGCGAGTCTTGATATTTCATCAGCTAGAGGAAGAGTTTCTATGGGTGGTCTTGAAGAAAAATATTTTTATTTTTAGTTTGAATTCAAGTCAGTTTTGTGTAAAAATATATTGGATTAACTATTTTCTCCTGAACAGCGAGCCTACTACTAGTTTTTATTGTTTCTTTTTGTTTCTTTTCAATTTGTTCTTTTGTTGAATGGAAGAATGAAATGATAATGTAAAGAAAACTATTTTTTATGCAGTAGTTTTTTGCATTATATACATTTTTTTAATTTGTGTTATCCTTTAGCAGCGGTTTTAACACTTCCTAAAAGCATTGTTGTAGCCTTCTTGTAGTAGCATTCATGAAACCGCTGCTAAATCTTTTATAACAAACTCAAATACAACAGATTTGCAGCAGTTTCTAAACTAATACAAATAAATTAGTAGGTGTTTAAACCGCTGCAGTAGGTCATAAACAGTGCTACGAAAGCTTATTTTTATAGTAGTTTATATGCTTTTTATTATTGTTACCTCAAGTTAATAATATGTGTTATCTCACTATTATGAAATTTATCTAACTAGTTGTAATATAAAGGAGTAATGGATTGATCTTAATTGTTATAGCCAAGGCATAATAATTGGATTCTAATTTTTTTTACTAAATATCATAACTTTTATATCTACAAATATAGGTCAAAACATCATGAAATTATAGGGGCATGTGATTTATTATGTTTACCATTCTGCGACAAATTTTTATTTTGGTCGCTAAAGGGAAAATGTAATAAATAAACTTAATTATTAAAATTACTAAATAGCATCCAAATAAATATTCATTAGCGTCCAAAAAAATGGTTGCTAATATGTCCAATTTTAGCGACCAATACTAATCTGTGGCCGCTAATTTAGCAACCTATAAATTTTTTTGGTTTCTAAAAGCCTCAGGGACGAGGCTACTGCGACAAATAAGCGACCCAAATATTTTTGGTCGCTATTTGCTTTAGCATCAAAATTAACATTTTTAGCGACCAATTTTGTTGGTCGCTAATTACCTATTTTTTTGTAGTGGCTATAGGAGATCAATTGGCGGACATTTTCATGAAACCACTAGCCTACTCAACCTTCAGCACTTTGAGGAAAAAACTTAGTGTCATAGACATTCATGTGTAATTAAAAAAAAAATGATTTAAGGTGTATCCTGATCATCACACACTTACCACACTAAGCTCAAAATTGACAATTTTTTCACCATCATACTGTACGATCTAGTTTCATATTATAAGATCTACTCACAACCTCTCTATCAAACAAATTTCCTTGCTTCAATTTCTTCTCTGCATATTATACTATATGATTCTCATCGTACTGTATGATACACGTGGCTGTGCATTCAAGTTGTTTGGTATGATATAATTTCGCTTCATATGGTATGATATATCTTATTGGTACTATACGATCCATGTCAACAAATTGATTAGGATGAATTAAAGTCAGTTGGTATGATATAATTATTATTCGTACTATAGGAACACCCATTTATACTATATGAACACCCATTCACCAAGTCGATAGGTGAATGAAAACATGATACTAGAGTCATAGTTCCTATTACAAATTAAAGTTGGATGACTCCTCAGGACGAACATAATTCCTTCATATCATACTGTATGATACTGATTATATGGTACGATTTAACTACTATTTCCCAACCGTTAGTCCAGACGCCATAATTGCACATTATGCTGTATGATTCTTGATCATACTATATGATATCCCAAAAGCTCTATAAATTCGAGGTCACACATGATCACTTCACTTATTCCATAGTCACTTCACTCACTCTTACCTGTTCTCACTCAATGGCAAGCTCCATCAAGTGCGGTCGACTCATCCTTGGAAGCTCGTCTTCCTCTCATCATCAAAATGATGGTTTCTCGTCTGCCAAAGATGAAGAAGCTTACCACAAATTTAAGACATACAAAATTACCCCATCTCGAATATTGAATCAAGCTGCCTTAAATTTTGAGTTGATGAGCTTATTCGTGTCTACTACCTTGCAATTTCTCCTTACCCTAGCCTTCCCTTATAATTCTAAACTTCTCTTTGAATTCTTGGTCAACGTCACTATGAATGTTGAAAACCTAACCCTCACCTCCTTTGTATGCCGATAAAATGTCAAAATCACTAAGGCAGACCTCGCCCAATACATTGGGCTTTCTACTAAAGGTCCTAGAGCTAATTCCTTCCTTACAAATGAATTTGACCAGAGTGCTGCAAATCTAGTCCATAAGAATGTAGTTTTTTACCAACACCAACCACTTGTCCAGTCACTAACCCAAAATGTAAGAAATATTCAATGTGTTCTTCGAACTTCCATAGAATTCGCATGACCCTAATCTTATCCGTTGTTACCTACCTCATTATGTTAAACACCAAATTTGATGAGGCTTATTTAATTATTGATTATATACGGAACATTACCTTAGTTCACCTCCCTACCACCAGATTTAATTATTGATTATATACAGAACATTATCTTAGTTCACCTCCCTACCACCTGTAGAAAACTTAACCTAACCCTTGGCTACCTCATAGGTTACATTATTCACCTCAAATATCAATTAACCTATCATGGTGAACCTAAAAATCTACCCAGTTTCTATATGGATGCCTCCTTCTGTATTTTGTTTTATTGGGGATAAGAGCAAATGAACCAAATCTTGATTAAGAAGAAGGAGAGGCTACTATAACAAGAGCTTCTGTTCAACAAAGATGGCATGCACCATACCAAGGACCTACACTGGCCTATCCTCATGATGACCTAGTCAAATGATTCGATCAACTCCAAAGCCGCCTTGACGCTCATATCCAAGAATAGCACAAACAAGACGAGGAGGATATGTGATGGTTTGGAGAAAGATTCTCTTCAATTGATCAATAATTCACGTCCATCCACCACTACTTCCACCAATATCCACCTCCACCTGATTAGGATCCTACTTTTTGACTTGTCTATGATGTGTGTTGTTTTTCTAAGTGTTGTTTGTTACTCCGCTTTTTGGTGATGTCAAAAGGGGGAGAAGTTTGTTGTGTGATTTAGTTAGTATGCTTGTTTATCATGCTATTTTTATTTTAGAGAAGTTTTTTGTGTGCTTTAGTTAGTATGTCTTGTTTATCATGTTATTTTTAATTCAAATGAAATGCATGTTTATTTATATATTCCTATTTCTATTCATGCTATTTTATTTAAATAAAAAAATCATTGCTAATTTGCTTATCAATAATATTATTTGACATCCTCAAAACGAATTAATTATTGATTTCTATTCAATAATATTATTTGACCCATAATATAAGATTTTATGATGACAAATAATGTTAATTAAATTATTATTCATTGAATATTTTTGTTTTTTGCTCTTGCATGTGAGTACTAACATTTCAGGGAGAGCACAAATTACTCAAGACAACAAGAAGACTAAAGACTTGGTAGAGTAGGATTTGGAGACTATAACCCTATAATTTTCTTTTTTATTACTTTTCTTTTCTTGATTTTGGCCATAAAGTGTATAAAAAAATGAACAACCGTGCATACATTTAGGTGGAGAGTATTTTTTTAAAGAAGAATTTTTTTTTAATGTCGATCGTATTGTATGGGCTTAAATCATACTGTACTATATACTCTTGCTCAATGGCTATCTATGAACAAATCATACTGTATGATACATATTGTACTGTATGAGGTATTTTTTTATTAAAAACACTAGCCTCCAGATTAATTTAAGCAAGTTATTAATTCATAAATTTTGAACTGATCGTACTGTATGAACATATCGTATAGTACAAGTTTTTGAATACTTACTTAAATTAACCCCGTGATTAGTCAATCAAATCAAGGATTAATTACTGATTAATAATCATACAGTATGATATAGTCATACAGTATGACATACCGAGGCTATTTTTGATCGTCCCGAACATCATACTGGATGATCCCTTAATTTTTGTACTAATCATACTAGACGATGTGAACATTGTACTGGATGACATGAAACATTTAACATATCATACTGTACAAAGTGGATCATACCATATGACATATAGTGATAAGTTTTGATCAACCCAACATTTGTCCTATTTGAATAGATGGAATTTACATATCGTACTGAATGATGTTATATCATACCATACGATATTGTTCAAAAAAATTGTTTATTCATACTCCTTCGTACTAGGATGAAGGCTATTTTAGAATGATCATACTGTATGATCTGGGATCTTACAGTATGAACATAAATGGCTAAATTGAAATTTTAGAGTTTCTTGTAGCCTGATTTAAATATCTAAACTTCTATCTTTTTAGAATAATATGTGAGAGAGGAACGTGACTAGAAGGGCATTCCTTGAGGGAGAGCTCTTGAGAAGATTTTAGGTTTGTGAGAGAAGGGAGAAGGCAAGTTTGTGAGGGAGAAGGAGTGTGAGGGATATCACACGATTTCTCCTAGCTTGTTGTACGCTGTTCCTTCTATGGCTTGAGAAGATATTATGGAAAGCTTTCTAAGGGGGGATATCCTTCAAGGTCCGTGTCCTCTAAGGTACTCTGCCTTCTCCAAGAGGGAGAAAAATGAGAAGGTTTGCTGTCATTACCAGGAGGGTGACATAGCATTTGGTACTCCGCCATGTTGGGAAGGTGAAAGTGAGGTTTGTAAAGGCTTCTCTGCCTTGATGTAAGGGCAAAAGGAGAATTACTATTTATTAGTGAAATTCCCAGAGTGTAGGACTTCGAGGAGTGGATGAAGGTCAAGTGACCAAACCACTATAAATCTTTTGGTGTGATGTTTCCCTTATGGCACTTTATTTATGTTTTACATTTTTACATTCGTTATAATTGCTTGGTGAAAATCATATTCTAATTCTTTGTTGAGCAAGTTAAAATTTCACCACAAATTGTTGCAATCGTGTTTTAAGAATTTGCTTCTGCATTAATTTAATTTTCTTGTTTAAAATTTAAAAACACAAAAAATTAAAACCTATTTAGAATTATTATTTTATTGGAACGAATTTCTAATTCACCCCCCCCCCCCCCCCCCCCCCCCTCTTGGTGCATCTAGTGCTTTCATTTTTATGTTCTTAGGCTCCCTATTCAGGGAAGTGAGGGCTCCAACACACCTGATGTAGAAGTCTCGACTCCTCAAGCTCTTCTATCACCTCCTAAGGAGGAATCACGTCAGCCTATCATAGATTATACCCTTATGACTATCAAACTCGGGACTATCAAAGGTATTGGGATAGTTCCAAACACAAATGATGAATTAATCAACAAGATAATGGAAGAGTCTCTTGACTCAATATACCTTAAGCTACAAGATATTCTTTATAAACTAGGAGAGCATGAATTTATTGATATAATGGATTACAGTGGGTACCAAACCCTAGACCACAAGTCAGATGAGGTTAGACCGGTCGATAAAGTGGTCTAAGAAATTTGAGTTATCCTTAAAAAGAAAGAGTCTATGGAAGCCTTCAACCCAGATCTAGGTGATCTTTTGATGGATGATGATGAAGTTACTATCAGTAGCATCAACATGGTTTGTATTAAAGCATCAGTCAAATATCTTGAACCCAGTAGACAATGATTAGGTAGAGAAGAAGATTTAATAGTAGTTGATTCAGATTAAGATGAGTCAATAAGACTAAGAGATAAAGATGAGTACATTAAGAATTTGGAGAGAAATGTTAAAGAAATGCAACTAAGGGTAGAGGAAATATAGAATCAGTTGTCTATAACACACCAACCTCAGCTTGAGAAATTGCAACCTATAGTTTATATAGTGGGTGGTGATCAGAGCAAGAAACCATATTCGAGCATAAAATTTATAGAGTAAACTTTAGTAGTCAATCTAACACCTTCAGTAGTCCTTCCAACCATACCAGCAATCCCTTCAATCCATTTAAGGCCAGCCAATAAAGGTATTAAACATATGATTGAGACCTAGGTAAGGTAGGCCTTAGCCTATTCCCAAGGGGCCTCATCAATTTCAAAGGGTATGCCCTACCCTGAGGAATATGTCTTAGTTCCATATCCAAAGAGCTTTGTGCCACCATCTTTTAAAGTCTTTAGTAGTGTAAAAAGCCTTGAGAGAGCATCCGATCCACTTTCATATAAGTAGTTTCAATGCAGGAGGGTTTGATACTTTATTTTGCCAGTTTGTTAGTAGCCTATCTAGAATCACTTTTAAATGTTATACTGATCTACCAAATGGTTAGGTGAGAACCTTTGATGAGCTATAGTGTTTATTCTTAATGAGATTCTCTAGAGCTCAACATCATATATCCTTGGGCGATTTGGTCATTGAGAAGCAGAAGCTAAGAGAGTATCTTGTTGAGTACATCTTGAGATGAAAAAAAATCTCTTGATGAAGTGTGAACCACAACTTTAATAGCATCACATAGTGGAAATTATTTTGAAGAATATCCATGGGCCTATTACTTTCTTTTGATAGGGTTCACAATTAAAACATTTGAAAAACATTTTAATTAGGCAAATAATCTATAGAAAGAGGGTTTTCAAATTCCATTCTTGAAGGATTCATCTGATGAGAAGAAATTCAACTAAACTTAAAGTCTTTTGAGAAGTGAGAAGCTACCATCTCCATAGTAGATAAGAGGAAGAAATTAACTATTAGTTAATCGAGTGGCACTCCCCCACAACCAATTTAGAAACAAACAATCCAGGTAACCCCTCAACATTCTATGGAACCTTACTAAACCTATTTTACAAAGAGATTAGCTAGAGCTTATCGATTTAAAAGATAATCAATAAGGAAGATCTTTAAGAGTCTCTTAAAGAAGCATACTTTAGATTATCAAAAGACAAGTGGTCAAAAGAGGCAAATAAAAGGGATGCCCCAAATATTTGCCCCCACGACCGCATGTTGTGCAACACAATAGAGGACTATATTATCTTTAAGGGCTGGCTTGAGGAAAATTCATACAGGGCAACATCATTTTCCTAATGAATACTTAGAAGATCCAAATAAGGGTTTTGTCAAGACAATTTCAGGTAAAAACTCTAATATTTCTCTTTCAATTTAAAAAGGTTGGGATATTACAATATCTCAAGCATTTAAAAAGTTGATTAAAAAATCTTTTCAATAGTTACTGATGAGAGCCCAGGGCTTGATTTTGGAGGTTGAGCTAGAGGCATTATAGGAGGATGTTGTATTAATTTCTTCTCTAGTACTTGTAGGAACTACTATGATCAATAAAAGAAAAAAGAGTAAAGTTTTTGTAGTGAGAAACATGTTGATGAGAGATGTATTTAGGCAGTGGATGATGGCATAAAATACCTTTCCCCATTGATATTATCTAACTTTTAGTTTTTCCAATCAAACATAATTAGTCTAAAATCAATGAAAAATGATTCTTATGTGTCAATTTTGATGGTTAATGGTGATAATGAATTACAAAATGACTCTTCCACAAAATAAAATCAAACTTTAGTAGCGATCATTCAAGATCCTTAACAACTCATTTTTTTATATTTAACTTCTAAAGGGGGAGATGAATCGGAGATTATACATGAAGGTAACACCCCTAAAATTAACTCTTAAGGGAGTCCCATTTATTATAAATTTGATCCAAGCACTATGATTTTGATAATAACAAATATTATTATGTATGTTATTACTTTCTCCTATTTTTGTGATATGTTGTTTTATTTTGTGTGTATTAACATTTCAAGAAATCAATCCACTGTTCACATGCAATTCTGATTAGCTCAAGGTTGGGTAGACTAGGGTTATAGTTGAATTTCAATTTATTATGTATTTTTTCTTTTCTTGAATCACATCATGTAGTTAGGTGAATATATTTACTGAGTAATCTTACACATACACAAGGGGAGAGAGAGAAGTATTTTTGAGAGAGTTTTTAAGGGCATCACACTGTATGATTTTTTCTTCATAATGTATGACCTTATTTCATACTATACAATTTTAATTCATATTGTATGATTTATTGTGCTCTATTAAATCCCTAGCTGCTAGATGTTAAGGAAGATACTAATTATATATTGATTATATATTATAATTTGCTTTGTACTATATCCCTTAATTAAAATCTTTCTTATTTAATCCCTCAATATCAGGCAATCAAATTATGGACAATTATTGTGACAGATCATACTGTACGATATAGTTGATACAAAATGATTGACCATGTTTAAAATTGGTCATCCCATAGATCAGACTAAATGAAATCCCTGATTTTTGTACTGATCATACTGTATGATGTCCACAGTGCTGGATGATCCATAGTGTTAAGAGAATTGCTATTTTAATGTTTTATTTTCTTGCAAATTGTATAGTTTTGATGATTCCAAATATTATTATTTTAAGCTTTGTTTTCTCCTAACACTTTTTAGAAAAATTGTTTTTGCTCTTGTGTGGACTAACAATTCAGGAAAATTAAACTCAAGACTAATGAAGACTTCAAATCAAATTCAGCATGAGATAGTTTGTAAATTTTCATTGTATTGAGTTTGAGTGAGAGTGATTGTAATTGAGTAAATAAGCACACACACACTTGGGGAGATTTAAAAAAAAAATCATCATACTGATCATACGGGATGAACCAGGTTCGTACGGAATGATCAAGTCAGTTATCTCCTCGGAAGAGCAATGGAACGAACATGAAGTGAGAAAATTTTTTGAAGCCCTGATCGTCCAGACGAACTTCTATTTGTCCCAGGATGAAATGATCTCTAAAAAATTTTTGTTCAGACAAAATCCTATATTTGTGCCAGGACAAAATACTCTCTGGAAAATTTTCATTTAGACGAACTTCTATTCATCCCAGGATGAAATGCTCTCCGGAAAATTTTTGTCCAGGCGAACTTCTATTTGTCCCAGGATGAAATGCTCTCTGGAAAATTTTTGTTCAGACGAAACCTATATTCGTGCCAGGATTAAATGCTTTCTGGAAAAATTTCATCCAGATGAACTCCTATTTGTCCCAGGATGAAATGCTATTTCTCTTGAAATTTTGGTAACGTCCTGAATTTGTCGAAACCAACCCATGGTATAACTGTTCGTACCCGACGAACTAAGTTCGTACGGTATGATAATCGTGTATGAAGTCAGTTCGTACCAATATACATTAGGTTCTTATGCAATTGTTTTAAGTAGATTCGTCCAGGATGATCCACGATCGTACGGAACGATCCACTATGTATAGAATTTAAAATCAGCAGTTTTTGGACGGTTTTTTGTGTCTTTCCTATATAATGTCCAATCAAAATTACCTCTTAATCTTTTTGCCTTCTGATCTTCGTACCAAATGAAGGGAGACTAAAGGAGAGAGTGTGAGAGAGTGTTTGAAGGAGGATTCTTACTATTGGAGCGTGAAGGATCACTTGGTACTCAAAGGTAAGAATCTCTACTTGTGATTTTTCATTACTTCACTCTTTCCTCTCTTCTTTCTAGATTTCCTGTGAGAAGATCTATCAAGGAGATTCGGTTCTCTACCGACGCTTGGAGAGTGTGAATAGCTGAAGGGTTCTCTTCCTACACTTGGAGAATCTCAATAACCGAAGAGTCTCTACCCACACTTGGAGAGTGTGAAAGGACAAAGGGTTCTCTGCCCACACTTAGAGAGTGTGAAAGGATAGACAGTTCTCTGCGAACACTTGGAGAGTGTAAGAGGACAACGGTTCTCTGCTGCACTGGGTAGTGGTGAAAGAGAGTTTATTAAAGGCTTCTCCGCCTTGCTGTGGGTGCAAAAGAAGAGTCACTAGTGGTATTAGTGCAATACTCGAAGGGTGCCTCCGAGGAGTGGATGTAGGTCATGTTTGACCGAACCACTATAAATCTTGTGTCTTTTTATTTTATGCTGCCTTTTGTTTTATTGTTTAACTTGTGGTTGAAAAAACTTTTTCCTACAAAATTCATTAAAGTAAATTTTCGATATAAAATTTAAAAGAGGGTAAAATTTTTAATTACCAATTCACCCCCCTCTTAGTTAGCCGCTAGGACAAAAGCTTAGGTTTAACAACCTAATTCATATTGAACAAGTTTCAACACATAGTGTATGAAATTGGCAGTCCCAAGGGTCATCCCAAACAGATAAAAGAAATTTTTATAATTCATACCATAAGATATTTTGATCATACTATATGAAATGTAAGGTTGAATAGATCATCTCACGAACTTATTGGATGAGTCTGAATTAAACTGATCATACAGTATGATATGTTTATAATATTGTACGAGTAAAAGATTAAACACTTGAAAATTAGGGTTTCTTGAAGCCCACTGCTTAAGGTTTTATAATACTCTTAATAGAAATCTTTGGCTATTGAGACATTTGGAGAGAGAGCCTTGAGGGAGAGAAGAAGGAGAGCTTTATGAAAGAAGAGAGGGAGATTTTGTGAGGGAGAAGTTGTAAGGGGATTCATAAAGTTGCTCCAAGCAAGAGTCTTGCCTAGTATCTATAAGTGTCTACCTAGATTCTCTGTGACTCCGAAGAAGTATTTCTTCAAAAATGATTATAGTTCTCTGACCATCTCCTGGAGGATAAAAATATAGTCGTGGTTCTCTGACCATCAACTTGAGGGTGAAAATAGAGTTTTGGTTCTCTGACCATCACCTGGAGGGTGAAAATAGAGTTATTGTTCTATTACCATCACCTAGTGGGTGAAAATAAAGTTGAGGCTCCCTTCTTATAAAATATTCATCTATCTTTACTGCACCGGGTTGGTGAAATAATGTCTATACAGGCTTTTCTACCTTACTATTAGAGCAAAAGGAGACCACTACTATTTAGTGTAATATTTGGAGAAGAAGTCTCTAAGGAGTGGACGTTTGTCAGGTTGACCAAACCACTATAAATTCTAGTGTGTTCATTCTAATTATTTTATGCACTTTTTTTTCTACAATTATATATGTGGTTAAAAAATATGATCTATTTTATTACTATGAAATTTACTTATTTTTGTATTTGCTATATTGATTATCATGTGTGGTTTGAAATTTTTTTTAAAGAATTTCTTTTTCACTAAAGAATTTTTAAAATATCTAATTTACCCCCCTCTTGGTTAGCCTCAGCCTAGTTCTTAAAGGTCTAACAACCTTCACAAACTTTCTCCATCATGATAAATTTTTTAGATTTAAACTTCCAATCAGAAAATGATGTTCAATTGCCTTTGGAGAGCGTAACCCTAACAAAATTTATCCTCTTGAGGAGATCATGGAGGTCAAACTATATGGCGATAAAGGCTTACCTCCTCAAGAAAAAGACAAACTAGTTATCTATTGTGATCCATTTTAAAATCATCCATAATAATCAAATCCTCCTTCCAATCCATTGGGTCCTTATCCTGGTGTTCCCAAGGTCAATTACAATGTCTTAGCTGGACTTAGAAAGTTGCCTGTTAAGTTATGTATTTATGACACCTTCATTCTCTTGAAGGAGATGAAAAAATTCTTAATCCTTGCACTTCTCGACTCATAGTTTTTCTTAGCTCAGTTAGTGATAACATCATAATATGAAGCTTTGTACTTTGAAGAAATCATAGGGGTAAGCTTTTTAGTCGAGGATCTACTCCTGGGAACTACCAACCATATTTACTCTTTTTACATTACTATGAATGTGGGAAAATTTATATTATTTAGAGTCCTTATTTATTTGGATGCATCGGAAAACATGATGAATGTAAAGACTCTCACATACCTTAGAGTGGACACACATAAGCTCTCCACAGACAAAATGATGTTATGTGGGTTCAATAAGAAGGGCAATAATTCTTTAGTTTTGATCACACTCCTTTTAGAGATATGAGAGCTAAAAGTTGAAGTTGAATTTCATATAAGTAATTTGGTGATGTCCTTCAACACACTTCTAGGCAATCCCTGGATCCGTGAGTATAGAATGGTTCCATCTACCCTACATCAATTTGCCAAGTACCAACAACACAACATTTTGTATGTGATTAAGGGTTATCTATAACCATTCTCTATTCGTGATATTTGGATCTACAAGGATGTTGCATATTATGCACCTAAAGGATCCACTACTTAATCTAAGGGCAAGATCACAATTAGTGGGGAGAAAGTACATGAACAAAATTTAAAAGGAAATAAAAAAATAAAAAGATAAAAATTTAAAACTTCAAATCAGATAGTGAAGAAGAGGACATAATCTTTAGGCCACCAAACATTTTTTTCTCAAAGAAGTTGGAGGATGACCCAAAGGGTACGTGGTCGAGGCCATTCTTCAATTAAAAAAAGAACACCCCTGATGTATATTGATTTGGAATCAAGATCTAATGAGGAACTAAAATTACAAGGTGCAAGAATTGTTTTAGTTATCAAAAAATAAATCCTCCTCCAAAAATTAATCTTACTTCAAAATAAGATAGTGATATAGGGGGTGAAACTTCAAAAGTTCAAAATGATGAGCCTAAATGAACTATGTATGAAAAGATGAGTGGGAGAATTAAAGCCTTAACCTTAACAACATTGCATGCTGATAAGGTTGCAAGGTTTATAATTAAGGACTCTCCTAATTTAGATGGAGTAAGAAAAGTGTAGAAGTTTTTCCTTGACCCCTCCACCTCAAGGAACATAAATGATGTAATCCTTGAGGAGGCATATTTCAATGAATTAATTGTATTACCTCTTGGCTAGTTTCCTGTGTACTTAATAAATTATGTTTCTAAAGGTTTCAGACAAGGTCAATGGATCAAGGGTCAAGCTAGATACAATGAGAGCCTATATTAACGAATCGTCATGAATCTGAGAAAGTCCCTTCGAAAATCATCAATCCTCTCGAAGGGTTCTTTTTGGATACATACCTAGAAGAACTTCAAATTTGGGATGTGCCTCTTGAATTTTAAAAAAAAAGTGATTTAATTAATAGTTGACAAATTAAAAGAAATTAACCTTGGAAATGAGGATGACCTCACACCACTTTCATAAACTCTTTGTAGAGTGAGGAATGAGTCTAAGGATATAATTTAACTTCTCAGTAAGTTTAGGGACTACATCGCATGGACATAAAACAAAATTTCGGGCATGTCTACTGATGTAGCAAATCATAAACTTAGAATTTGACATGATACCTTTCATATTAAGCAAGCTCTTAGAGGCATGCTTCTAGAAATTAAGCAGCAAGTCATTTTTTAAATCAAGAAATTGGTAGGTATCAGATTTTTTTGAAAGGGAAAATATCCTTCTTGTGTAGCCAATATTGTACCAGTTTGAATGGTCAAATTTTGATCTATGTCAATTATAGGGATCTAAATAAGGTATATCCCAAGGATGCATTTCCTTTACCCATACCCAAGCTTATGATGGACATTGCATCTTCATATGTCATTTTATCCTTTATAGATGACTTATTTGGTTACAACCAAATCAATATAACCTTAGAAGATGAGAGAAATACTACATTTAGGACCCCTATGAGGATATATTATTATAAGGTAGTGCAATTCAACCTTAAAAATGCTAGTGTAACCTACCAGCGGGCCATGAATCAAATCTTTGATGAACTGATTACATCAATAATTTAGTCATCAAAAGAAAAGTGAAAGAGACTCACCTTTATGACTTAATAATTATCTTTAAGCCGTTGTGCCGCTATGACCAAAAATGAACCCCATTGACATGTGTTTTTAGCTTTTGGGCTTTATAGTGAGGCACCACAAAATTGAAATTGATCTTGCTAAGATAAAAACCATCTTATATATGTGCCTCCTATAAGCCTTACTCAATTACAATCTCTTCAAGGTAGATTGATATATATATATATATAAGGAGGTTTATTTATAAACTCTCTAGAAGATATCAACCATTCTTAGACCTAGATAAAAAGGATGCTAAATTTATATGGGATGAGAAATGTTAAAGTGCCTTTGAAAACATCCAATATTATCTTACCAATCTACCAGTATTGGCAGCTCCTATTTCTGGGAGAACTCTTATTCTTTGTATCACAACTTTTGATGAGTTTCTTGGTGCCCTATTAGGTCATGTCAATGACAAGGAAAAAGAAAATTCTCTCTACTATCTGAGCTGAAGACATATTCCAACAAAAATTTGATATCATTCAATCAAGAAGAATTTTCTTATTTTAGTTTTTACAGCCCAAAAGCTAAGTCACTACATACTTTCTCATTTTGTAACTCTAATTTCAAGAGTTAATCCATTACAATATATTATGACATGATCTAGATTATCATGACCTCTAGCACTGTGGTTTATGATATTTCTTCAATTTAACATCACTTTCATTATCGTACATATTTTTAAAGGACAGGTAGTTGCTGACTTACTTGTAGCACACCCACTGTCAGCAAAATCTCTTATAAACAATGATTTACCTAGTGAATAAATCTTGAATTTTGAAGAATCCAACGATCTTATTTGGGAATTATATTTTAATGGTATGATGTCCTCTCAGCGAGGTAATGCACAAAGATATACATTACTAGAAAAGCCAAAATTGGCCAAATTTCATAACACCAGAAAAGGGAATAAAACATTTCTCCTATCACTTATCAGAGCCTTATACAAGTAACGAGGCTGAGTATGAAGCTCTAATAAATAGTTTGGAACTTGTAGTACATATGGACAAAAGAAATTAAAATCTTTAATGATTCCCAACTAGTGATCAATTAGATTGTAGGAATCTATAATATTTTAAATCTAAAACTTATGAAATATCATCAGTACACCAAGTATTTACTCAAGTATATTCCTATTGTAACTTTGCATAGAATTCCCCATGTAAGTCATTATGTAGTGGAATCCTTAGCTAAGTTTGCATAGGAATATATCTATCTAGACTAAGACTCCATTCCTTTATTTATTTAGGGTGATTACATCATATATCCTATAGAATTGGAGCACTTTAACAAGAAATCTTCCCAGGTCATATATGCATATAGCAATCAATGAAGAAGGCGATTGGAGACAACTATTAATCAATTTTCTTCAAGAAATTAAGCTTCTCCATGATAGATCCCTTCCCAATCAAATCAAGAAACATTCCCTATCATATATACTAATAAACAAAACTCTCTTCCATTGATCATTTGATCATATGTGGCTACATTGTCTAGACAAATAAAAGGCCCTGAAGATCATCTATAAAGTCCTTGCTGGATTATACATTGCTCATGAATCAATTTCTAAGATAAAATTGATGCTTTAAAAACTTAGATATTATAAGTCTATGATGATTGATGATTGTATGAACATTGTGAAGCATTGTCATCAATGCGAAGTTCATGGTTTGATTTTATAGTAGCTTACTAATGTATGGGGTCATACGATAGCTTTTTAGCCCTTAGAGAGTTGGGGTATGGACGTTATTAGGCCAATTGACCCTCCCTCTGTAAGGGGTTATCGCTTCATTTTAGTCTCAATTAATTGATTTTCAAAGTGGGTGGAAGTAGTTCTCCTACATAATATAACATCATAACATGTCATGAAATTCTTTCATAACCATATTGTATATTGATTCATCATACCCTATAAGATCATATCTGATAATTGGTCCTTATTCAAGTCTACAAAAATAAATAACTTTATAAAATGTCATGGTATTGATTTTAGATACTCAATAATCTATTACGCACTAGCTAATGGGTTGGCTGAGGCCTTCAAAAAAATCCTTATGCAAATCATCAAAAAGTCCCAAGATGATAACAAATACAAATAGAATGAGAGGTTGGTGGAAGCCTTGTGGGCCTATCAGATCACTTATAGGACCCTGACCCAATCTACTCAGTTTGCATTAGTTTATGGGTCTAAGGCCACACTCCCTCTAAAAGTACATATCATTTTGCTAAGGATTGCAATACAAAATCAAATTATAAATGCACAAAATGCATAACTCTTAGAAGAGCTCAAAGGCCTTGAAGAGCTCCATCTCCAAGCTACACAAAAATTATAGTTGTATAAAGCCCGAATGGTTCAAGCTTATGATAAATTAGTGTGACCTAGAACCTTCCATGTTGGAGACTTAGTACTAGCTCTTTATAGGTCTATCTTAGCTCACCAAAAGATTGGTGATAAGTTTGAACTGATATGATAAGAATCCATTATCATAGAGCCAATTTGCGAAGGAGGCTTATATAGGCTAGTTGATTATATGGGAAATCACCTAATTTTTCTAGTCAATGGACATTTCCTTAAGAAAATCTATGCTTAATGTAGCTCAAATTTTAAATCAATAAATATATTTTTAAGTTTTGAATCATATTCAATAAAACTTATTTAAATCTCAAAATTCAGAATACAACTCTCTTCTCCTCAGGGTTAGGTGTGAGTCCTTGTGTTTCCTTTCCTTAGGATTAGATCCACTACTTATGGAGCATGCCCTTTGTGGCACCATCCTAGTTCAATTTCAATCCCGTTCATCTATGGTTAGGGGTGAATCCCTATGTTTCCTTCACATACGATTACCCACTTTAAGTTGAGAATGCTCTTTATGGTACCACTCTTGTTTTCTTTTCCTCAAGGTTAGGTGTGAGTCCTCGTGCTTCCTTTCCTTAGGATTAAAACTACTAGTGGTAGAACATGCCATTCATTGCACAATTATAGTATCAATTCAATCTTGATCTTCTGAGGTTAGGTCCTCACTTTCCTTTGAATCAAAATTCTAGATTTGAACTTTTTATTTGGCTGATGCCAATATATATGCTATAGAACTTAATTCTATATACATATTGGAGGCCCATTTATTAACGTCATTTATGTATGAGGTCATCAGGATCTATCAAGACTCCTGCCAATTAATTTAATGGTTAATAATCATCTAGTTATTAGCCATCTAGAACTCAATTAAACTTTAATCCAATATTCAATCAAACCTCAATATAGTATTCAATAAAACTTCAATCCATTCCTCAATCAAACCTCAATTGATCTCAATCATCCAGTTTATATCAACCTATGATCACTTAGAGTTGCAGCCCTAATTTGTAGCCAGGTTAATATACTGACACCTAGTTATCACCACTAGAGTCCCTCTATCCAATCATCAACAATAACCCAGTTAACTTTTATTTATGTGGAAATAAAAAATTCAATCAATTAAACCTAAAATTGTATTCAAATCAGTACTGCATACCAAAATTTAAGGTTAAAGGCCTACATCCTATAACCATTGTGGGTTATTTTTCAATAACCTAATAACCTGATCAAATAATATCCAATTCATAATCCATATATTGAATATTGATTAGACATTACCCTAGGGTCAACATTTCAAATTTGAGAGATTCAATCCCAGAAACGTAACTAAAATCCAAAGTTGCAAAACATTCAAATATTTACATCCTATGTCACCAGACATTCCTACTTATGGAATTTGACCTGGGATCATCCCCAAACTCCTTTACCATATCCATAGCCTTTATTATGACATGTTGAACACAAAATTTTACTTTTGTTGACTTAGGTTGACGCACAGCTAACTAGGGATCCAAATGACCAAAATGCCCTTTAAGGGCAATATTGGAATTTCTCTAAACCTCAATATGGACAAGTCAAAAAAATTCCTGAAACCTCATCTAATGCATCCTAAATGTCATTAGGTGTGCATTAGATTCAAATTCTAGCCTTGGTCATGCATGGTTAACTAGGTCAACTCACTTTAACCAAATCATCCCTGAAGGTCATAATTAGGTATTTCAATCCAAATAGCCTCACTATTGCATGGGACAACTTCCATTAGGTCCAAAAATATTATTTTGGACCTGTTGGAAGGAAGTAAAGATAGACTATATGTGGTGTGGTGATTTCAACTATTTATTATCTAAAGGTGATAAAACGAGAGGAAAAAGGTTCATCTTTTCCTAAGGATCAACGGAAATTAAGATATTCTTAACTTATAATGATTATCAAGAAGTGGACTATATTGGTCCATATTTTGCTTGGTGTAATAACAAAGCTGGGGAGGCCATATTTTAGAAAGATTAGATAGATGCTTTATTAACTCTGCTGCTCTTAATTCTTCTTAGTTTTTGGTGGTTCATCATCTTACTTGGGTGGCACAGATCATTGCCCTATTGCTCTAAATCTATGGAATGGTGTTTCAAAGTCAAACATGGCTATTAGATTTGAAGACACTTGAGCTTCTCACTTTGCTCCATCAGCCATAGTTCAAAAATCTTGGAACAAGAAAATTATGGGAGGATATTTCAGTATTCTAAATATCAAATTTAAAAGGGCTTTAAAAGCTCTATTCTGCTAGAGTAAAGCCAACTTGAAAGATCTGAATCAATTGAAGGAATCCCTTAAGATGGAGATTTTGGAGTTGCTAATGGTGGAGGACTTTCTGATGATAAAATTCTGGTTCTGAGAACTAAGGTGAATGAACTCAGTAGCACTCTTCCTCAATTGAACACATGGTGGAGACAATGGGCAAAGGTGAAATGGATCAAAGATGGCGATATGAATTCAAAGTTTTTTCATTCATTTGCAAGTGCTAGGAGGAATGCTAAACATATTTACAAAATCATGTATGAAAATGGAGTGATGGTGGATGATCAAGATCGGATTGAAAGTATCTTCTTCAATTTCTTTAAAAAAAAGTGGGAAGCTAGAGATTGTTCATTAAATAGCTGGCCTTCTCCTATTTGTGTGTTGAATGAAAATGACAAAAAACTATTGGAGGCCAAACTATCTATGGAGGAAGTTATGGGAACTATTAATCAACTCGGTGGAGGAATTTCACCAGGAGTAGATGGGATTACAAATTCTTTTCTCAAGGCTTATTGGTCCATTATCAATGCAGATAGTTGGATTGCTATTAAGAAATTATTTTCTACTGGTAAAATGGATTCTAATTGAAAAATCTAAGATTTTTTATCTAAGATATTAAGAAAACTTGTTACGGAGTATTTAGAAAATCTAAGATTTTTTATCTTAGTTAATAGTAATTCTTTAAATTGGATCATTGCTAAAAGTGGATTTCATCAAGGTTGTCCCTTATCTCTATTTCTTTTTGTTTTTTGCTCTCAATTATTATCAAATGCTTTAATACAAGGAGAGAATGAGATAGGGATAAAAGTTCAACCAAATGCTCCAAGGATATCTCATTTGCTTTATTCATATGATATTTTGATTTTTTTTGAAGCTAAGTGAAATTGGTGAAGAATATTAGGGGTATCTTATTGGAAAATTATAGTTGGTTGGGCTAGAAAATAAATTTTTAGAAATATATTATTCTATTTGGTAAAGTAGTTAAAAGGAGGAGAAAAAGAATTGCTCGGATGATGTGGTTTAAAACTGTTAAAGAGATGATCTACTTGGGTGTGAAAATTGATTTGAGGAGACTTATGGTGGTGGATTTAAAGTTCATTTTGGATATAGTTATTGGAAAGCTTAATACTTGGGCGAATAAATTTATCTCTTTATTAGGGAAATATATTTTTATCAAATTGGTTATTCCTTCGATCCTGATTTTTTATTGCACTCATTCTCTTGTGCCTATTAGTATTTTGGCTAAAATTGATAAAGTTTATAGGGAATTTATTTTGGCATAAAAATGATAAGAGAAGGGGAATTCATTATGTGTGCTAGGAATCATTATGTAAATTGGTTCAATTAGGGGGCCGTGGACAACATTCATGTGTTAGCAAGGTGGGAGCATTAAGGGAGAAGCATGATTCAAAATCCATTACTGATGCTGACTCATTGTTGCATAAGACCTTCAAACCTAGATATGGTTCATCATGTTGGAATTCTAAATTTAAGCAAAATACGTTGATTACTTGGAAGATTATTTTGTGTGGTGCAAAATCTTTACAACCGATTCTTAGGTGGAAGATCTCAAATGGTGAATATGTTAATGTGATGAACGATGTTTAGGTATTGGATAAAGGCTTTAATAAATGGCCTACTTTTGTTTTTATTTTATAAAGTGTTGCTATGACTGTTGATCACTTTGTTAAAATGGAGTACGGATATGGATGAGTTTCAGAAGTTTTTTAGGGAGGAGTTGATTGGCCTAATTTATAATATTCAAATTGATCCAAACTATAATAAGGACCAAGTGGAGCTTATGTATCAGGTTACAGGAAAATCCATCTCAGCTCTAACATTTGAAGCTGTTGTGAGTTATTCAATTGTTAAAATGTATTGGTTATGGATTAAGAAAATTAAGCTTAATCCAAAGGTGGAAGCATTTTGGTGGAGGTTACATCACAATGTTATTCCTTCCATTTTTTGGAATATAGAAGATTAAGAGATGGGAATTTATGTCAATGAGGTTGTTTGATGATAGAAGATTATGAACATGTGATAGTTAGCTATTCTAAACTTGTTCAAATTGTTCAAATTTTGAATCAATGGGGTTTCAAAATTCCAATATTTGGATCTTTTCATGAATGATGTAGTTTGTTGAAAAAATTTGCATCAAGCAAAGCTATCCTTGCAAATTTATATTGTTCAACTATTTTTTTCTATTGGAAATCCAAAAAAATATATATTTATGGGGATAAGGAGGATAGTAACCTAAGTATTGTAGCAAATTTAGTTGGAGTAGCTTCCATTTCTCTATCAGAAAGACATAAATAGGGCATCTGGGGTGCTAATCCATTGGTTCGGTTGTTCAAAAATTGTTGGCATCCTCCACCATGTGATTGAATCAAATTTAATGTAGATGATTCCTTAGTAACGTCCTAGAAAGGTGGAGTTGGATGTGTTTTCTGGGATCTTAAAGGAAGGTTTTTGTTAGTATTTGCATTCAGTGGTGTTCATTGGGAACTCTCTTGGTTAGAATTGGTTGTAAAAGATTGGATGATGTTGTACAAAGTATCTTAATTGAAGGGGAAAACATCAACGTGATTACATACATTTAGGATTGTCTTAAGAAGATGGAGGTGTACAAGTCTGGCTTTGGATTTAAATTTTTATCTTTTATTAAAGATTTTAATAATGTTATTTTAAATTATGTGAATAGGGATTACTGAAAAGTTAGCAGATATTTGTGCTAACTGTGCTCTTAAGGGTAGTTTTGTTTGGGATGATATTAGTATGGATCGTATTCCTCTTCATTTTATTCAATTGTTAGAAAAGGAGTGTGATGTAGTTAATAGTTTGTATTAGGTCTCTTTTCTTTTAATGCTATTCTATGTGCATCTTTCAAAAAATAAGAGTAAAATGTGTACAAGATTCTAAACAAGAAATGGTATTAAGTAAAATATGAGGTTGTGTTGTGTATATTATTAATGAGATTCCTCTCTCCATAACAACAAAAGAAAGTATGATGCTCCACTTATAGCATCAAGCATGTCACTAATGGAATCCTTCCATGGTTTCACAAATGTTCTAAATGAGCTTTCTCCCATTATTTTAAGAAAGTATGTATTAGGCTCCATTGAAACATCAAACATATTGCTAGTGAGGTCCACCAAAGACATTATGAATGTCATTGAAGAGCTTCCTCCTACCACAAAGAGAAATACATGTATGAGGCTCCACTTTTCATGCCAAATGCATCACTAATGGGTCTTGGGGGTTTAATTACAACCTCATTATCATTGCTAAAGAGCTTTCTCCTAACACTCAAAGAAAGGTATGTACCAAGTATTGTGGAGTTCTTGGCCAGATTTAGCACCACAAGGATACTTGGAGGGATGTTGAAGAGAGGTAGAATGGCCATTCCCAGAAGAAGTTTTTGAAGGGGCATTTGAACAAACACCAGATGTGTAGTTTGCAGAATTTGAGATGGCTGCATTAATTTGATTTACACACCTACAATTAGACAAAGGTGAAATAAAATTCCTAAAATCCTTTGCAATTATAACTTTAAAATTTCTCAAATCAAAACTAAAGATAGTAACAGGTCCAGCAAGGTCTTGCGAATCAATAAACTATGAAGACATGTTCGGGCAAGGTACAGCAATCAGACTTGACTGGGAAAAAATAGATCTACACTAAATCTCACTCACATGCATAGATCAATTTCCCCAGCTTATTCACAAAGGGAGTGGTCACATGAATGACTAACTGAATGACCTAGGTGTGAAATGAATGAAAATTTGGATAGAAAAGGAACCAATTTATGTCAAGAAGAAATATGTGTTGACCTCATTTCTGTATGAGGTCATTATGACCTACCTAGGTTTCTTTATAGTAACCTATTGATTAGAAGATACCCACTTCTAAATCATATAAGTCCCAGTCAATAGCAAATCTAAGTCTAATCAAATCCAATTTCACCATTCAATCCAATCTTTAGTCCAGCCTTCCACCAACTTTCAAAAAACTTTCAAATCATATCCAATCAATCCCAATCATTAACATGATGTTCATTGATATGAATAATTTAAACTCATCCAATCAAGCCCAAAATCCAATCATTTCAAACATTTCTAACCAAGTCCCAAGGTTAAGGACCCATGTCGTGAAACCTTTTTCTGTTTGATTTTTTTGTCACCATGAAACCAAATCAAATGACATTTGATTTGGGGTATACCAATTATATATATTTTAGATATGTCACTAAGATGAACCCACAAAATTTGAGCCCATTTTGAGGTCCATAGCCTCAGAAATTAGAATGATTTCCAAAGGCTATAAAATTTCAAATATTTATAACTTATGTCATTGACTTGCCATTAAGTGGAATTTAACCTTGGGACTCCTTCCAAACATTCTAATCACATTCATGACCATTTGTATGACTTGTTGAGCACTAGCCTACACTTTTTTGAACCCAATTTGACTCAATTTTGACCAGGGGTCAAAATGATAAAAAAAGTCTTTTAAAGGGGTTCTTTTATCTTTGTTGCAACTTAGTTTTCATAACTATGTTTTCATATCATGTGTGTTTTTTATGATTCCAAAATATTATTGCATTGATGACTATTTCTACTATTATATATTGGAAATTTTGCTTTTAGTATTTATGTGTACTAATATTTCAGGAAAATCATACTCCAGACTGCGGATGACTTCGAGTCAGATTAGATTAGGGTTTTTTTATTTTTGGAACATGTTCTTTTTATACTTTTCTTGAGTCTAAGAGAGTGTGATTATAATTGGATAATCGTGCACACACACACACAAACTAGGGGAGTGTAAAGAATTTGTAAATTTTTTAAAAACTAATTATAATATTTGATTTTGAATCGTACAAGATGATTTGGCTTGAGCGTACCACCAATAAGTAATTAATCAAATCAAGCCAAGAAAATTTTCTAAGTTTTGTTCGTACTGTACGAAGTTAGCTTCATATATAAGCCTTATAGAGTATAAAATAGATATGTATAACTTTGTCATAACAAACTTATAATTTTTTCTGAAATGTTTGTACCATTTGATCTTATGTTCGTACAGATGACATATAGAGTACGAAATGGTTGTATATCGTTTCGTCCAGATGAATAGGTAAAATTTTTGAACTGTTTGTAACATACGATCATCACATCATACAGATGACTTCCAGATTATGAAATGGTTGACGCCATTTCGTATGAAACAAATAAAGCTTGATTAAAATAGATCATACTAAACAATATGGATTTTGTACAGCATGTAATTCAAATTACAAAATCATTTTGTACTGAATCATACCAAATGAATCTTTTCAACTTTGAACTGATCATACGTATGATGTCAGTTCATGCCCAGGTCAATCAGTGTATGAAATCAGTTCATTATTGATTGTATGAGCAAATTTTGAACAATTCATACGTATGATCATTGATCAGATTGTACGATCATGGATGGTTAAATTAAAAAATTTCAAATTTTTAGATGATTTTTTGTGTCTTTCATATAAAAGGTCCTATAAACTAACTGTGGATGAAATCCTTCTTAATATTTTCTTAGATAGCAAGTGTGAGATTGATTGGGGAGAGTGTTTGAGAGAGATTACTTACAAGTAGAGAGTGTGAAGGGTTTACAAGGTTAATCAAAGGTGAGAATCTCTTTATAATTATGGAAAATCTCTTCCTTACTTTTTTGAAGATGCTCGAGAGAAGTTCTTTGAAGAAGATCTAGTTTTCTACCAATAGTTGGAGAGTGTGAAAGGATGATGGTACTCTACCAACACTTAGAGAGTGTGAAAGGATGACAGTACTCTGCTGACACTTAGAGAGTATAAAAAAAAGATGGTACTCTGCCAACACTATGAGAGTGTGAAAGGATAACGGTACTTTGCCGCACTAGCAATTTATGGAAGAGAGGGTAATTGTAAAGGCTTCTCCACCTTAATGTGCAAGCAAAAAGAGAGTCACTTTGGTAATAGTGCATTGCTTGAAAGTGAGTCTTCAATGAGTGAACGTAGGACTAATTGGACCGAATCACAATAAATTTCCATGTTCTTATTTTACTGCATTTTACTTTTCTACGTGTTTAAATTTTTGTGGTTAAAAATTTTAAATTGAAAAAAAATTTCTTTGTGCAAAATATTAGAAAATGGTTTTATTTCCAAGAGATTTTAAAATAGCCAATTCACCACCTTCTTGGTTAGCCTTAGAACAACTGTATTAGTTCTAACAACCAATACAGACTTTTTGAGTGGTATCAAAGCCTACTTTCAAAAATTAAAGTTTAGACAACTTTTGAAAATGATCATAGCTACTTTTGGAAACTATAACACACCTAAAGGGTGTTCAATCACAAGACCTCCATTTTTTGTTAATATCCCTTTTGATTTTGGAAAATATGTATGTCTACTTTTCTTTAATTGCTTGACTATTGTATGTGGATTTTAGTACATGAAGAATACACTAGGCTAACTAGACTTGTAAATAGTAT
The DNA here is from genome assembly GCA_016618105.1 of Dendrobium huoshanense. Classification (NCBI taxonomy): domain Eukaryota; kingdom Viridiplantae; phylum Streptophyta; class Magnoliopsida; order Asparagales; family Orchidaceae; genus Dendrobium; species Dendrobium huoshanense. The sequence continues at coordinate 6,563,790 of CM028353.1, forward strand.
TAAAACTAAAACACTGTTTACTGACTGAACTTTAGAAGAATGAGACTTAACTTTGTTAAATGCAAAATATTTAAACAATTTTTTTATGCACTTAAATATGAAGACTACATGCTTGTTTCTACCTACAAAAGTGGAAAAGAAATTTGGGATAGACTTTGTATCACATATGAATGGACTAACTAAGTGAAATAATCTAGATTGAATATTTTGTTACACAATTTTGAATTGTTTCGTATGAAACCAAATGAATCAATCACTGACATGTATACACATTTCACTCAAATAGTCACCTCATTATATGCTTTAGGTAGGGAACTAATGAAAGTTGAGAAAGTGAATAAAATACTTTATTGTTTTCCTACTACTTATGATACAAAAATAATTACTATTATAGAGTCTAAAGAATTAACTATTTATTCTATTGATAATCTACTTAGATCACTAATTGCTTACGATCAAGCAATGACTCAAAGACAAATTGATGAGAGTGAGAAGCAAAAGGTGAAAAACATAGCATTGAAAGTAGATGACTTGTGGAGTGATCAGTCTCACCTTGAGGACAAATATGACATTGCCTTAATGACAAGGCAATTCAAAAAAATTTTAAAAGGAAGCAAAAGAGATGTCAGCAATGGAATAAAGATAAGTTCAACAAAAAATTAATTCTTCTAACAATATTATTTGATATGAATGAAAGAAGCCTTGACATATCAAATATGAATGCCCAAATCTTAAAGCTGATCCTAGCAAGGAGAAGGCATAGGAGAAAACAAATTTGAGGAAGGACAAGAAGATATTACAAAGAGCTTTTTGGGTGGACTCAGCTTCGGATTCCTCATAAATAGAAGCAGAAGAGGAAGTCACCAACCTATGTTTGATGGATGACAAGCTTGATCAGTTAGATTAAGAAGAGGTATGTGACTTAACTTATGAAGAGCTTTTTGATGTTTCTGACAAAATATATACTACATATAGAAAACTCAAAAAGATGCATGCTAGGTTGTACTTAGATTTCCTAGAATTACAAAAAGAGCATGAATCCTTAGAAAAGATCACGCATAAATTGATAACAACCACATGAAACTATTGAATGAGTTTGATGAATTGAATAAACAACATGAACTATTAAAATAATTCCATGTTGAACTTGAAAAATATTTTAAAACATTTATGAATGAATTTGATAATAGAGAGCACTATTTGAAAGTTAATAATGTTGTGCTAGAAAGTGCAAACTCATTTTCTAACGAAAAATTAAAAGCATATGAGGAAAAAAGGATTCTACCCACAACTGAATAATTTTTCAATCCTGATAAGAATAAAAAAAATTTAAAACCTAGGAAAAGATAGTTTTACTCATGCAAATTAAAAATTCTTTTTTTGGAGTTAAATATTTTTCTAGTGGAATTATTGACCATATATCTCATACTTACATTATTCATAGTAAATCATATCTAGTGTGGAGACCAAAGATGTATAAAATAAATCATATCAAACATGCATCCATATTAATTTTGCTAAAGGAGAACCCAAACTTATTTGGGATCCCAAGACTAACATTTAATTATCTTATAGAAATGCTTTCATACAAGACCTCATGAGAGTATTTGGTACCTGGACAGTGGATGTTTGAAGCATATGAGTGGAGACACTATATAAATCATATTGCTGGAAGTCTGGAATGAAGGCAAAGTTATACTGGGAGATAATACCACTAGGAAAGTGGTAGACACATATATGATTGGAAACTTGAACAATTTTTTCATTGAGAATGTTTTTCTTGTAGATGGCTTAAAATATAATATATTGAATATTAGTTAGTTGTGCGATAAGAGTTAGAGTGTTAGAATTTTTTTCCATTAGCTACATAATAAGCCAAAATGGAATTGATATTTTGAATGGAATTAGGGTAAATAATGTGTACATGCTTGATTTGAATTGTATTAAATCTCTTAATATTTCTTTCTAAAAATAATTTTTTATGAATCATGGTTATGGCATAGGAGACTTTGTCACGCTAGTATGAAAAACCTTATAAAAATTACCCAAAAGAACTTATTAGAGGAATATCAAAACTAGACTTTACTAAGGATCACTTGTGTGATGTATGTCAAGTAAGAAAATAGGTGAAGTCCTTTTTTCATTCTATTAAGAATCTTAGAACTATTAAACCATTGGAAATTATTCATATAGATCTTTTTAGATTGGTTAGCACTATAAGTCCAGGAGGAAAAGTATTTGGATTCGTGATTGTTGATGATTTTTTAAGATTCACTTGAGTTAAATTTTTATTTCATAATAGTGAATCATTTGAGAAATTTAGAAGTTTTTTAACTTGGTTTCAGAAAAAACTAGGATGCGAGATTTTATCAATTTTGAAGATTTTTATAAAGAGAAAGGAATTTATCACAATATTTCAACATGTAGGACCCCTCAATAGGATGGGACAATAGAAACAAAGAATATAATAATAATTGAAGCCACTAGAGCAATGTTGACAAAATATTCACTTCCAAAATATTTTTGGATTGAAGTGGTTAGTGTAGTTTATTATGTTCTGAATAGGGTGAACATTATACCCAAATTGAATAAGACACTCTATGAACTTCTTAAAGGAAGAACACCAATTTATCTCTTTTGCAAATTTTTGGATATAAGGTGTTTATTCATAATAATGGGAAAACTCTTTTAGAAAAATTTGATCTAAAATCTGATGAAAGAATTTTTCTTGGATACTCTAGTGTTGGAAAAACTTATAGAGATTTTAATAAGAGAACTTTGATAGTTGACGAGACCACACATATTGTGTTTGATAAATCTGGCATTTTGGAAGAGCCAAGGTTGAAATAAGATCATATTGAAAATAACTTCTAAGGAATTAAAAAGATAAACTTGAAAGAAACTATGAAAAAAGAAATTCCTTTACCTAGAGAATGAAAATTTTCTAAGAATCATACTAAAGAATTAATTTTAGGTGAACCTAATGAGGGTTAAGATTAGGAATGGACTTATTAAAGAGTGAACCATTCTAATTTTATATTAATGATAAAACCCATAAATATAAATCAAGCACTTTTAGATAAATTTTAGATTTTGTCTATGCATGAAGATTTGAATCAATTTGTAAGAAATGATGTTTGGGAATTGATTGAAAGGACAAAAGATCAAAGTGTTATTGAAACTAAGTGGGTATTCAAAAATAAAATGAATGATTCAAGAGTTATGATCAGAAATAAGGCAAGATTGGTGGCCAAGGGGTATAATCAATTAGAAGGAAATGATTTTGAAGAGGCTTTTTCCCCTATAGCAAGGCTTGAAGCATTTAGGGTTTTATTAGTCTTTGCCTATTTTAAAGGTTTTAAATTATATCAAATGGATGTCAAGAGTGTCTTTTTGAATGGGGTGATAAAAGGGGATATTTATATTGAGCAATCTCAAGGTTTTAAAAATTCTAAATTTCCTAATCATATGTTTAAATTAAAAAGGTATTGTATGTGAAATTAAGAGATGCACCAAGAGGGGGGGGGGGGAATTGGAAAATTGTTACAATAAAAAAATCCTAAACAGGAGTTCTAATAATTTTTTTTATGTTTTTAAAATTTAAACAATAAAATTAAATTATGCCGAAGCGAGTACTTGAAACACAATTTGCAACAATGAATTTTTACAACAATTTTCACCAAGCAATTTTAATATAATTAAAATGCAAGCATAAATAAAAAGTAGTAAAAAAAATCACACCAGAGATTTTATAGTGGTTCGGTCACTTGACCTACGTCCACTCCTCGGAGTCCTCCACTTTGGGAATTTTACTACTAAACAATAGTTCTCCTTTTTTTCCCATGGCAAGGTGGAGAAGCCCTTACAAACCTCACTTTCACATCTCAGCGTGGCAGAGTGCCAAGCACTTTGTCACCCTTCTGGTGACAACATCGTACATTCTCATTTTTCTCCCTCTTGGAGAAGGAAGAGTACCTTAAAGGACACGAATGTAGAAGAGTCTCCCCCTTAGAGAGCCTTCTACAACATCTTCTCGGGCCACTAGAGGAGCAAAGTGCAGCAAGCTTAGAGTAACTGTATGAACTCCCTCACACTCCTTCTCCCTCACTAAGCCCACCTACTCCTTCCTCTCACAAACCCTAAAATATTTTCAAGTGCTCTCTCCCAAGGAATTCCTCTCTCTCAGTCACCCACCAAAAAATAAAAGTTTTTTATATTTAAAATAGGCTCCAAAAAACCCTAAAATTTTCCAGTTAGCCCTTATGATCGTACAGTACGATCATATATCATACAGTATGATCCGTAAAGAACAACCTTCATCCTGGTACGAAGGTTTACGAATAAGCCAAAATTCTGAATATTATCGTACTGTATGATATAAACCCATACAGTACGATATGTAAAGTCCTTCGATTTATACAGGATGATTACTAGGATGACAAAACTCATCTTTGGACATCGTATGATATGAACCACTTCGTATAATATGATTAGTACAAAATCAAGGGATCATCCGGTATAATATCTGGGATGATAAAAAATAACCTCACTTGATCATACAGTATAAACTATGTCATACAATTCCATAACCAATCATAAATTGATCCTTAATTTATACACTAATCTCAAGGTTAATTTAAATAAGTATTTAAAATAGATCATACAGTATGACTTAGATCGTATAGTATGCTTAGTTATTAAACTTACTTAAATTAATCTGGAGGTGAGAGTTTTTAAATTAGAAACACTTCGTACAGTATGAAGGTAATCATACAATATGACTTGTTCATAAATAGCCATTTCAGCCAGATCAGATCATATAGTATGATTTAAACTCGTACTGTATAATCAACAGAGAAAAAAAAATTTCTTCAGCTTTAAAACCCTCTCCCCTTGTGTGTGTGCATGGTTGCTCAATCTTGCATATAATTTGTGACCAGACTCAAGAAACAAAAAATAATAATAAATGAAAAATTATAATGTTATGAACTCCAACTCCTACTCTACCAGTCTTAAGTTTTCTTGTTGTCCTGAGTAACTTGTGATCTACCTAAAATGTTTGTACTCACAGACAAGAGTAGAAATTAAAAGTATTTAATGAATAGTAATTCAAATGGCATTATTTGTCATCACTAAAATCTCAAACTAGGGGTCATGGATTGCAACAATCTCCCCCTTTTTTATGATGTCAAATAATGTTGGTTATTAGTAATTTGCAAGGCATTTTTTTGGTTTATTATTATTATTATTATTTTAAATTAACTAAAATATTAAAAAATAAAATAGGAAAAGAAAAATGCAGTTCATTAAAATATAAGTAGGACATACTAACAACAACAGAACATACTGACTAAAATTGGACATATTGGCTACAACGGACTTCTCCCCCTTTTGGCATCAATAAAGAGATGAGTCAAAAGAAAACACTAAAAAAGATAGCACAAAATAGATACACTTCAGAAAGGAGGAGCCTGATCAATTGAAGTTGGAGGAGGTGGTGGTTGGAAGTATTGGTGGATTGACGCAAATTTTTGATCAATCGAAGTGAAGCATTCCCCAAACCACCGCAAATCTTCCTCATGTTGGTTGTGCTGGTCTTGGATGTGAGTATCAAGATGACTCTAGAGTTGGTCAAAATGTTCAACCAAGTCATCATGAGGGTAGGCTGGTGCAGGTCCTCGGGGTGGTGTACACCGTCTTTGTGGAACAGGAGCTCTTTTTGGAGTAGCATCTCCTTCTTCTTCGTTAAAGTCTTATTCTTCAGGCTCTTACCCCTGATGAAATAGAATATAGAAAGTGGCATCCGTATAAAATTTTGGTAAATTATCAGTTCCCCAAGATAGGTTAATTGGTATTTATTTTGAAGGATGTAACCTATAAGGTGACCAAGGGCTAGATTTTGTTTCCTACGGGTGGTAGGGAGGAAAACAAAGGTCATGTCTTAGATATAATCAATAATTAAATTTGCCTCATCAAATTTAGTGTTTGAAATTATAAGGTAGGTAATGATTGATAAGATTGGGGTCATACAGATTCTGTCGCCAGCTTTGGGTATGATTGAAGTGCGAAGGACGTACTAAATAATTTGAGCATTTTGGGTTAAGGATTGAACAAGAGGCTGGTGTTAGTAGAAAGCTATATTTCTGAGGACTAGATTTGCAACACTCCAATTGAAATCATTCGATAGGAAGGAATGATCTATAGGGCCTTCAATAGACAGCCCAATGTATTGGGCGATGTCAGCATTAGTGATTTCTACGCGTTGTCGTCAGACACAAGAGTGGAAGGTTAGGGTGTCGACAATGTAGGTTAGGTTGGCTAGGAACTCAAATAAGAGCTCTGAATTATATGGGAAGGCTAGGGTAAGGAGGATTTAGAAAGTGGTGGATGCGAAGAGGTTCATTACCTTAAAGTTTAAAGCATCTTGATTCAGCATCCGAGATGGTGTAATTTTGTAGGCCTTGTATTTGTGATAGGCCTCTTCATTTTCGAGAGTCAAAAAATGGTCATTGGGATGGTGAGAGGAAGACGAGCTTCCAATGACGAGACGACCACACTTGCTAGAGCTGGACATTTTATGAAGAAGGGTGAGACCAAGTAAAGTAAAGGAGGAGTGAGCAAAAAGAAGCTTCAGATTCAGCCAATTTATAGAATTTTGGAGCTATCATACATTACAATCTAGGATCCTATTTTATAATGGGCAATATTGTCATCTGAACAAACAGTTTGGAAAAGAAGGTCAATTCGTAAAGTATGATATTCTTCGTACAGTACAAATAGAATGATTTCAATTATCCTGAGTGTCGCCGGTACGACCTTTGATGAAAAGTATCATATAGTACGAACAACCATTATATCATACTGACCCGCTTTAAGTCGTCTTCATCCATTTTGCTTATGTGGATCATATAGTACGAAGATGAGATATCTTATTATACGATGAGTAATAATGTCATACCAAACGGAGTAAATTTGTCCATATATGTTACTAATGTGGATCGTACAGTACGAAGATGAGATATTGTACAATACGATGTGCAATAGTCGTACTGAATGGATTAAATGACCACACTCCTATATCATATAGTAAGATGGTAATCATACAGTACGATGGTAATCATATAGTATTATCAACAGAGATAAAATTTGAGTCTGGGTTCTAATTTTTGTAGTTATGATATATCATACAGTACGATGGTAATCGTACAATATGACCAACATAGATAAAATTTTAGTCTGGGTAGTGATTTGTGTAGTTTTGATATATCAAACAGTACGAGATTGGATCATACAGTACGATAAAGAAACTATTTGTTTTTTGTGTTTTGTATAGTGAGTGTGTGATGATCAGGAACAGCCTTAGAAGATGTTTTTTGTTATTTACGCATTAATGTCTATAACACCAAGCCTTGTCCTCAAAGTGCTAAAGGTGTTGTAAGCTAATGGTTTCATGAAGATGTCTGCCAATTGATCTCCTGTAGTTAAGTGATGTAATTTTATATCTCATTTAGCAACATGATCTCTTTTGAAGTGGTGTATAATGTCTATGTATTTTATTTGAGAGTGTTGAATTGGATTTTTAGAAATGTAGATTGCACTTGTGTTGTCATAGATGAATGAGATGGTTCTTACAGGTACTCTAAGATCAAGAAGTTATTGTTTCAACTATAGTACTTGTACAACATAACTTCTACTATAATATATTCTACCTCTACCTTGAAAAGGGCTATCAAATTTTGCTTCCTACTAGACGAAGAAACTAAAGAATGTCCTATTAATTGGCAGGTACCAAAGGTGCTTTTTTTATCTTCCGTATATCCTCTAAAATCAGAATATGAGCACCCTAAGATTTCAAAAGAAGTGCTTTGTCTAGGATACCAAATTCCTAAGTTCGGGGTGCCTAGTAGATATATAAGGATTCTCTTGACCACAGTTAAGTGAGACTCTTTAGCATTAGCTTGAAAACGAGCACAGAGACACACACTAAACATTATTTCCAAACTACTGGCAGTCAGGTAGAGGAGAGATTCAATTATTCCTCTATATTTTTTCTGGTCCACTAATTTTCTATTCGGGTCTTTGTCCAATTGAATCATAGAGCTCATTAGAGTGTTCATGGGCTTAGCACTATCCATTTCATATTTTTTTCAGAACATCCTTAATGTATTTTATTTGGCTAAGAAATATTTCATTACCTTTTTTTTATACTAAAGCCAAGGAAATAATTAAGCTCTCATATCATTCTCATTTCAAACTCATTAGTCATTATTTTTGAAAATTCATCATATAAAGTTTTATCTGAAGATCCAAATAGAATGTCATCCACATAAATCTGAACAATGAGAATTTCATCTTTAACCTTTTGTATAAAGAGTGTAGTGTCTACACTATCCTTAACAAATCCTCTATCAAGTAAGAATGAGCTAAGTCTTTCGTACTAGGCTCTAGGTGTTTTCTTTGGACCATATAGTGCTTTTTTTAATTTGAATACATAGTTTGGAAATTGTGAACTTTCAAATCTAGGGGGTTTCTCAACATAAACATACTCATTGATTACCCCATTCAAAAAAGCACTCTTTATGTCTATTTGATATAGTTTGAAACTTTTGAAGCAATCAAAAGCTAAGAGCACCCTTATGGCTTCTAGTCTAGCTGCCGGGGCAAAGAGTTCTTCAAAGTCTATTCCCTCAATTTGGTTGTACCCCTTAGCTACTAGTCTGGCCTTATTTCTTGTTATGGTTCTTGAGCCATTCACCTTATTTTTGAAAACCTATTTTGTTCCAACTATACTCTATTCTTTAGGTCTCTTGACTAACTCCCAAACATCATTTCTGGTAAAATGGTTCAATTCTTCTTGCATTGCTAGGATCCATAATTCATTTCCTAAAGCTTGATCTATACTCATGGGTTCTATCATAGAGATGAATACTGAATGACTAACCTCTTTCCTAAGTTCGTGCCTAGTTCTCACACCTTCTGATGGGTCTCCTAAAATTAATTATTTAGGATGACTAGAAGATTATCTCCATTCTCTAGGCAAATCTTCCTGAGGTTCCAACCCTCTCTTCTAAGGTCATAGTTTCTACACCATGAATTTCCTCTACCTCATCTTCTTCAATTTTAGATTCAGAGGACTTATCTGATTCGTCAAATACTACATGGGTTAACTCTTCTACTACTAGGGTTCTCTTATTAAAGATTATATAGGCCTTACCTATAGAAGAATAACCTAAGAAGACACCCTCATCAGACTTGGGATCAAATTTTCCTAGGGGAATTTTGAAATTGATTAAGATAAAACACTTACAACCAAAGACATGTAAGTGTGAAAGATTTGGTGTCCAACCCTTTAGGAGTTCATAAGGAGTTTTATTTAGCTTTGACCTAATGTTCACCCTATTTAAAACGTAACACATCGTGTTAACTGCTTCTGCCCAAAAATAGCTAGAAAGGGTATACACAACTAATATTGTCCTAGCAGCTTCTACCAAGGTTTTATTCTTCCTTTCTAATATTCTATTTTGCTGAGGAGTTCTAGGGGCTGAGAAATTATGCTCTATTCCTATCTCTTGATAGAATGATTCAAATCTTTCATTTTAAAACTCTCCACAATGATCACTATGGATTGTTGAGATTTCACATCCTAACTTTTATTGAATCTAAGTGGATAATATCTTAAATTTTATCAAATGACTCTTTATGTGTTAAGAATCTTACCCAAGTGAATCTAGTGAAGTCTTCTACAATCACAAATCTATAATTTTTCTCACCTAGGCTAGCTATGCTAACGGGTCCAAATAAGTCCATGTGAAGGATTTATGGTGGCCTAGATTTGTTCACATATTTGATTAAATGAAAGGATGATTTTATTTGTTTCCCTAGTTGGCAAGCATCACATAAATGGTCCTTACTAAAGTTTAACTTAGGTATGCCTCTAGCTAGGTTTTTCTAAGTGATGTTTCTAAGTATTTTCATACTAGCATGGCATAGTCTCCTATACCATAGCCACGAGTCATCTACTATTATTTTTAAGCAAAAAAATTTTAAACTTTTAATGCAATCAATATCTAACATGTAAACATTTTTCATTAGTTTTCCTTCTAAAACAACTTTATCATTTAAACTAATTAGGCATTTGTTAGAAAGAAATTTTATGTCAAAACCTTTATTACCTAATTGACTAATGCTTTGTAAGTTATGCTTTAAACCATCAACTAATAAAACATTCTCAATTAATTTTTTTTTTAACATTTCCAACAATACCTATGCCTACCACTTTCCTGGTGGTATTGTCTCTGAATATTACTTTGCCTCTGATCTTGGTCTCTAGTAAGATGAACTTCTTCATGTCTCCAGTCATGTGTCACGAGCAGCCACTATTCAGGTACCATATGCTCTCACTAGGTATTTTGTGAGAGCATCCCTATAATGTCATTCAAGGGTTAGATTTGAGAACCCAAGCGAGTTTGGGTTCATCCTTATGCTTGTATGAATGAGATATATTCATGCTATGCTATGATGGTTACAATTTAGGTCTCCATACTAGGTGTGTCCTACGGTGAATAGTACAAGTGCAGGCTATGTGACTTAGCATGCCACAAGAGAAGCACCTAACACCGGGAAATGTGTTCACTAACCTATGAGGGTGGTGATGCCTCTTCCTAAAGTTGTGTGATGCATGCAGTGCTGGGGTTTGCTAGATTGGGCTAATGTGGGTGATGACTTATCTTTTTCTTGTTCTTTAATTTTTTCTTTAAATGTGTTATTTTGATATGTCAAACCTACAACTTTCCATTTCAACATATGTTCATTGTGATCTAACTCCAAACCAAGTTTGTCTAGACTATCAAAATCCTTTTCAAATTCAATATGCATTATTTTCCAGGATTCATGTATTTCTGTTAATTCAATATACTTCTTATTTAATGCATCATACTCATCAAGAAGGGACATATGATCTCTATCTAAATCAGAATTTTCTTTAAATAAGTTAGCATGCTCAGTTTGTAAAGTGCTAAAATTAATATTAAGACTAGCATGTATTTTTTTTAATTTCCTATACGAGACATGAATTTTCTGAGAAATAAGCAATAGATCATAATATGAAAGTTGACATACCTCATCTTGATTCGATTGATCAAGATTACCATTATTCATTAGACACAAATTTGTTACCTCCACTTCTGCTTATTCTTCTGATGATTCTGAGGCAGTGTCGGTCCAAAATGCCTTTTATTTCTTCATCTTCCCTTTCTTATATTTAGCTTTATCCTCTCCTTTTTCCTTAGTTGGTTGACTCTTTAAGTTGGGGCAGTTAGCTCAGAGCTGACCTAGTTTCTTGCACTCAAAGCAAATTATGTCAGATGAAAATTTAGTAGTTCTCAAACTTTTACCTTTATTCCAGTTGTTCTGATGACACCTTTATTTTCTTTTCAAAAAGTTCTTGAACTGTCGGGTCATCAATGCTATGTCATCTTCTTCCTCCACTATAGAACTTAAACTTTTTGAGTTATTTACTTTCAATGCCACCATCCGCTTCTTCTTTTCACCAGCATCACTTTTCCTTTGATTCACTCCTTGCTCATACGCAATGAGTGACCCAAGCAAATTATCAATACAATAAATGTTAAGATCTTTCGATTCTGTGATTGTAGTAATTTTAGCATCATAGGAACTAGGTAAGCATTTAAGAATCTTGTTAACTTTCTAAAAATCTGAAATTTCTCTACCTAATGCATGCAAGGATGTCATAATTTGGGTGAACCTAGTGTACATGTCAGACAATATTTTGCTAGGTTTCATACGGAATAGTTTATAATCATGCAATAGAATGTTAAGTTTAGACTGTTTAAATTTAGTAGTTCCTTCGTATGTGATGCATAGTCTATCCCAAATCTCCTAACTAGTAGTATGGTTAGATACTCTCATATAGTCCTCAAATTTTAATGCACAAAGGAAATAGCTTAAGCACTTTGCATTTAATTGAGCCAAATCCCTATCCTCATTACTCCATTCATTAAAAGGTTCATGAGTTTTTACTTCATTCACAAGTTTAAACGGTGCAACATAACCATCATTAACCAACATCCACATACGATAGTCTATAGACTGTAAAAAAGTAGATGTTCTAATTTTCCAGAAATCAAATGGGATATTGTCCAAAAGAGGTGGACGAGTTATTGAATAACCCTCCACAGTACTATGATTACTAAAATGAGACATGATTAATTTTTAAGAATTTCTAAAATGCTATTTTTGAAACCCCGCTCTGATACCAATTGAAATTACGAGATGCGCCAAGAGGGGGTGGGGAGGTGAATTGGAAAATTGTTGCAATAAAAAAATCCTAAACAGGAGTTCTTATAATTTTTTTTATGTTTTTAAAATTTAAAAAAGAAAATTAAATTATGATGAAGAATGTACTTGAAACACAATTTGCAACAATGAATTTTTACAACAATTTTCACCATGCAATTTTAATGTAAATAAAATACAAGTATAAATAAAAAGCAGTAAAGGTAAAATCACACCAGAGATTTTATAGTGGTTCGGTCACTTGACCTACATCCACTCACCGGAGTCCTCCACTCCGAGAATTTCACTACTAAACAATAATTCTTTTTTTCCCCCACGGCAAGGTAGAGAAGCCCTTACAAACCTCACTCTCACCAACCCGACGTGGCGGAGTGCCAAGCACTTTGTCACCCTCCTAACGATAACAGCATACCTTCTCATTTTTTCCCTCCTAGAGAAGGCATAGTACCTTAGAGGATACGGATGTAGAAGAGCCTCCCCCTCAGAGAGCCTCCCAAATGATCTTCTCGGCCCAAAGAAGAAGCAAAGTGCAGCAAGCTTGGAGCAATAGTGCGATCTCCCTCACACTCCTCCCTCACTAAGCCCGCCTTCTCCTTCCTCCTACAAACCCTAAAATCTTCTTAAGAGCTCTCTCCCAAGGAATCCCTCTCTAATCATGTTCCTCTCGCTTAGTAACCCACCAAAAATAGAAGTTTTTAATATTTAAAATAGGCTCCAAGAAACCCTAAAGTTTTCCAATTAGCCATTATGATCGTACAGTACGATCTTATATCATACTGTATGATCCATAAAGAACAGCCTTCATCTTGGAATGAAGGTTTATGAACAGGCCAAAATTTTTAATATTATCATACCGTATGACATAAAATCATACAATACGATATATAAAGTCCTTTTATTCATACAGGATGATTGCTGAGACAACGAAACTAGTCTCTGGATATCGTATGGTACAATATCACTTCATATAATACAATTAGTACAAAATCAAGAGATCATCTTGTACGATATCAGGGATGATTGAAAATAGCCTTGATTGATTGTATAGTATGAACTATATCGTATAGTATAATAAGCAATCAGAAATTAATCCTTAATTTACACTCTAATCTCAGGGTTAATATAAGTAAGTATTTAAAATAGATTATATAATACAACTTAGGTCGTATAGTACTCTTAGTTATTAAACTTACTTAAATTACTCTAACGGCTAGAGTTTTTTAAATTAAAAACACTTTATACAGTACGAATGTAATCGTACAGTATGACTTATTCATAGATAGCCATTTCAGCCAGATCAGATCATACAATATAATTTAAACTTGTACAGTATGATCAACAGAGAAAATTTTTTTCTTTAGTTTTAAAATGCTCTCCCCCTATGTGTGTGTATGGTTGCTCAATCTTGCATATAATTTGAGGCTAGACTCAAGAAATGAAAAATAATAATAAATGAAAAATTATAATGTTATGGACTGCAACTCCTATTCTACCCAGTCTTGAGTCTTCTTGTTGTCCTAAGTAACTTGTGATCTCCCTAAAATATTAGTACTCACAGACAAGAGCAGAAATCAAAAGTATTTAATGAATAGTAATTCAAACGGTATTATTTATCATCATCAAAATCTCAGACTAAGGTCATGAATTGTAACAGTGTGAACATAAATAACCACTTAAGGCTTGGTATGAGAAGTTAAGCATGTTCCTATCAGAGATCTTTTATGTATAGAAGTCTAGACACCACTCTCTTTTTGAAGAAAATAGGGGATGACATACTCATTGTTCAAATATATGTTGGTGATATCATATTTAGATCATCAAATAAAAATCTTTATGATAAGTTTTCAATAATAATGAATAGTGAATTTGAGATGAGTTTAATGGGAGATTTAAGTTATTTTCTTAGTTTTAGCATAAAGCAAAATGAGAAAGGAACTTTTCTTAGATAGTTGATGTATATTAAGGACATCCTTAAGAAATATAAAATGGATAGTGCTAAATAAGTGACTACACCTATGAGTTTCTCAGTTCAATTAAATAAGGACTTTAAGGGAAAATCTATTGATAAAAAAAAATTAGAGGTTTAATTGGATCATTGCTTTACTTGACTGTTAGCATACTAGATATAATGTTCAATATTTATTTATGTGCTAGATTTTAATCTGATCCAAAAGAATCACATTTGATAATAGTAAAAAGAATTTTGAGATATCTTTTGGGACCTTAAAACTTAGGATTTTGGTATCCTAATCATATCTCTTATTTTGAAATTATTGGATATTCTGATTCAAATTTTGCAGGTTGTAGGGTTGATAAGAAAAGTTCATCTAGAACTTCTCAATTCATAGGAAACTCTTTAGTGTCTTAGTCCAGTAGGAAACATAATTCAGTAGCCCTATCTACTACTGAAATAGAATACATTACCTTAGGAAGTTGTGTGACACAAGTTCTTTGGTTGAAATCTTTTGTGATAATACTAGTACCTTTTGCATTTCAAATAATCCTATTTAATATTTTATAACCAAGCATATAGACATAATACATAACTTCATTAGAGATCATATAGTTAAGGAAGAGATTGAATTAAATCATGTTACTATGAAAAATTAACTTGCAGATATTTTCACAAAACCACTGGCTTTTGATACTTTTAGCACCTTAAGAACCAGGTTAGGTGTGATTGATCTTAATGCTTAAATAAAACATTTTGTAAACTTGATGTGTATATATATATATATATATATATATATGTTTGTTTAATTTGTCTCCGTTTGTTTGTTTTATTTATTTTTGTGTGTTTAGTTCTATATTTTGTATTTTTTTTTTGTTTTTATTATGAAGCATTTCACTTGTTAAAAAAAAGATTGGTTTTGAGAAGTTTTTTTGTTTATCATGTTTTGTTCTTATAAGTGTTTTCATCATATTATATGAATTTTTTTGTCCTGTACAAATTATGTAGCATGTGCATGGTAGGTTTCAGAGTTGAGAACACAAAACTTAGTTTTTTATAGGGTTGGTACTATACAAAGATGTCATCAAATTATATGATTTATACAGTTTTGTATGTACATGTGGGGATGGTTTACCAGTTGGGGTCAATTATTTATTACTAATCGTATGTATGAAATTTTATTTCATTTATACAATCCATCTATCAATTTTTATAGGGGATGAACCTAATCATATTTAAAATTATCTTTAATATTCTGATCATCCCATACGAACACCTATTCATTTGCATGATCATGTGGTAAAAAAGCCTATATGAAAGGAAGCCTCGGAAATGGTATTTTACAAAAAAGCTATTTTATTTTTGGTCGTTTCTATTCGTACATATGAAAGTATTTTCATCTCGTACAATTTAAAAATCATACGCACGATTCAAATTTTTTACTGTACAATAACTCATTTTCCTTTAAATAGAAGGGTCTTTGAAATCTTTTTCATTCACTTTCTTATCCATTTCAAATCATTCTAGAGCCCTTATCTTAGGAATGACAAGTTCTAGCAAGCGACCCTGTGTTTCAAAGGGTTCTTCTTCTAAAAGTGGTGGGAATGACAACTTCCTTTCTAAGGTGAATGAGGATGCCTATTTTTGATATTCTATTACAAAGATCACCCTCTCTACACTTCTCATTCAGTGTGATCTTCATTTTTTTGTTATGCCCTTATTTGCATTGACTTAGTTCTCTTTCATTCTTACCCTCATTTATACCTACCACAAAGAAACTTTCCAATACATCTAGGCCAACATGATATCTAATGAGGACCATACTATGATTAGTTATTATGTTCAGAAATAGAGAGTATAAATTACCATGGAAGACATATATAACTTTCTTCATTTTAGAACCTTAGGTATTCGAGCCCACACTTTGACTTTTAGGGCCAATTTCAATTGGACTGAAGTCAATAAAAATCTTAGAGGTGTATCCCAAGTTTGTCATTTATATAGGGCTTACACTTTACATCAAAATGCCTGGGTCATCCAAAATGTTTTAAGAACTTCTATTATACCTAAAGCTGGTGATCGGATAAATATGACTCCACTCTTGTCAACTGTCACCTATCTGATTATGACTGAAAAACCCTTTGATGTAACCCAACTCATCATAGACTACATTTACAATCTTTCTAAAATTGGGCTTTAATATAATAAGAGGAAGATAACATTGCTTTAGGAAATTTATTTACCTACATCCTAGAGAAGAAGTACAACCTAATCTATCCTTATCCTCCCTAAAAACTTCCTATCTACTTCACTGATTCCTCTTTTCAGGTCCTTTTTAGGAGAGATCATAGTATAGAGAGTGATGATTCTGAGGAAGAAGGGGAGCTCCTGTCCCAGCACTTTGACCTAACCAAAACTTCTACCATAAAATGGTCTAGTGATTTGATTGATTGGAACTCATTTATGTCTCAATGCTTTAACCAAATTGAGACTTAACCAGTAGGATGCTCGCTACATTGAAGATATGGTGTGGATCTGAGGACAATTTCACTCGATGAATATGAATGTAGCTACTATTAGTAATTATTTTTCAATGTTCAATCCACGTCCTCCCCAGATCAAGGCCCCTCAGATTTTTAGATGTAGTTCTATCATGTTGTTGCTTGTGAGTATTTGTATTTGCTGTTGTGATGTTGCTTCGTGAGTTTAGTGTTTTCATGTTTTATGATGATGTTTTGTGATGTGAAATGTTATGATGAGATGATATGTTTTTAGAATATGGTTGTATGTGATCCTGACATTAATGAAATGCTGAACTTGTTTGGAATTGTATCTCTTTAAATATTTACATTTTTATGGATAAATCTTTTATAGTTAGTCATTGAAATTGGTTATCAATTATTTACTCTACAAATTAATTTTCTTACAAAATTTAATCTATCAAAAATTTTAAATTAGATCTCTAACTCGATTTAGATAATGAGATCAATTTCATGCCCTTTTAGACAAACATATCTAAACTATAATTATTATAAGATAAATGTCTTATTATTTTTTATTTTATTTTTTATATATTTATTTTTGTTATTAGTGAAATTTGCTTTTTAGATTACTAATAATGGAAAGACCCTAAGAATAAAAAAATGGGAAATGTAAAGAGGTGTGCAAAAATAAAAAAATGCTCAATTGTTTGCAATGAGAAAAGAGGCACAAAATTAACCCAATTAAAAAAGATGCACAAAGTGTGCCATAAATATTTGAAACGATACGCAATGTCGCCAATTAACAATTTTTTTTGTGTTTTTTCCACTATCATTCAATCTCTAATTCAAATCTATCTAATTAACAATTATATACATTATTGAATTCAAAATTAATAAATCTTTATTTCATCATTTTTGCAATAATCATTTTTATTTAATTTGACTAGAATTAATAATGATTTTGATTGACTTTTCTTATCTTAGTTTCTCTTTGATTTAAAATTTTGAAAATTTTCTTTTTTGTATTACAAAATTAAAATTGTAGTTGCAATTCGTTTAAAATCCTTTTCACCATCAACACTTTTGGTCTAGAAATCTTTAATTTCAAGATATACTTCCCTTTTTGTTGTTGTCAAAAGGGGGAGTCAGAATATTATTTAATTTTTGATGTTTGTTGTATTGTTAAAGTTTGTGCGTGTATGTGGTATATATTTTTCATGTCTATATGTTTTTGAATGTTTATTAATTTCATAGTTTTGTTCGAGTTCGTGTTTTTGTTTGAGTTGTTTTTGATTTGGTGTCTTTTTTATCTTAAAGTTTGTTTTTTTTAATCTTCATGAGAACCCATTGTTATTTAGTTGGTTATTCATTTAGGGGGAGCTAAGGAGAAAAATTATTTTGAATGTTAACTTAAATAATAATTATTTTATCATCTTAAAAAAGGGGGAGATTATTTCAACTTAGTTTTCATAACTATGTTACATATCATGTATGTTTTTATGATTTCAAAATATTATGTATTGACTACTATTTCCCCTAACATATATTGGAAATATTATTTTTTGTTATTTATGTGTACTAACTTTTAAGGGAAATCATACTCCATACTGTTGAAGACATCAAGTCAGATTAGATTAAGGTTTATTATTTTTGGAGTATATACTTTTTATACTTTTTTTTAGCCTGAGAGAGTGTGATTGTAATTGGATAATCATGCACACACACACACTGTGGGAGTGTAAAAATTTTGTAATTTTTTTAAAAACTAATTGTATTGTATGATTCTGGATTGTACGTGACTATTTAGCTTGAGCATAACTCCAGAAAGCAGTTAATCAAACTATGCCAGGAAAATTTTCTAAGTCATGTTCGTACTATACGAAGTTAGCTTCATACGTATGCTTTATAGAGTACAAAATAGATACATACAAGTTCATCCTGATGAACGTATAATTTTTTCTAAACTATTTGTATTGTATGATCTTAGGTTCGTACATAAGACATCCATAATACAAAATGGTTGCGTATCTTTTTATCTTAATGAACAGGTAAACATTATGAACAATTCGTACTGTATAATCATTGGATCGTACAGATGACTTCTAGAGTACAAAATGATTGAGGCCATTTTCATACCAAAAGAAATATGGTTTGATTAAAATAGTTAATAATGTATAATATGGATTTCGTATGGTACGTTATTCAGAGTACGAAAGCATTTTGAATTGAATCATATTGGATGAATCTTTTCATGTTTGAATTGATCGTACATATGTTATCAGTTTGTACCCAGGTCAATTAAAGTATGAAATTGGTTTATGCTAGTTCGTACGAGCAAATTTTGAACTTTTCATACTTATGATCTTCGATCATACTGTACGATCGTGGACAGACAAATTGAAAATTTTCAATTTTTTGGGTGACTTTTTGTGTCTTTCATATATAAGGTCCTATAAACTAATTGTGGACGAAATCCTTCTTCGTATTTACTTAGAGAGAAAGTATGAGAGTGATTTTGGAAGGTGTTTGAGAAAGAATTGTTACAAGTAATAATTGTGAAGGGTTCACAAGGTTACTCAAAGGTGAGAATCTCTTTAGAATTATGGTAAATATCTTTCTTACTTCTTTGAAGATGCTCGAGAGAAGTTCTTTAAAGAAGATCCAGTTCTCCGCTAACACTTGAAGAGTGTGAAAGGACGATGCTACTCTACTAACACTTTGAGAGTGTGAAAGGATGACACTACTCTGCTGACACTTAGAGGGTGTGAGAGGATGATAGTACTCTGCCGACACTTGGAGGGTGTGAAAGGATGATGACACTCTGCCGCACCAGGGATTGGTAGAAGAGAGGACAATAGTAAATGCTCTCAGCCTTATTGTGGGAGCAAATGGAGAGTTACTTTGGTAATAGTGAAATACTTGAAGAGGGAGTCATCAGGGAGTGGATGTAGGTCTAGTTGGACCGAACCACTATAAATGTTCGTGTTCTTATTTTATTACATTTTTTCTTTTATGTGTGTTTAAACTTTTATGTTGAAAAATTTGTAATTGATACAAACTTTCTTGGTACAAAAAATTAGATAAAATTTTTATTTCTAAGAGATTTTAAGAAAACAAATTCACCCCTCTTGGTTAGCCTTGAGATAGCTGTATTAGGTCTAACAACTTATATAGACTTTTCAATCTTTTCCTCAAAATTCAACATGGCCTTTCAATATCAATCTTCAAAACTAATCCTAATGGATACTAAAGATCATTAGGAACACATTGGATCCAAACCCACTCTTTAGTTTGACCTAGTTAATCAAGTTAACAATAGTTGACCAAAGTTCCCCTTAAGGGCTTAAGCACTCATTCCCAACGAAATGACTTCCTCTTTATTTGAAACCATCTCCAATGATTTCATATGATCAACTCGAACTCAATGGACACAACTATTAACTCTAAGTCAACTTGGTTGACCAAGTTAGCCCATTCAAATCCCTTGACCAAGGCTTTACTAAGCCTACCCAAACCCATTGGGTGATCATTAGGTTCCTAGAAGACCCCCCTCCTCTCCTGTAGACCCAAAACTTGGGCCCACTTGGGTTAGCTATTTGGCTTGATCTAAGTGTCCAAAGAGAGGTTCCCTTCAGCCAAGTTCTAACTCTAATCCAATTAGATCCAACCATGGTGGCATTGGGTCCCCAAGACCCAACACACCTTCCCTAGTTGAGCTAACCCTTGGGTCAACTTGGGTTAGAAATTGGGCTAACCCAAAGTGGTCAAAACTATTATGGGTTGAGCCTTTTCCCAACCTTGGCCACACCAGCCTAATTCAACACCTCCATTAGTTGGCCCTTGGTCCAACCCACCTACACTAGTGATCCCCACCTTTGGTTGCCTTATGTCATCCTATAGGTATCCCAAAGTTTTTAAAACCACTTTAACCTGAGCCATCTCCCACCTCAAAGCAATACAAGCCCAATAACCACCTACATTGGATGCTCCTTGACGCAACACACCTCCCATATCAAAGCCACCTCTTGACTTAAACCAGGTTGCACCCAAACTGACACAAACCATAAAAGTTTAGTTCAACCCAAATCTATTTCATTAATTGGGCTTTGACAAACCCAATTAAGCTCGTCGGATCTCCATACATCTTTTCTTTCACCTCATCTCAATCGAGCCCCTAGCTGGCAGTGGATGTAATAAATGAGAAACTAGTTCCGATGGTCCCCACATCCTTTAGCTCCACCTAAAGTCTTCTAAGCTCGTGTTTTGATGGTCACCCAATCCTTTAACTAATCATGAGGCTCTACAATGATGTCCCCTTCCACTTGGAAGCCATCCAATACCTGGCACAAATTTAGAGGGATTAGACCTTATGATTAGTTAATCCCATGGTCCAAATTTCACTAGAAATGGAATCCATTTGGTTCACCAACTAGGGCTCCCAAAGTTCCTTCCTAGATTTGGCATAGAACTTTAATTAATTCATAATTAACTCATATTAAATCCTAAAAAATCAAATAAAGCCTACAATTGGCCATAATTGAACCCTTAACGTATGAAAAATAAAGCCCCATCAGATGACCTTAAATTTAACTATACTTTATTTTTAAGGAAAATTGATAATTAATTCATTTAATTACTTTTAAATATTTAAAAATTCCAAAAAAAATATTAAATTCTTCAAAACAACCCCATAGGTCATTCCTATCCCTTGGGAGTGTTTCCAAGTGGTTTGGGATTGATTTGGATTAAAATCTAAAAATCCCCTTAATTATGCAATTTTAGAAAGTCCAAAAATACCTTAACTTTAAAAAATTAACAAATTTTCTAGAAAAAACCAATTTAATAAAACTCAAAACCATTAAACTTAAGTTAAAACCTAGTATTTTTTTTTTTAATTTTAAACATCCAAAATTAAATCAAAGTAAAAAAATTAACTCTTTGGTCAACCGTTCTTTAAAACTTTATCCAAATTTTGAAAAATCAAAACTTAATGTAAAAAATTCTAAATTGAGCAAACTCAAAGTCTAATTACTTATCATAAGGTCTAATATTTAAGAAAAATATTAAAATTTTTAAAATAACTTTAATTCTAAAAGTTAACTTTTAACCACTTAATTAACATAATTAAATAACTCTAGTAATCCCAAAATTTCCAAAATCCAATAATTCACTTAAAATTTCAAAAACTTCTAATTTGATAATTAAAATTAGTAATCAATTAATTGGATTTAAATTAATCAACCTTTAATCACTAAGAAGTTAAATCAACTTAATTAACCTTGGTTATACTAGGTAATCCAATCCTACGAGGCTCTTAGCTTAGCCCCAAGGAAGGACAAAGAAACTTCACAACCACAGTGAGAAACAAAGGTAGTAATCATTTAATCATTAAAATATACATAAAATTAATCTTTAACACATTAATATCTAAACACAAATATAAATTTCCCCTTCAAACTTTAACAAACATGAACACTAGATAACTTTAATAAATTACCCAGCTTAGGATCTACCACAGCCACACAGCATTTTGCACATATTTTAGATGATTTTTTAGGACAACCAACTCTAGTCCAGGCTTTACCAGTGTTTACTTTTTACTTATGTTTGCTATAATTTATGAGTTTTAATTGCATGTTATGACTAAAAATTGAACGATGTGAGTGTTTATTTACTTTAATAATAATCTATGAATTGATGTGATGGGCGACAGTTTACCATTAGGGTAGGACCAATCTGGTTGCTCACTGAGTTTTTTGTAGGTGGTCATGCTCATGTAGGGTAATAAAAGGGGGATATATTAATAATCATTATAAATGCTATGGGTTCTTCAGCTCCTTAGCCCCCAAATAAATAAGAGTGTGACCAAGTGTGTATTACCTTTTTTTATTACATATATTTAAATTGCTTGGGATTTATTTTATTTTAAATGATTAGAATAACCTTTCAAGAGAGTTTAGGTTATTCATTCTAATATGAACTAATTTATTTGAGGTTAAGAGTTATGAAGGTTAGAAGTTAGAGTTAGGATACAGGTATCCAAAATTGGATTCGAAAGAGAAGAGGATACGCCTTTGGGGATAATCCTTTTCTTTTTGAAAGCCCAAATTTGGATCATTTAACTACCAAAAGTGAAATGAATAACCTCCCCTTTTAGAGAAAGATTTTCTTTTTTATTTGGATATCCAGGTACAACAAATCCAAGGAGCTCAAAGATGAGGAGGAAGAAGAGTTAAAGACAAAGAGTATCCCACTCAAAGTCAACTTGCGTCAATCCTAGGATTAGAATCCGAGTTTGTGGTTAGTGGTGCCCGTAAACTTTTAATTTATGTAATTTCTAGGCCATAATAAACAGGCAATTTACCTATGGACATTTGTTTAATTAATTTGATTAATGTATTTTATTTAATATGATTTTAATTAGGGTTGCCTACTTTTCTTAGTTTTTTGGCAATTTGCATATAGTTTTGTTTTAGCATAGATACGCAAAGCCTCATGAGGGTATGCTAAAAAACTTTTCTACTTAAAACTAATTAAATTTTTTTAGGCTAACATAAAAACTCTAACAATCTAATAAGTAAGCATAGGACTGGTCGAAGTCAGCATAAGCATATTATTTTGTACTCTTAATTGTTAGGCACCTTTGTGCCTACGGGTTCTAGCAGATCACCTAGCATTTCATGGTGCATATCTATCAAGCGGATGTTGTGCAATCTATAGGAAAAAATTTCAAGTCTTTTAAAATTGCTTCATATTTATTTTATGTATTTAATCAAGTTGATCAGCATGCATTACACTAAAAACTAATTAAATGAGTCTAGAATTTTAGTTGCATTTCTTTTCAAGCATTTTCACCCCAACTAAGTTAAGGGACTAATTAGGATATACTCTAGTCATCAGTCCCAAATATCAAAAACTTTAATAATAACATCCCTACAAACCTTTCATAAAAATGACCAGACTAGTGGATTTTAAATCGATTCGGTGGTTTGTTGGCTCCCTAATCCAGGTTGGTGTAAGCCTAGATTTTGTACTTCATTAGCTAGGTTCAGGTTACTATGGTCTAATGCCCAATTTAGACTTAGGATTTGTGATAGATTTTAAATCATAAGAATCCAACCTCCTTGAATATAATATCAAATTTTTAATAAAACAATCAACTTAAATTAAAAATTTTCTAAATCTATATTTTAAAGCTTAACACTTAGTTTAGGTTGGGACACTTTTGAATTATTTTAGAATATCAAAATTTCTCTTACCTCTTCTCCTTTGACTCTAGAAATAAGTGCTCTAACTTGATCCAATCCTAATTGAGATTCTAAATTCAACTTCTTTGATTCCAATCCTTAAACTCTCTAAATAAAATTTTGTCGTTATTTTAATCATGAGTATTCATAGGAGATCCCAATTACCTATGATATAACAAACTAAAGGGCTTATGCTCATAAGAGATTTAGAACCCACATCAACATTTCAAAATTGATTTTCAAAATTTAATTTGGCTTTGGGAAGATCAAAATCAATGATGATTATTATCATAATATTTAGAAGACTGATGATATGTGATATCTTCATCCCTCAGGGAGATATATCATTTATTATAATATTTTCAAATTTAAAAATAATGATGTTTTCATCTAGGTTATAATAACTAAATACAGGTAGAACCTCATTTTAACCATTTGGGGTCATATGTAGTTCTTCATTGGATTTGATTATTATAATTGGGGTAAGATTTTCAGCTTCGTTATCTTAACCCACAAAGGTAATATATTTTTGCCTCCTAAGGTGATATATCATTTATAGTGATGTGTTTGATTTTGAAATTGAAATTTTAAATTAAAATTCCTAAACAAAACTAATATTTTAAAAAATCCCAACCCAAACAAAAAATGGCATGCTCGATGGGACTCAATCTCTCTCTCTCTCTCTCTCCATCTATAATAATGATGAAATTTTATTTCATCAGTAGTCTTAACTACCTTTCTTTTCATTGGCATCTCTACCCATTTCTTCCATTGAAGAGCTTGGCCAACAATAAAAATTTATATCAAAAAGAGAGGTGAAACCTCTATCTAATAATTGGGCTTTGAACTTCTGTCCCCAAATTAACTAGTAAGGCAATAGTATTAAGCCAAAATTTTAAAGTTTGAACTTCTATTATTGGGTCCAACTCAATATGCTGGGTCCTAACATTGAGAGAACTCCCATTGGTCGTTTTTCAAAGATCTTCAAATTTTCAAACATCTAGCTTTAAAATTCTACATCTAAGTCGATTAATAATTTGTAAGTGTCAAGTAAACAACTCCCTCGAATTTTCTTGCTAATTTTTTAAGCCTTTATATTGAGTAAAAAATCAATATATTGTGTTTCAAGTTCTAAAGAAAATTCATTAAATTTTCAAAATCAAAATCTTTTCAAAACACAATCCAAATTTAATATTGTCATATGCTACCCTACAATATTCCCTTGTAGTCATATGTAGTGAAAATTTTAGTCTCCTTCAAACCATAACTACTCTTTATATTCTGTCATCATATGTTGGGTCATGAGTTTTACAACTCACCATATGTGATAACATACAGGGTATGTTTTGATTTTCAAAATTTAATTTCAAAAATATTTAGTTCACATCTTCTTTTAAATTCCAGAAACTTAACTTAATTCAATACCTCACCTTTGAGAAGGGTTTGACCTATGAAAAGATTATCTTTGGAAAAATAATTCAATTTGGTTAGGGAATTCAAACCATTGAATTGTCAATGAACTAGGAGAAGTTAGTTGATCATGATGTTGCTAAGTTGGACACTCCTGTGTTGAAATCGGTTATGGGGACAGGGGAAAAATCCCTTAATTCTGATGTAGAGGAGGGAAATTCAGAATCTCCTACTGAGACTACAGAAGTAAAGTATGTTTTTGTGAAGGGATCGAGTTCTAGGATCTCATTCACAAGTAATAATCAGAGGAAGAATTACTTGAGAAGAGTTAGAAAGAAGATTGCAAAGGCATGGAAACTTATCGAGGTCAAGACTCTAATCCAAGTAGATCCAGAGGATAATTAGGAGCTTTCTATCCCTTCGTCCTCTTCGTTCCTTAAAAAGAGATGTTTTCACCCCTTTGTTGCTATCGTAGGGGATGAGATGGTGACTAAGATAGCTAGTTCCCTGCCATACTAGGTAGACTACTCAAACAAGATAACTTTAAATAAAAAATGACTACAGAGAACCAGGATTTTGAAGAACATAATCCATACCTATGATGTTGATGTAGGTTAAACTAAGGAGTAGTATGTGAGACAACAAAAAGGGATGAACTCACTTAAGAAGAATGATCTAAAGCAAGAAATTTAACTCCTCAGCCATTGAGGAATAATAAAAAGTTTGCAAGATAGTTGGCTACTTCTATGTTAGTAAATGGTTACCATGGGTGGCATGCCCTTCATCCTCTAAAATAGAGGGTATCATACTTACTAGACTTGGAGAGGGCTATCATTATATTGATAAGCTGCTAATCCCTTCACCAGAATTTACAAAGCTAGCCTCAGAGGTGGTCAAAACCAACGAGGATTCTGGAATCAAAGGGACAACTGAAGCTAAGGGCAGAAGACCCAAATCCCCTAGAAGAAAATATGACCCTAAGAAGATTAGCAAGGTTGATGTTTCTCCACCCTCAACTGAGCCACCTCAGTCATTAGTTAACTACCCATGATTCCATTCAGTGTTATCTGAATCCCAGCTGATTTAAAGGATGCACTAGTTGATGTTGCAATGATTAATTCAATTGATATTCTAATTGTTAATTCAATTGATGATTTAGTCAATATCCCATACAGTTCCTATCGGATTCCACTTATTATCTATGAGCTCCCTACCCATGGATCTGAGGACTTTACCTTGCAAGATGTATGAGTTATCACTATTTGAGCCCCTACATCATCTTCTATGATGGATTCCTTTCACTCTAATAAGGATACCACCCTTTAAACTAGCAACTCTAGGACAATCGAAGGAGAGGGCACTGTCCAAGATGAAGATCAAGAGATGATTGAACAACTAAGAGAAGAGACTCAAACAGTCGATGATCTTAAGTTATAAGCCATCATCTCTAAGCTATAAGATAAGGAGTTCTATGATATGATGGACTATAAAGGTTACTTACTCATGAACCTGGAAATTATAGGGGATCGACCAGTTAAAGAGGTAGTTCAAGAAATTAAGGACATGTTGAGAAAGAAAGAAGTTGATTAACCATTTGATCCTGAGTTTAATGATTTGTTGATGGTAGAGGAAGCGGCTACTGGTAGTATTTACATGGTTAAGACTAGAGGATCAGTTAAGGAAACTAAGCTGAGCAAATGCCATTCTAGCAAGGAGGGCTTAATAACTATCGATTAAGATTCAGATGGATCAGTAATGGTTATAGATTAAAAGAAGCATATCAAGAACTTGGAGGCACATGTCACCGACATGTTGTTATAGGTAAAGGAAATGCAAGAGTGTTTGGACACATCATTGTAACCTGTGATCAAATAAAAATAACATGTCATCTAAGAAGTCACTAACTAGGCCAAGAAGATAGATTCTAACTCTAGGGTTAGAAAGTAAGTTTCAGTAATCCCTCCTATCAAGCGACTAGTTTTATTATACCCCACTAGTTCAACTAGTAGTCCAACTGATAGTTTCCTCAGTCCCTCCAATACCAGCCTAGAGAGATACCAAGCAAATGATTAAGGACCAGGTAATAGAGGCCTTAGCTTATTCACAAGGGACTACATCTATTCCAAAGGGTAGACACTACCCCAAGGAATATAATTTAGTTCCTTATCCAAAGCGTTTTGTGCCACCATCCTTTGAAATATTTATCATAACTGAAAACACGAGGAAGCATTTGGCCCACTTTCGAGTAAGTTGTTGTAATGCTGGACGGTCAAATGCTATACTTTTTTTTCCAATTTATTAGTAGTTTTTTTGGCTTAACATTTGAGTGGTACATAGATTTGCCCAATGGTTCAATGAAAACCTTTAATGGAATTGAAAATCTATTCTTAAATAAATTTTAGAAGTACAGTAGCACATAACTGTGGGTAATGTCATCGTCAAAAAGTAGAACCTCAGAAAGTTTCTGGTTGAGTACATCTCGAGGTGGTGGAATCTCTCGTTAAAGTGTGATCCCTAGTTGTAAGAGCAACATGCAGTGGTGATTCTTCTAAAGAATATCCATGAGCCTGTCGGTTTTCTTCTAAAGGGTTTCACAACTAAAACCTTTTATAAGCTTCTAAACAAGGTAAGTAACCTATAGGAAATGACTCCTCAGGTGTTATACTTGAAGGATTTTCCAGAGAACAAGAGAACTCTAAAGCTGGTAAAGTTCTTTGAGAAGAAAGCAACCACAATGTTGACAGTTGACAAGGGAATGCTACTAGTGACCAGTAAACCCAGTACTCCTCCACCACCACCTATTTAGAGATAATCATTATAAATTAACTCCACAACCTCCTAGAGAACCTTACTCGACCTACATTAAAGAGAGGTTTGCAAGACCATTCCATTTAAAAAAATGTCGGTAAGGAAAATCCTTAGGAGTCTTCTGAAAAGGCAAGATTTCCAACTGCCTGAGAGCAGAAGGACAAAGGATGAAGATAAAAAAGATGATCCTAAATACTATCCTTACCAAAACATGCTCAACCATCTGATAGTTAACTTTATTTTCAAGGATTGTATAGAGAAGGATTACAAGCAAGGTATTATCATCATTCCTAAAGAGTATCTGGTAGATACGAGACAAGGTTCAGTAAAAACCATTTCAAGTAATCCTTCTAACATTTCTCTGTCAATTAAAAATGGTTGAGATATAGCTTTATCCCAGGCACTTAAAAAGTTGATTAACAAGTCTTTTCATATTTCTCAATATCTACTGATGAGAGCCCAGGGCATGAATTGGGATGTTGACCTGAAGGTTTCACAAGAGTATGTTAAGCTGCTTCCCTCTCCAATAGTCATATGAACTACTATACTAATTGAAAAAAAATGTTTTTGTGGAGAGGAAGTGTTCTGATAAGAGATGTATTCTAGCGACAAATGGTGGCATAAAAGACCAATCCTTTCTCCTGTTATCTGACATTTACTTTGCCCCATCAAAGGCAAAGGATTGAAAATTTAATAAAAAGCTTTCTTCTATGTATGATTATCCATAAAGATAAAATGTAAGATGTTAATCCTTTTAAAGAAATTCAAATTTCTATTGAGATTGATGAAAACATTAAAAAAAATTGACCTTCAAAATTTAACCTCTAAAGGGGACATGTAACCTAAGATTATATCAGATAGCGACCTCCCCAAAATTAACTTTCATGGGAGTCCTATCATTATAGATTTATCATATTTTGACACCCACTCAAAAAATAATGATCTAACACCTATGGAGAGTGTTGACTCTACTGTAGTTTTTCCTTATAAGGATGTCGAGTAGGTGCAACTTCATGACAGTAAAGTCTTACCTCCTAGGCTTGCCCCTTAGGATAAAGTTAAATAAGTTGCCTCCAATGATCCAATTCAAATCCCCACTCAACAATTCAATCATCCTTCCATTCCACAGCGTCATAATTCTAATCTCCCCAAGTTTGACAACAATGTTCTGGATCACCTTAAGAAGTTTCCATGCAAGTTTAGCATCTATAATGCCCTCATACTATTAAAAGAAAAAAGGGAGTCTTTAATCAAAGTACTTCTCAACCTAGAGATCTATCTCGATCAATAGGCTTTAACCTTAAAAGATGAAGCCCTATACTTCAAAAGAATCCCAGGAGAGACATTTTTTGATAAAGACCTACTTTTGGGTACTATCGATTATAATTACCCTCTTTATATTACTCTTAATATAGGAAATTTTACATTATCAAGAGTCTTTGTTGATCCAGGTGCATCAGTTAAAATGATGAATGTAAAAACTTTTACCTATTTTAAAGTTGATACCAGTAACCTCACGACTGACAAGTTGGTGCTATGTGGGTTCAACAAGAAAGGTGAGAGGTCTTTGGGTTCGATCTCCCTTATGTTGGAAATTAGAAAACTGAAAACCAAAGCAAATTTCATATAATTGATTTAGCTATGTCCTTTAATGCACTTTTAGGTAAGCCGTGGATCCTCAAATATATGATGGTTCCATCTACCCTACTTCAATTCATCAAGTACCAACAAGATGGCGTCGAATAAATGATTAAGGGTGATTTATAACTATTCTCAAATCAAGAGATTGGGATCTATGAGAATGGTGTGTATTTTATAACAAAAGGGTCCTCCTCCCATTTATAAGTTGAGATGAAAATTGAGAAGGAAACAAATGAGTAAAGTTCTAATCAAAATCAAGAATCAAAAGGATAAAAAGAAAAAAGAAAAAGAAGAAGAAAAATAAAAAAGATCAAGTGAAAGAATTGGATAGCAAATATAACCTCAACATCATGGTCCTTAGGCCTCCAAATATTTTTCCTCAAAGTGGTGGGAGGATGGCCCAATGTGCACGGGACCGAGGTCGTACTTCATTTGAATGAAGAACAACCTATGTATATCTATTCAGAATCAAGTTTTGATGAACAACTAGAAAAATGGGGTGTTATAATTTCTTTTGATTACAAAAACATTAATCCTCCTCCAATATTTGATCACACTTTAGAACAGGATAGTGACCAAGAGGTTGAGACCCTATTCTTGACCCTATTATTGACTGGCAGGGCTTCAGGTCTAGAGGTTAAAGAGGCCCCTAACATAAGAAGTGAAGTAAGGAAAGTGTAGAATGTTTTCCCTAGCTATTCCTCATAAAGGGATGAAAGTGATGTAACCCTTGAGGAGGTAGATTTCAACAAATTAATTGAATTACCTTTTGGCTACTTTCCTTTCTGTGTAAAAAATTATTTCTCCAATGGTTTCATTCTATATCAATAGACTAATGGTAAAACTAAAGACCACAAAAATATTTGGAGAATAAAAATCAAGAAAATTTTGACAAGTGTTTTTGACTTTGGTATCGTTAGTTTATTTGATGACAGAAAATACTGCTTAATGAAAAATTACCATCTTAAATCTCATAATATCCCCATTAAAGTCATCAATCTCCTTGATATACTCTATTTGGAGACTTTAAATTATCCTGGTGAACTTCAAGTTTGAGATGTACACCCTAAGATTAAGGAAGAGATTAAATCGATAGTCAACAAGTTAAGAAAAGTTAACCAGTGAACCAACAATGACCCTCTCCTAACTTTCATAAGTACCTTATTGAGTGAGGATGGGTCTAAGTATCTGATTGAACTTCTTTTTGAATTTTGGGGCTACTTTTCCTAGACATATGATGAAATGCCAGGTCTGACTACTGATGTAGTAGTCCATAAACTTGGAATCCGACATAATGTCATTCATATTAAATAAGCTCCTCAACGTATACATTTATAAATTGAGCAGGAAGTTATTTCTGAAATCAAGAAATTAGTTAAGGATAGATTTATCCGAGAGGAACAATACCCTTCTTGGATAGCCAACGTTGTACTAGTTCAAGAAGAATGGTCAAATTTGGATTTGTTTTGACTATAGGGATATAAATAAGGCATGTCCTAAGGATGAATTTCCTTTACCTATACTAGAGCTTCTTGTAGACATTACCTCTTTGTATGTTATTTTCTCCTTTATTGATGGCCCGTCTTGTTACAACTAAATTAGGATGGCCCTAGAAGATGAGAGAAATCCTACATTTAGGAATCCTATAAGGATCATCTATTATAAGGTGGTGTCATTTAGTCTTAAGAATTCCGATGCAACCAACCAGTTGGACATGAATTGAATCTTTGATTACCTAATCCACAATCAAGTTGAGTGCTACATTGATGATTTGGTTATCAAGAGCAAGGTCAAAGAGGCCCACCTTTATGACTTAAGAGTCATTTTTTAGTTGTTGTGCCGCTACGACCACAAAATGAATCTCTTAAAGTGTGCTTTTGGTATCACCTCAATGAAATTCTTAGGATTTGTAGTGAGGCACCATGGAATCGATTTTGATCCCTCCAAAATCAAATTCTTCTTGAATATGCCCCCTCTTAAATGTCTTACATAATAAAGGTTCCTCCAAGGCTGGGTTGCGTATATAAGAACATTTTTCTCCAATCTATCTGGAAGATGTTAACCCTTCTCTATTTTAGATAAGAAGGATGCTAAATTCATCTAGTATGAGAAATGCCAAAATGTTTTAAAAGAATCAAGCATTATCTTAATAATTAGCAAGTCTTGGCAATCCCTGTTTCAGGAAAACCTCTTATTCCTTAGACCGCTGCCTTCAACGAGTCACTTGGCAGTCTTCTAGCTCAAGTCAATGATGAGGGGAAAGAGAATGCTCTCTAAAACTTGAATTGAAGATTTCTTCTTATAAAAAATTGCATATTTTTTCATTGAGAAGCATCATCTTACAAACTAAGACACTACATGCTTTCTCATTCAGCAGTTTGATTTCTAGAGTCAATCCCTTGCAATACTTTATAACCCAGCTTATATTGACAGGACGTTTAGCTTGGTTGTTTATGATTTTGCCTCAATTTAAAATCACTTTCATTCCCCTGCAAGCTGTGATAGGACAAGCTATTGATGACTTGCTTATGACACACCTTTTGCTGACAAATTCTCCTTTAAATAATAATTTACATGACAAGTAAATATGAGTTTAAAGGAATCCAACGACCCTATCTAGGAACTATAATTTGTTGGTGTCGCATCCTCTCAATGGGGCAAAACCCAAAAATCTACAGTCCCTAGAAAAGCCAGAATTTGCCTAATTTTCATAACACGAGAGAAAGGAATGATTGATTTTTCTTTTCATTTATCGAAGCATTGAAAGAATAACGAAGCTGCATATGAAGCTCTAATAATTGGTTTGGAACTTGCAATCCTAATGGAGATTAAAGAGATTAAAATTTTTGGTGACTCTCAACTAGTAATTAACCAGATTGCAGGAACCTACAAGGTTTTAAATTATAGACTCCTCAAGTATCACAAGTACACTATTCACCTGCTTGAGCGGATCCCTATCATAACTTTTTATAGGGTTCCCTACGAGAGTAATTCTATGGCAGATACCTTAGCAAAGATTGTAAAGGAATTTGCATGCCTGGAAGAAGATTCTATTTCTATAGAGATTCAAGGTCATCAAGTCCTCTCTTCTATAGATTTGGAGCACATCAAAAAACAATCTCCTGGGAACCTTTCTACCGCTTTAGCAACCGACAAAAAAGGCAACTAGAGATGACTATTAATCAACTACCTACGAGGAGGTAAACTTTCCTAGGATAAATCCCTTGCCAACTAGATAAAGAAACATGCCCTATCAAATGCAATAGTCAATGATATATTTTACCACCAATCTTTCAATTAGATGTGGCTAGATTCTTTAGATAAATAAGAAGCCCTGATGATCATAAATGAAGTTTATTTGAGTTTTTGTTCTCATCAATAAAATCCTTAAATGATGTTGAAAATAAAAATACTTGAATACTAATGGCCTACGATGATTGATAATTTCATGAAGTTTGTAAATGTTGTCATCAATGTCAGATTCATGGTGTGGTTTTACATCAGCCACCTAATGTGCTACGTCTTACAATAGCTTCTTAGCCATTAAAAAGTTGGGGCAAGGATATTATTAGACCAATTGGTCCTCCTTTCAAAGTTCATCGCTTTATATTAGCTGTTACTGATGACTTATTAAAATGGGAGGAAGCAATTCCCCTATACAACATAAAGTCACACCATGTTTTAAAGTTCTTTCATAAACATATCATATATCAATTTGATGTATGCAACAGAATCTTATTTGATAATGGAATCATATTTAATAAGTCTAAAAAAATAATAATTTTCTAAGATACCATAACATTGATTAGATATACTAAAAAATCTATTACTCTCGGGCTAGTGGGTTGGCTGAGGCCTTTAACAACACTTTGGTCCAAATTATTAAAAGACCCTTGATGATAATAAACATAAATAAGATGAGAGGTTGGTGGAAGCCTTATGGGCCTATCAAATCACTTACGGGACCCTAACCTAATTCACCCCATTTGCTCTAGTGTATGGGTTTGAGGTCATACTCCCTCTAGAGGTGTAAATTCCCTCACTCAGGGTTCTCATCCAGAATTAAATCATAATTAAGAAAAATGCACAACTCTGGTTAGAATAACACAAAGGCCTTGAAGTGCGCTATCTCAAAGCTCAATAGAGTCTAGAGTTGTATAAGGCCTAAATGGTTCAAGCTCATGATAGGATAGCATGACCTAGAACCATCCAAGTGGGAGACTTGGTCTTAGTTCTTTAAAGGCCTATCTTAGCTCACTGAAAGATTTGTGTTATGTTTGAACTAACATGGCATGGACCCTTCATTATGAAGATAGTTTACAAAGGGGGCTCATATCAGCTAGTAGATTATAAAGGAAATCACCCAATGTTACATGTCAATGGGCATTTCCTTAAGAAATATTATGGTTAATATGTCTCAAATTCTTAATTATTAAATTTTTTTGATATAATGGATTAATTTTGGTTCATTATGTTTTCACTAACAAAGAGATTTTCAAGAAGATCAAAATCGTCAATCAATCATTTTGTGCTCTCTTTTTTTTAAGGTTAAGTGATTCCTTCCATTAATTTTTGATCCTCTATGATGGGTATATTTTTACCCCATCATATGATCTTTCAACCTTGATCCTCATAGAAGGGCATATTTGAATCCCATTATATGATCATTCAGCATTGATCCTCTATGATGGGCATATTTTGAACCTATCATATGATCACTCAATATTGATCCTCTATAATGGGCATATCTTAACCTCATCATACGATCATTCAACCTCAATGCTCTATGATGGGCATGTTTTAACCCCATCATATGATCATTCAACCTTAACCCTCCGTAATGGGCATGTTTCATATTATAATTTGACCTTGATCCTCAATGATAGACATGTTTTGGCCCCCATATGATAATTCAACTTTGATCCTCTGTGATGGACATGTTTTGGCCCCATCATATGATTATCTCACCTTAATCATTTATGATGGGCATATATCGACCCCATCATATGATCATTCAACCTCGATCCTCTATGATGGGCATATCTTCACCCCATCATACAATCATTCAACATTGTTCCTCTATTATGGGCATGTTTTGACCCCATCATATGATCTTTCAACCTTGATTCTATGTGATAGGCATGTTTCAATCTAATCATACGATCATTCAACTTCAATCCTTAGTTTTGGACATATTTTGACCCCACCACATGAGCATTCAACCACCAATCCTCTATATAATGTATATTTTGACCACACAATATGATCATTTAATATGATCCTCTGTGTTGAGCATAATTTGATCTAACCACATGAGCATCCATCTTATACCCTCTATGTTGGGCATATTTTGACCCCACCACACAATCATTTATTAGTGCTGGATAATGCACTATATGGTGCTACCCTAATACCAACATAACTTTGATTATATCAGTTTTGGTTCTTCATTTTCTTAGTATTAAAGTCCCAAATATTTCCCTTCTATTTAGTCACCGCCAATATGTGCACTAGAACTTCATTTTGCTACATATATTAGGGGGTCTATTTATTGACCTCATTTTTTTGTGAGGTCACTAAGACCTACATGGGTTTCTTTCTGGTGACCTAGTGATTGGAAGATTCATACTTCTCAATCATATAGGTCATAGGCAAAACAAAATACAATTTTAATCAAATCTAGTTCCACCCTTCAATCCATTCTCTAGTCTAGCCTTCCACCTACTTTCAATTAACTTTCAAAACATATCCAATCAATCCAAACCATTCAATTGATTTTAATTAATGTAGATAATTCAAACTCATCCATTCAAGTCCAAAATCTGATCTAAGTCCAACATTCCAACCAAGTCCTAAGGTTAAGGACCCAGGTCATGAAACTCTTTTTAAGTGAATTTATTATCACCATAAAATCTAGTCCAATGACCTCTGATTTGGGTGCTACCAATTGTATTTATTTTAAATATATATCTAACAAAAATCCACTAAATTTGAGCCTATTTTGAGGTCCCTAACCCATAAAATTGGATTGATTTCCAAAGGCAATAAAACCTTCAAATATTTATAAATATGCCATTGGACTTCCCATTCAGTAGAAATTGACTTTGGGACTATTTCCAAACCTTCTAATCCTATCCATGACCTTTGTTTTGACTTATTGAGAAGTAACCTACACTTTATTGGACCCAATTTGATTAAATGTTGATCATAGGTCAAAATGACCAAAATGCCCTTTAAAGGGTTTTTGGCCTTTTTCTCAAAATTCAACATGGTCTTCCCATATCTATTTTTAAAACCTATCCCATTGGATCCTAAAAATCATTTGGAATACATTCATTACAAACTTACCCTTTGATTTGACCTGGTTGACCAAGTCAGGCATGGTTCACTAAAATTCCCTTAAGGGATTAAATGCTCATTTCCAACCAAATGATCTCCCCTTGATTTGAAACCTCCTACATTGACTTGATATGATCAACTTGAACTAAATGGACCCAACCCTTGACCCTAAATCAACTTGGTTGACTATGTCAACCATGTTTGACCAAATAAACATACACTTCCACCCATTCAAATCCCCTTACCAAGGCTTTACAAAGCCTACCCAAATCCATGGGGTGACCCATTAGGTTCCTAAGAGACCCCCCCTTGAGAACCCAAGACTTGGACCCACTTGAGTTAGCCATTTGGCATGACCCAAGTGTCCAAACAGAGGTTCTCCTTGATCCAAGTTCCAACCCTAGCCCAATCGGATCAAACCAATGGTGGTATTGTGTCCCCCATGACCCAACACACCTTCCCTAGTTTATCCAACTCTTGGGTCAACTTGGGCTAGGAATTCGCTAATCCAAATGGGTCAAAATCACCATGGGTTGAGGCATTTCCAAACCAACGCCTAACCAGTCTAATTTAACACCTTCATTAGGTGGCCCTAGGTCCAACACACCTACCCTAATCAGCCCCACCCTTAGTTGACTTGGGTCAACCTCTAGGCCAGCCTAATAGCCACCTGCATTAGATGATCCATGACTGAACACACCTCCCACATTAAAACCACCTCATGACTTGACCAAGGTTTTACTTGAAATGATAAAAACCATTCTAGTTTCTGTCAACCTGAGCCTATTTATTTAATTGAGCTCACCATTGAGCTTACCAAACATCCATACATCTTTCCTCCTTAACTCAACCCAGCCCCGAGTTAGTGGTGGCCATAATGAATTAGAAACAAGTTCTTGTGGTCCCCCCATCATCAAGTTCCACCCAAGGCCTTCTAGGCCCTAGTTTCATTGGGTTCAAGCTCACGAGGCACAGGGATGATGTCTCCTTTATCTTGTGATCCATCCAATGGTTGGCCTGATCAATCCTAGCCATCCATGGCCGTGGGAATGTCTTGAATAGGGAATCCCCACAAAGAGCGCTGCATTTGCATCTAAACTTTTGAAAGCCTCCCAGAGCTCTCTGCACATTCCCCACTCATTCCCCAGCTTCCCACACTTATCTTACTAGTAGTTCAAGCGAGCTTTGGTGAAATCTATCCATGTTCTTCTTAAACTCCTATTTTTGGTATACTCCAGCCTAGATGTCTGAAGGAGAAGTATTTTACATTTCCCCCTAAAGCTTCTCGACATAAAAAACCCATTTGTTGGGGCATTTTACATAGTAAAAACCCTTTCTTGAGCTCGTACCTAGGTAGTTGTGGTCAACTGTGAAGTAAACCATCAATATACCAAAATACAACAGTTGGATTGACTGTTTACATTTTCCTAATCAATGAATTTTGTTTTAATTTTTCCAGTGGGATCTTTCAGATTATGTCGGAAAAGCCTTATGATTTCAGGCACCTGTGGGAGGTTGAAGACATAATACCATCTATTGATCCCAATTGACAGCTCAGATTAGATCCCATGGTTTCAGAGGTCATTTAATTATATCTATTTAATTGATGTATAACAACAATATTTAACTATACATTTACATAGTCAATGCTAATGATTGGCTTCCCAATCAAGGGATGCTGCTATAAAGGGGCTAATGACTATGTAAATCTAGTTTAATTAAATCCAAAAATCATGGGAAACTTAAAAAATTCATATCTCTCTTTATACTTAACCAAATAAGAGTTCTTAGGTTCATTGGAAGGATCTCAGGGAGATCTTCAAAAGCCGTATGATCTCAAGTGTAATTATTTTTTTGTTAATATCAATTTCAACTTAAATATTTCTAGTATTATTGCATTTATGTGTCCAATTGGGGTCACCATGGCTTGAGACTTTGGGGAAATGAATTTGGGTATTTCATTGACATGCCTAAAATTTTTATCCTCTGTTTGATGTGTTTAAAGGCATGCTTGACTCAATTTAAACTTTGGGATCATGGTTTGACCCTTAAGTTTAAATTGATATTATGATCTATTAAATAAGAATTAGGACTTTGGTGTTGTTGTGTTAATTATTCTTAGTCTAGGTATATTAGAGCCACTGATTGCACCCCCTCCCTTATCCTAGGCAGGGAATTAAGAATTTAGAAGGTAACTTAGAGGATTCCTTAGTTGGTTTGGTTAACCACTAGAGAATTCTACATGGGCCCAAATTCAAAGGGATTATACCATGAGATCAGCTGATCCCATGATCCAAATTTCACTAGAAATGGAATCCATATTGTTCACCAACTAGGGATCCTAAAATCCCTTCCTAGATTTGGCCTAAAACTTTAATTAATACATATTAAACTCTAAAAATTAACAAAAGGCCTTTAATTTCTCAAAATTGAACCCTAAACTCATGGAAAATAAAAGCCCCAACAGATGACCTTTAATTTAACCTTAATTTAATTTTTAAGGAAACTTGACAATTAAATCAATTAACTAATTAAAAATATTTAAAAATTCCAAAAAATATCTAAATGCCTAAAATCATCCCATTACGTTATTCCTTACCTTTGGGGTTGATTCCAAGACTTTTGGGATTAGTTTGGATAAAAAATCTAAAAATCCCCTAATTATGCAATTTAAGAAAATCCAAAAATACTATAACTTTGAAAAATCACCAAACCTTCTAAAAAAATTCAACTTAATCAAACACAAAGCCATTTAACTTAATTAAAATCTAGCAATTCCTAAAAATGTCAAACCATCAAAATCAAGTCAAAGTGAAAAAGTCAACTATCTAGTCAAGCATAGTTTATAACTAGGGGAAAACTTCAAAAAATCATAACTTAATGTACAAAATTCTAAATTAAGAAAACTCAAAGTCTAATTACTTATATTAAGGTATAATATATAATAAATATATTAAAAATTTAAAAATCACTTTAATTCTAAAAGTTAACTTTTAACCCCTTAATTAACACATTTAAATAACTCCAATAATTCCAAAATTTCCAAAATCCAATAATTCACTTAAAATTCAAAAACTTTTAATTTGATCATTTAAATCACTAATCAATGAATTGGATTAAAATTTATCAACCTTTAATCCCTAAGAGATTAAATCCACTAAATCAACCTCGATTATTACTAGGTAACCTAATCCTACGAGGCTATTAGCTTAGCCCCAAGGAAGGTGAAATAAACTTCATGGCCTCGACGAGAAATGATGATAGTAATTATTTAACCATTTAAATATACATAAATCAAGCTTTAACACATTAATATCTAAAGCCAAACTTAAATTTCCCCTTCAACCTTTAGCAAACTCAAACACTAGATAACTTCAACAAATTACCCAGCTTAGGATTTACCCCAGCCACACAACTTTTTGCACACACTTTAGATGGTTTTTACGCAACCAACTCTAGTTTAGGCTAGGCTGATGTTTACTTTAACCACTATGTGATAAGTTTTTTGAGTTTTTATTGCATGTTATGATTGAAAATATATTGATGTCAGTGTTTATTTACTTTAAGTGCAATCTATGAAATGATGTGATAAGCAATATTTTACCCTTAGGCTAGGACCAATCTGGTTACTTCCTATGTTTTTTGCCGATGGCCACGTTCGTGTAAGGAAATAAAGAAAGCTAAATTAATAATAATTATAAATATTACATGTGCTTCTGCTGCTTAGCCACCAAATAAATAGGAGCGTGGCAATTATGATTTATCTTTTTTATTGCACATATATACAAATTGCTTGGGATTTATTTGATTTTAAATGCTTAAGATTACATTGTAGGACAGTCAAGATTTTTTCATTTTAATATGAATATAATTTATTTAAGGTTAAGAGTTCTAAAATGTAGACGTTTGAGTTAGGATACATGTATCCAAAATTGGATTCCAAAGAGGATAGGAACCTCATTTTGGGGATAGTACTTTACCATTTGGACGCCCAAATTTGGATCATTTCATTACCCATAGTGAAAAGAATAACCCCCCTTTTGGCGAAGGGTTTTCTTTTTCATTTGGTATAGAGGTAACAAAAATCCAAGGAGTTGGAAGAAGAGGAGGACAAAGAGCTGGCAAAGAGTATTCGACTCAAATTCAACTAGAATCAGTCCTAGGATTAGAATTTGGGTTTGTGATTTTTGGTACCCAGCCACTTTTTATTTATTTAATATCTGGGTTGTAATAAACATGTAAATTTCCTATGGTCCTTTATTTAATTGATTTTATTGATGTTTTTGATTTAATATGATTATGATTACGGTTACCTATTTTTCTTAGTTTTTTGGTGAATTGCATGTTGTTTTATTTTAGCTTAGATATGCGGAGGCACATGAGGGTATGCTAAAATGTTTTTCTACTTAAAACTAATTAAATTTTTTAGGCTAACATAGAAACTCAAATGATCTAATAAGTAAGCCCAGGATCTCAAGGAGTCAGCATAAACATATTATTTACTTCTCTTTCTTACAAGGCGTCTCTTTACCTGTAGGTTCTAACATACACTAGCCTTTGAGGGTACAAATCTGTCAAGGTGAAATTTTGCAATATCTAGGGAAAAAAGATTTTTAACCTTTTTAAAATTGATTCATATACATTTTTTTACATTTAATCGAGTTGATTAACAAGCATTGAATTAGAAACTAATTAAATGAGTCTCAAATTATAATTGCATTTCTTTTTAAGCAATTTCACCACACATAAGTCAAGTGATCAATTAGGATTTAATCTAGACGTCAGTCTTAATTATAAAAAATTTTAATTATAATGTCAATGCCACTGTTTCATAAAAATGAACAGACTCATGGATTTTAAATAGACGAGGTGGTTAGTTGGCTCCCCAATCTAGGCCAGAGTAAGCCCAGATTTTGCACTGCATTAGCTAGGTTCAGGTTAATGTGGCTTAGTACCCAATTTAGATTTAGGATCTAAGAAAGATTTTTAATCATAAGACCCCAACCTCTATTAATATAATTCCTAATTTCTAATAAAACAATTAACTTAAATTAAAGTTTTTCTCCATCTAAAATTTAAAGCCCAACAGTTAGTTTAGGTTGGGACAATTATGAATTGTTTCAGAATCTCAAAGTTTCTCTTACCTCTTATCCTTTAAATCTTGATATAAGTGCTCCAATTTTATCCAGTCCTAATTGAGAATCCAAATTCAACATCTTTGATTCCAATCCTTAAATTCTCTGAAGAGAATTTTGACTGTTATATTAATCTAGAGTATTCGTAGGAAATCTTGGTTTCCTATGATGTAATTAACTATAAGGACTTGAGCTCATAGGAGATTTAGAACCCATATCCACTTTTTAAAATCAAATTTCAAAATTTAATATTCTCCTTTGGGAAAAATGAAATCAACAATGATCATTATCATCAAGTTTGAAAGATCGATGAAAGTGATATCTTCTTCACTCAGGGAGATATATCATTTATCGTAGTGTTATCAAAAATGAAAAAAATTGATGTTTCTTCCATGTTATAATAACTAAATATAGGTGGAACCAAATTTTGACCATTTAAGGTCATATGTAGTTCTTCCTTGGATTTGATTATTACAATCAGGGTGAGATTTTCAGCTTCATTATCTGAACCCATTTAGGAATGATATCTTCACCTCCCGAGGTAACATATCATTCATTGTGATGCGTTCAATTTTAAAACTAAAATTTTGAATTAAAATTCCCAAAGAAAACTAATCTTTTCAAAAACTACTTTCCAACCCAAATAATACATTCAAACTCTAATGAAGAATAATGATCATCATCAATGGATTTGTTGAGTTGTGGATCCTCTGATGAAACATAGGCTTCCATCAAATCCATCTCACAAACTTCAGCATCCTTACCTTCCAAAGCTTTCCAAAAGATGCCCTATTTAGCAACTTTCTTACCACCACTCCCCTAGCCTGAGTGGGGAGAATACTAACAGGTACTTCCCCTCACCATTCCTTCCAGAGTATGGTATTCACTAAGCTCATGGATGTTATTCTAATGGTGAAAAATCATATATACATTCAAATTTATATCTTACCAAAAAGTTCCCAGAGCGTAGGGAAAAGGCTTAATGAATTTTCATCTTTTTTTTCATTTTGTTTCTAGGTACTTTTCGTGGAGTAAGGAGGGAAGCTGATAAAAAGATAACTTTCTTTCACACTAAGGAGTCTAGCGCATACGTAGTTTTTTAGTACCTAAGGACCTTGGCTCACATAAGGAGTACTCCAATATTTTTTTCTCAGTGTCAACCTAGAGGGGACTTTGATGGTTTAGCACTACTTGGGTGATTACAGTAGATAATTATGTAATATATAAGCTAAGGTTTGTTAGTTTTTACATAAGAAAAAGGGGGGGAAATTTTTTTTTTTTCTTTTTTTGAAAAAATGCATAAAGAAATAGCATTAAAATAAAAAGAAGCTAATACAAGCTAATAGCATCACATTCCTCCTTTAATAAAAGAAAAAAAGGAGGAGGAATGTGTCCCATACTTTGGTTTCAAGCATTTATACAAAAAAGAATCTTCATCGTTCACATATTTCCATGCAATTTTAGTTCTTAAAGAGTCCACCTTTTTGTGCACAAGAGTTAAGACCTCGTCCCCCAAAATGCTATGGTTTACACAAATTCTCACAACTAACAAAATGTAAACCAACTTCATTCTTCTCCTTGTGCCAAATAAACTCTCTACAAGCTTTGTCTATCTCAGCAAAGATACCAACTGGAACCAAAGAATGTGTGAAATAAAAAACTGGAAAAGAAAGGACCGTCGATCTAGCAAGAGTAAATCTCCCTACAAGAGAAATAAACTTGCCTCCCTAAATATCTAGCTTCCCAAGCACTTTTTCCAACAAAAAATTGAAATCTGAAGCCACCAATCTTTTTAATGCAATTTTAACTCCTAAGTAATAGAATTCCTTCACATTCTTAAATCCCATTACCCAGCAATCTTCTTCTTTCTTCTTCTACTAACAGCTTTCCCACAAAAAATAGAAGACTTATTATAATTAATTTTTTGACCAGACCAATTACAATAGTCCAATAAAATACTCCTAATCCTCTTGACCATCTTCATGTTAGCTTAAAAAAAATCAAGATATTGTCTGCATAAATCAGAAGAGATATCCTAGGAGCATTATGATGAATCTTAATCCCTATCTCCATCTCTTCTTGCATTAAAGCATTAGATAATAGTTGAGAACATAAAACAAAGAGAAAAGGAGATAAGGGACAACCTTGTCAAAAACCACTGTAAGCCTTGATCCAATTAGAAGATTTGCCATTGAATAATATAGAGAACCTTGGATAATGTACACATTCCAAAATAAGCTTTGAAAAGTGTAAAGGGAAGCCAAAATAAAGTAAAATCTGCTCCAATGTTTCCCAAGACATGTCATTACAGGCTTGCTCCATGAATATTTTGAAGGAAACTAATCCTTTTAAAGATTTAGAAAACCTAAATTTATGGAAAACTTCTTGAGCAATTAAAACATTATCTTATAGAGACTGGCTTTTAATGAAAGCTGGTTGATTTTTTGAAACCAGTTTTGGAACTAGATTAACAAATCTATTGAGAAGTATCTTAGCCACAAGTTTATACATTGTTTTGCATAAGCTTATAGGCCTGAAATTTGAAGGTGTCATAGGCAACTCCACCTTTGGTACGAGTACAATCAATGTAACTTTCCAATTGGATTCCATCATACCCATAGAAAAAAAACCTTTTCAATGAATTCCATACATCTAATTTAATGATGTGCCAATAGAATTTAATAAACGAATGAGTAATACCATCAACACCTAGGGATACTCGTCCTCGAAATGGCTGACAGCATCATAAACTTCCTCCAGCTTGAGCTCGGAATTAAGTGCTTCTCTATCAGAATCTATTAAAATCTCTCTCGGGCTTGGCCAATTATTCAAAGAACAAGATCTGTAATTCCAC
This sequence comes from Dendrobium huoshanense, assembly GCA_016618105.1. Lineage (NCBI taxonomy): Eukaryota > Viridiplantae > Streptophyta > Magnoliopsida > Asparagales > Orchidaceae > Dendrobium > Dendrobium huoshanense. The sequence goes on from CM028353.1 coordinate 6,607,973, forward strand.
TTGGTTTGGAATAATTTGAAAAAAATCTCTTCAATTTGGGCTTGATCCTTCACAAAATCTCCATTTCCATCTTTAATATTGAAAATATAATATGTGTTTCTTCTAGCATTAGCAAAGGAATGAAAAAACTTTGTATTCAATTCTTCATCCTTTATCCATCTTACCTTTTCTCTTTATCTCCACCAAGAGTTTTGTCGAGCTAAAGTGCAATTAAGTTCATTAATTTTGGATTTGAGAAGCAAGATCGTTTCTTCAGAAAGGCTTCCAACCAAAGACTCCTCCATTTTTAGATCAAGTATATCTTTTATAAGATTTTCCTTCACAAGATTGAGGTCTTTCAATTTTGTTTTACTCCAAAAAAAAAAAGAGCTTTCAAAGCCCTTTTAAATTTGATATCAAGCCTATTTAAATGGTGATTAGCAATGTTTTTGTTCCAAGCTTTTTGAATAATAGCAGTTGAAGCATAGTGAGAAGCCTAAGTATCTTCAAATTTGTTGTAGCCATTTGGTTTCGGTTGATCTTCCCATAATTTCATCATAATGGGGAAATGATCTGAAGCTACACGAGGGATATGATGAACCACCAATAAAGAATTAGACTCAAGAGCAGATGAATTAACAAAGCCCCTGTCTATTCTTTCTAAGATTCGAGCTCCACCTGATTTGTTACTGCACCAATTAAATTTTGGACCAATAAAACTTAATTCATGATAATCAAGGTTAGCAAAAAATGATTTCATTTCCTTTGAGCCTTGTGAGAATTCAAATCCTCTTCCTCCTTTTTTTATCACTTTTGGATAATAGGCAATTAAAATCGCCACCCACCACAGAAGGATTATCAAGAAGAATATACTTCTCCAATCGAATCCAAAGATCCCGCCTTTTATAAGTATCTTTGTTTGCATAAACAGTAGAAATCTTCCCAACTCCCTTTGTTTTGAATTTCTAAATCACCAATTATACATTGACAAGAAGAGAATAAGGTATTAAAAGAAGCAAAAATTGTATTCCAAAGAATTAAGATCCCTCCAAATAAACCCTCAGAAGGATAATGAAAAAAATTCCAATCCATCCCGATTAGACCATTGATATCTTTTCTATTCATAGAAGAAACTTTGGTTTCTAACAAACCAATAAAACCCACACCATTTTGTTTAACAAATTCTATAAGATATAGAGAAGCATGGACTTTCCTAACTCCTCTACAATTCCAAAAAACAATGGAGTTCATTGATTAGAAGCCCCAATCCTCTTGCGTTTATTTCCCATCTATAATCTTCTGTTTCTATTCAGTACTTTAATTTGTCCAAGAGTTTTGAGCTCCTTTCCCAATTTCCTTTTGACAGAGTTATTTTCCACTTTAACATTCTCAACTGTTAAAGCAACATCCTTCAATTTAGGAGATGACACATTAACATCATCATCTATATTTTTCCCCATAATAATTTCAACATTGTTCACATCCTCATCTACATTGTTAAGAATATCAAACATATTCATATTCAAAATTATAGGATGAGAAGCAATATTATTCTTACTTGATGAATTCCCATTTTCACCCAAAGAGAAATCAGCAACATTGAGTGGCATTTCTTCCAGGATTTCTCCATCTTCCAGGCTTATATCATTTACTATTGCAATATTAGCATCTTCAACACAACAAGATCTTTATCTTTCCTATGATTAACTTCCTTCAGATCAGTAACCAAAGGCTTGCATTTTCCATTAGGAACAAAATTTCTAAAATTAGTATTCTGGACTGGAACATGACTTGGAACAACACCTGGAATAACTCTCCATACTTCTCTAACAGCACTTATAACAGCACCTAGAACAGGTCGTTGCATCACCTTATTTGCATTATTTGGAAATCTTCTTTTTCCCATATCTGACATGCATCTAAGGACCATACCCTTTCTCTTCCAGGTCTACAATAGCTCCTTCCTTCTCAACAACAAATGCATTTTGGCTAGCAGTAGCCACATCCAAAGAAGGCACATTGGATTTGTCTTTAATCTCTTCAATCTTAGAAACATGACATTTTCCTATCAAGTGGCCAATTTTCCCACACTTGAAACAAAGTTTAGAAACTTTTTCATATTCCACTTTTTGATAAAATTTGCTAGATTCACCTTCCACCCACACTCCCAAAGGAAGTTGTTCGTCTAAATTTATGCGAACACAAATCCTAGCAAATTCTCTTCTATTCCATTGAAACATGTTTCCATCTAGTAAAAAAGGCTTCCCAACTTGAGATGCAATTCTGTAAATGTTGATATCATCTTAGCAATATAACGATAGATTAGGAAGTCTAATCCACACTGGAGCCGAAAGACCCTTCAAGGAATTTGTTGAAAAAGTAGGTGACCAATTGTCAATACCAACAATATGACCTTTAACAAACCAAGGTCCTTCGTTTAAAATTGATTCCATAGTCTCGGCCTTCTCACATGAACAAAGAGCCCAATCTTATCCCAACATGGTAAGTCTAAAGCTCCCAAAACAGCTCTATTATCTTTTTAATTCACTATTGATCACATAAAATGGTATGTTGTCACCAAAAACTTTGATGACAAGAGCATTCTCCAATCTTCTAGAATTCTCCAACACATTTTTGTTATGCAGTTTCACTGTTTTTCCATCTTCAGCCAAAAATGAACCTAAGTTCAAGTTCTCCACTTTAACATTAGCACTGCTCGCCCAAGCATTTGTCTTTAGATTGCCCATTTTATCAGCTATCTCATAAGGAGATATCTTGTTGGAAGTATGTTTTTCAGAGTTCAATTCTCCTGAAATACAATGCCTAACATGCTCCAAGTCATTTTGTAATGCTAATGAATTCTTCTTATCTGGTTGCAGCTCAACAACAGATATCTTATCTGCATCTCCAAGAATTTATCCAATCACAGCAACACAGTCATTTGCATTTGCACATTTTGAAATTTGATCACTAGGACTACAAGGAGTAGAATTACAGAATCTACTCACATGTAATTTAAAATCTGAAGAAGTAGAAGCATTTGGACTCACAGAATTAAGTTTCAGGTTTTTAAAATCATTTGGACTTTTCATTCCATCATCGGTAAGAACATTTTTCCCTTTACCAATTACTGGAATTACCTTCTTAGTAGTTAAAAAGGTTCCTTCATTAATAATCAATGGCTTCTCTTTAACAATCAGCTGTTGATTTCTTCCTGACGAGAAATCAGATGAGTAAATTCTATCAGTAGAATTTGAATTTGGAGGTTCATTCCTCCCAGCCATAGCAGTAGAATGTTTATCATCACCCATCCTTCATTGTCCGATGATCGGAGATGGATCAGCGACGTGAATGATCAGTGAGAAAAAATAGGAACGAAGGAATTTGAAAATCACTTTCTCACTCTAAAAAATGGCTCTTTCTCACTCTAGAAAACATTTCTTCAAATAAGGGAATCCAGGGAAAACTTATTTAGTGGTTATCTTCTTATGATTCAAAATGTTTCCTACCGCTAGTCACTCGAAGGGGAATATGGAGAGAAATTCTTAATAGAAAGATTACTTCCCTTCACATTGGGGGCTCTAGAAATTGTGTAAGTCTTGAGCAACTCGGGACCTCATCCCACCATAGCAAGTTGTCCAATCTTTTCTTTGAGCTTGAACTTGGAAGGGGACTTGATGGTCCAACACTACTATGGTGATTTCAGTGCATTAAGATGTAGTCAAGAAACTATGGTATGATAGGTTTCTCCTTGAAAGGATCTCTTGAAGAGTTCTCATTATATCATCTACATGTTCAAACTTAGTATCTCAGGTTTCTTGAGCATTTGAAGAGATGATTTTTGTAAGTGACTAAAATTGATGTTTTATTTTGAAACAAGGTTTTTCATGAATAGAAAAGAATTTTTTATAGAAAGAAAGAGAAAAAATAATATGGAGAAAGTGAAGGAAGGTACTTCCATTATAGATAGAAAAACTTCTTGTCATCGATGCTTCAAGTCCAAGATATTTCTATCCCATTTTGGTTCTATAGTTGATAGGCTCCAGGATTGTCTTATCTTTTGATAATGCAAGGACCTTCCCATGTAATAATGAGTTTGTTGAGCATAGTGTGAAGATTAGATGTGCTAATTTTTTAGGATTAGACATGCAAATTATAGTATTTAATAGTTCTTCTCTTTATCTCTTATTGTTGGAGCATAAATTTCACTTTTAGTTCCTATAATAATCAATGGGTATTTGATAGCTTTCTTATTTGAATGTTTCTCAAATTCGTTGTGTGGATTATGATTCACATCTAGCACCCTTTGTCTTGGAAATTTAATTTCTATTGGAAGGACAAACTCAATGTCATGTGAGAGTGAAAAGGGGGTGTGCCCTGTGGCTATTGATGGGGTTATTTTTAGTTCACATAGTATTTAAAGGATGAGTTATGCTCATTTTCCCTTCACTCATTTGACCTTATTCTTGAGAAGGTTAAGTATAAGCTTGTTCGTGAATTCAATCTATCTGTTAGCATATAATGTTCATCTAAATGAAGTTCTAAACCATGGAAAAAGTTATGTGGGAAAGTTGTTTAGCTTTGTTCCACTTGGTGAAATAGTCAATCATAACTTGGATGAATTTTTTCTGCCCTGTTAATGGAAAAAATGGTCCTAGCTAGCCCATTCCCCATGTGGGAAATGGTGAGGGGCTCATGATTAAGTACAAATTATGAGAAGGTTGAAGTTGCAACAGAGCAAACATTTGATATTGTATGCATTTTTTAGAAAATTCTTCAATATATTTTCTTAGGGTCGATTGGAAGTTTCTCTATATAAGATTCTTATGAGTGATCGTGCATCAACTAGAGTGGCTTTCATATTTTCCTGAGTGGACCTTAGATAATAAAGCTTTCTTTTGATCTTCATATATGCATTTAAGGTTGAGTGAGGGTACTAAACTTCTAAAAGAATGTTTCCAATCAGCAGATATTTGTTGCCTTTATCTTGAATCATTGGGTGTCACCAACCTCAAGATCTACTTACCCATTTTTAATATATTTAATGTAAGAGTCCATCCATCTTATTTGACATAGAGCTCAAGGATTCTTTTATGCTTATATTACTTCAACTTATATGATAGCATGTGTTGAAACCCGTATGACTAGTTGATTGTCAATGCTCCCTTGCTTGGAAAGGAGGTCAGCAAGTTGAATAATAATCCTAAGAATTTCAATGATTTTGAACTACTTAATCTTGCCTATTTCTATTTTACTTTGAATAGGTATTTTGAGAGTATCTCATCTTAGACTTTTTATTCACCATTTATCTAGTTTACCATGAGCTACAAGTTTGAGTATACTTTTAGTCAATTCACGCCTAGTTTAAAGGCATATCACAAGCCTATGAGTAAAGCTCCATACTTAGCCTAGTTTTAGGTGCCTTTGATTTTGAATTTTGGCTTGGTTAATGATTACTCTTATAGTACTTTTAGAAATGATATATGTACAAACTCCTTGCTCGCCTAAGGCACCATCTATATATAACATACAGTGAGGTTATGTTAATATTTTTTAGTTTATACTTTAGTTGATGGAGTCTATAGGAAGTTGGTGTGTGCTTGAGCCTTAAATGTTATCCTCGACATATATGTGATATCAAATTTACTAAAATCTATAAACCATTTGAGTAATCAGTCTGATTGATCTAGTTTAGTGAGAGATGCCTTAAGAGGATTATAAGTTACTACGTGAATGGAATGGGTCTAGAAGTAAGGTCCGTGGCTTAGCTAACAAGTTTCCATGCAAGCTTTTCCATAATGGGGTACCTTTTCTCCAAGCCTCGGAGCATATAGCTTACGTAGTAGATAGACCATTATTCTTCCCTTCTACTTTGACAAGCACAAAATTGGTGGCATCTTTATCGGCTATTAGATAACAATGAATTTTCAATCACTCTAGGACTTTGAATAAAAGGTTGTGAAATGAGGAGAATTTTTTAGTGTTGGAAGGAAGCCTCGTAGTCATATCCCCAAGAAAATTTCTTTGCAATTTGGAGAAATTTAAATAAGGAATCACATGTCTATCCCATCATAGAGATGAAATATATGAGTTAAATAATCCACCCAATGAGTCGCTATACTTCCTTGACAATTTTGGTTATCTTCATATAAAGTATAGCTTATTCTTTATAAATATTGATTTTGATCCCATTGAGTGTAAGAAGAAACCCTAAAATATTATGTGCTGTCTCTAAAGGTGCATTTCACAGCAACCAGACCTAACACCATTTTAGAGCTCCAACAGTGACATGATGTAAATGTGAGCAAAGTTTATTCTGCTAAATTGTGCTCATATTACAACCATTGCGCTCTCGTGCTCTTTAGCGATTTGGTGGCAATCTAGGGTTCCATCTCCCAAGATCTTCTCTCCACTCCTAGCATCATTTCTTTGGTTTTTCACCTTGATTTGTTCTTTTGTTGTTTTCTTGGTTGGTTTTACATTTAATTTTGATTTTTTTTTTTTTTGAGTTTGTTGGTTTGGGAGATGATGACTTCTTCAGTATACATCCCTCCGACTGCTTCTATTTCTAATGGAAAGTCTCAATCTTTTAAGGAAGTTTTGGCCAATTCTTCCTCTTCTTCTACTAAGCTTCAATTTGTTCAAACTTTGTTTAAAGGATGTCCAACTTTGATGTTCAATGATTCTGTTGTGTCACAATTGGTCGCCCGCTTTGCTCTTACTTTGGTTAGAAAGTTTCTTCTCATGCATTTGAATCTAGATGTCATTCTTAAGTTCTTTGTTAATCTGAAATTATCGAGATCTTTTCATATTCGATTGTTGGATCCAATACATGTTGTGATTCAACTAAAAAATGATTTGGACTGTAGTCATAATTTTTCAGGGCTATCCTACTATATTCATGCTTGTTAAATGAGATTAATCAAATGGACACTAGATTTTTTATGCCCGTGAGGAATCTCCTATTGCCCATGTGTGAATCTCCTTCCCAAATCTGACACTTCATTTTTGAACTGTCAAATTTTATTTTGCTTGGCTTCAATTTTTGGTAGGCCCTTGTAGATGGATCAAGCTACGACATCTATATCTCGTCCATATGTGGCCCATGTTTTAGTTGAGCTGTATATTTCTAAAAAGCATCTTAATGATATTTGGATTGGTTCAGAATTGAATGGTTATTTTCAAAAGTTGAATTTAAAAAATTATCCTTTTTTTGCCATCATTGTAAGATGTATGGTCTTGGGTTAAATGAGTGTTACAGGCTACATCCACATCTTCGGAAGGAGAAGGATTCCTCCAAACAATCCACTTGAAAGGATATTCCTTCAATTGATCATGATAATATGACTCATATTCCTGATGTTATTGAGTGAAATCTTCCTAAAGTGCAGGATAATGTTGAGGAATCTATACAACTTGTCATACCTCATAATGAACCGCATTCCACTAATGTTATTGAACCTCTTATTGGTCAAGAAGAAAATCTTAACCCTATCTCTTCTTTAGTATATGGCTCTCAAAATGTGGATGAACAAATGTTGGCTATCACTACTAATCAAAATATTATTCCTTCTTCTACTACTTGCGTTATTAACAAAAACTTGCCTGATATGGAGGTTGTGTTATTAAATGTTGGTTGTACTAATAAGGTGCATTCTCAATCTATTGTGAATGAACAAGAGGATGGCCATATCAGTTTGGTGGAGGCTAATGTTGGAAGTGAATTGAATAGTAAAATTTATGAGGAAGAGGGCACTATCTTCGAGGCGGGTGAACTGCCTTAGGAAGTGAGATAGGCAGGTATGCTCAATGATAGTAAGTTTTCCTTGAATACTCAATATCAAAGTGATGTCTTTACTGATACTAACGATATTGATATTATGGTTAAATGTTTTTCTAAAGATGAAAATGACACTAGTTACATCAAGTTTCATTGTAGAAGAGGGAGGAAGAACAAGAACATCATTTTACAATCTCCAAGAACCACCCGATTGAATACTAGTCATTAGTCTCCTATTTTTTTATGTTTAATTATATTATTTAGAATGTTAGGGGCATTGGGTGTCCCTCTTCTAAGTTAAGAGTTAAATATTTATGCTGCATTTATAATGTTTCTATTCTTGTTTTACTTGAACCTCTTATTTCCTTTGCTAAATTACTTGGTGCTACTAGATTTTTGGGTTTTAAATATGCTATTTCAAATGTGGCAAATAAGCTTTGGGTGCTATGGAAGGATCTGGTTCATATAGATGTTATTGGAGATTTCACTCAAATTATGCATTGTAATATTGAGATTTTAAATTTACACTGTTGTTCCTCTTTTGTTTATGTTGCTTCTTCTCATTATACTAGGAAGAGTTATGGGAGCAACTTATCAACTTTCATAGTATTTGCAACTTGCCTTGGCTTGTTGGAGGGGATTTAAATACTATCTCTAATCCTTCTGAATGTATAGGGGCTCTTCTCCTAACTATCAATCTTTGGAGGATTTTGCTAAGATTTAGATGTTAGGGTGAGAGGTGGCAACATGATTTTTAAACTTGATATTTCAAGGGCTTATGATAACATTAATTTGAAATTTCTTTACAATATTATGTATTTGTTTGGTTTTGACTTTAATTTTATAAATCTTATTAAAAATTGCATCGATGGTTCTCAATTTTCTATCATTGTTAATGGTAAAAGCAATGGATTTTTTAAAACATCTCATGGTCTTAGATAGGGTGGTCCGATATCTCCTGGCCTTTTCATTATTACTTATGATTATTTATCTAGAAGCCTTGCTAACCTCTTTGCAAATTTTTCTAGGCTCTATTTTAGAACTTTGGATGGTTTTCCTATTTCTCAATTCTTTTTTTTATAGATGATTTTATTATTTTTATGAATGCTTATGTTAATAGGATTAATAAACATAAGTGTTATTTTATTCCTTATAAGAAAATGCCTTATGATCGTATTTTGGCTATTAAAAATTTAACTAGTTTGTGCAAGGCCTTTTGCCCATTAAATGCCTTGGGGTGCCTCTTTTTAAAGGTAAAAAAAAAAGACTTTTCTTTTTGATGATTTAATTATTGCTATGCAGAACAAACTTCTATCTTAGGATTCTAATTTTTCAAATTTTTTTCCTACTTAGGTGGTTTGCAACAACATTAATAAGCTTTTTAATAATTTTTTTTGGAAAGGGGTTAGTATCAACTCTAAAATTATTTAGTCCTCTTAGGACAAGTGTTGTGGTCTCCTGGAAGAAGGATCCTTGGGGTGTAAGAGTATGAATAATTTGTTGTATGCTTTTGCTTTTGAGTTATGGTATAACTTTCATGCTAATGTGAGACTTTCGTCGAATTTTATGCTTGCTAAATATTATGTGGGTAAACATCCGACTACTTATTATTTTAACCAAGGTGATTCTAGAGTGTCGCAAAGACTGTGCAAAATTAAATGGGTTGTTGAGCCCTTTATCTATTTGGGGCTTGGTGGTGGTGTCATTTTATTTTTGCAATATCGTTGGTTGGGGGGCCAATCTATTGACTCCCTAACTAACAACTATTCCTATGTGGTGGTTAAGGTGAATTATTTCTTTTATAATAATTATTTGGATTATGAAAAGCTTATTAATATTATTAATGATTCTATCTTTCAACAAATTTTGAAACTCCCCCTAAATACTCAATCTAATTATTTACTTTTTATGTGGCTTGTCTAAAGATGGTGGCTTTAGATTAAAGGATGCTTGACATGCCTTTAGATCTAAGAATGTGATTACTAATATTTTTTATTTTCTTTGGCATAAAAGTATTCCTTCCACGATGGCTATTTTTGTTTGGAGAATCTTACATAAGTTCATTCCTTCATATGATAACGTAAGTAAAAAAGGTTTTACTTTACCATCCGAATGCAAATGTTGTTATCATGTCAAAAATATGTATATTTTTTTCTTTTGGGTCCTTTAGCTGTTAAAGCATGGATTTATTTTGATGACATTTTTCATTTGAATTGATTTAATACTAAAATTTCTATTAATGCTATGCTTAAATGTTGGTTTATCAAATCTAAAGGCTATATCAAAAATGTTATTCCTTCTCTCATTTTGTAATATTTATGGTTGGATAAGAATAATTCTATCTTCAATAGTGTTAGTATGAAGCACCATAGGATTATCCAGAATGTAAAAGATAAGATTTTTGCTCTTTTCTCTGTTAAGTTACTCTTTGTTAAGAATTTTAAGAATTATCATTCTACTGCATCTGATTTAGGGAGAAAGCTGGAGGTTGATCATCTTCCTAAAGACCATAGGCTTATCTATTGGTAAAAAAACCCATCTTAATTCCTATAATGAATATGGATGGTACTATCCTTGGGTTCTTTTCGGGTTGTGGGGGGGTTATCAGGGACTGTCATGGTAGTTTCATTATGGTTGTTGCTAGTCCTTTACAGAATTATGAGGTTAAAAAAGCTGTCTTTTTAGCCATACTCTATGATTTAAGGCTTTATATCTCTCTTAATTTAATTAGCATTAGTATTGAAGTTGATTCTATGTATTGTTTTCAATTTTTAAACTCTGTTGAGGAGTCGGTGTGCAATTCTTCTCTTTTTTATCTGGTTAGGGATATTAAGAATTTTTTGATCTTTATGAACTATTCTCTCTCTCTTGTTCATAAGGAAGGTAATACGTGTGCCAATTAGCTTACCAATTAGGGGAGTGGATTGCAGTGTATGTGTAATTTTACTACTACTAACCTTCCTGATCCGCTGCGGGGTCCTTTAAGATTTGATAAAATGGGTGTTCTTTATGTTAGAACCTAATTTGAGATGTTGGCTGGAATGTTTTGTCCTGTTTTAATTGCTTCTTGGGGCTTGCTCTCAGATTTCTTCCTGGGTCCTATTCTTGTGCTATTTTCTTTTATTGATGCTCTGTTTTTATTTGGTTTGTAGCTTTGGTAGATGGTCTGGTGTTGTAACTATTGAAACTTATTAAATATGAGTTAGGTTATTAGACCTGAGCTTTTGTCCCAATGGCTAACCAAGAGTGGGGGTGAATTGGTAATTTTTTAAAAAAATCTCCTCTTAAATTAAATTTGAAAGTTTAAATCGATGAAATACTTTTTTTTTTAATTTTAAAAACTATTTTTCAACCACAGATAATAGCAAGACATAAAAATAAAAAGCAGCGAAAAATATCAGTGGAAAATAGAAGACATAAAATTTCAGTGGAGTATGGGAACTTAGCTTCTCTTTCTTGTAAATCATTAAATCATTAAAATTCCTATGTTTTAGAATATGGTTTATACTTGATCTAGGAAAATCTTGGTTCTTTATTATCACTTTTACAGTAATATTCTAGTTGATATATTTCATGCTAGCAGCCTGAAAATTTTAAGTTTCCTTCATTGGCCTTTTTTCCTTATGTTTGCCAACAGTTCTTCACCTCATATCAACCATCATCGGCTTCTCACTTGACTACTAGCAGCACAACCTCAAACTATCTCCTTAAGCTCTCCACCAGACCATTGATCTACATTGGACTTCAACCCAATCGTCAATCATCGCTGGATTTCCTCTCAAACATCATAAAAAATTTTGCCTATCTACTGACAATCTCTATCCTCCTTTCGAGTACAAATACCAACAGATTTTCTCAAATCACCCTCACTTCTAAGAGTCTATTGTCCTTATTCTATCAAAATTATTTATCAAGAGAATAAATTCTCATCATTACTTCTTCTGCATAAAAGAAGAGAACTGAAGTTCGATAGGAAATTCCACCTATCTCAGATAGTGGAAGGCCTTTGAAGTAAGAAGGAAATTGAGGAAGAAAGAAAGGAAGCTTAATTTCTAACTTCTATACAAGAGAGGGGCACTAAATTTAAGAAGGGGATGCCACCTACCAAAAATAATGGAAAGCATCGACTATGAGTCCTCTATTTAAGGATTTCTAACACTCTTATTAGATATGTTTTGCTACATAGTCTTCTTGAGAGGAAGCTTAAGGGAGAGAAGAAGGAGATCTTGGTGAGAGAAGAAAGGGAGATTTTGTGAGGGAAAAGTTGTGAGGTGATTCACAAGGTTGCTCTAAGCAAGGATCTTGCATAGTACCTACAAGCATCTGCTTGGAATCTTTGTGGCTTTGGAGAAGAAGTTCTTCAACAAATATCATGGTTTTTTTACCATCACCTAAAGGGTGAAAATAGAGTTGTTGTTCTCTGACCATCACTAGGAGGGTGAAAATAGTAATGAGGTTCTCTGCCGCACGGGGGAGGTGAAACAGCGTATGTACAGGCTTCTCTGCCTTGTTGTGGGAGCAAAAGGAGAGTCACTTCTATATATAGTGTAATACTTGGAGAGGGAGTCTCCAAGGAGTGGTCGTAGGTTAATTGAAGAACCACTATAAATTTTGGTGTCTTCTTTCCTTTTATTATTTTCGCATTTATTTTTCTTCCAATTATCTGCTTGGTTGAAAACATTGATTTATCTTTTTATTATGAATTTAATTCATTTCTGTATCAAGTTATAAAAAGATTTTATTTTGATAAAGATGTTTTTAAATAACCAATTCACCCCCCCCCCCCCCCCTCTTGGTTATCCTCAGGATTAGTTATTGAGGGTTTAACACTCCTCATGAACTTTCATTTCTGACCAATGTCACCCTTGACTATGGTCCTGATCACCATACAACGATCTTTCTGACCAATATTGCCTGTTGACAATGATCCTTCTGACCTCTATCCCCAGACTGTGGTCATCCTGACATCCATCACTAGATAATGATCTTTATGACCACAATCCTCTGTCAACTACATTCTTTCTAACCTCTATCATTAGAATATGATCCTTTTGATCTCCATTGCTAAAATATAATATTGATGACCTCCATCACCTTTTAACTATGATCCTTCTAACCTATATTGCCAAAAAATAATCATTCTGACCTTTGACACGAGACTATGAACTTTTTAACCTCTGTCGCCTGCCAACTATGGTTCTTCTGGCTATCATCACTCGAAGACATTTTTCTAACCTCCGTCGCCAGCCGACTATGGTCCTGCCGACCAAACAAACATATCAGTTCTGATTCGTCTAATTTCCACCATGTAATGGAATCCGTTTGATGTATATTTCCTATATCAAGCCAAGGGTTTCCCTCCAATATAAAGGGAAACATTTGTAATCAACTATAAATACTAGTGGATTCATTCAAACTGGGCTAGGCCTAATGGTTTTTTCCCTTTTCAAGATTTTCCACATAAAATTCTTAGTGTCTCTTGTAAATATTGCATCCTCACTTTTAATCTAAATGTGTGTTGGATCTTTGTATAAAGCTATGATGTTAAACTTTATATTTCTCTACCACCACAAATATTCCAAGATCAATAAAGTTAATGTTTATATTTAAGATAACATTTGAATAAAAAAGTAAAAAATTAATAGTAAGTGGTGTTCATTTAATTAGAGAAACTTATTATAAATTCAAATATCAACACTCTATAAAAAAAGCATATTTTTTAATATTTAATGCCACTCATGCACATCCAAACATATTCTGAAGATGAAGTAGAAGGATCTCACATAAGTTTTTATAATTTGATTTGTATATGAGCGGTCGAACAATAGTTGTTACAATGAAATGTTACTATGGCAACATGCAATTTTAATATTTATTATAATTATATTTTTTGCAAATAAAATTTTTATGCGTTTGTAGAACTATTGTAAGGAAATAAGATGGGGCACTTTGATATGTGAGTTTCATTAAAGCACATATTCTATAAAATTAGATATTCAAAAATTGGAGCATGTAGGTGACCCATCTGAATCAGAGGAAATTAACAAAGAATGGTCTAAACCATGATGAATAGTTGAAGTATTGGAATAATGAAAAACATTACAGCCTTTGTTGAATTAATTGAAGATTAATATATGTACTCATTAATTATATTTCTAATCCTTATAAACTATGATCTCACCTATTAACATGGGTCACCATTAATTGTATAGAGAAGATGCTTGTAATATTATAACATACTTATAAGAGATTAAAACCAGAATAATAAAAAATTTACCTTCATAAAATAAGGAAGACTAATAGCAAATGATGAGTTTTCTGACCAAAATCTGTACACAACTATAGATGCTACCATCAATGAAAAATAATGAGCTATCCAAATTGTATGCTTTCAATCAAAACACATGCATTTATGATTTATCATGACATCTATTATTAGCTTATCCTTGTTATTAAATTGAAAGGCCAAATAAAATTTGAAAAAAATATAAGAGAAGTGATTTTGTAACAAATGAGGAAATAACTCTCGCAAATGTTCGTGCTTTTTTCATCACATACTTTTGTGAAAATTTTGAAAAACAAAAAAAAAATTTGGTTTTAGTCAGTTTTGCTTGAGATGAAGGGGTTCATGAAATAGGTGATTCATAGAAGGGATAAAGAAGTAGATGGGGCAATGTGGAGAGATATTTCACATTCTAGCATTTCAAATTTAGAGAGAAAAAAGTAATATTCATTATTTTAATGAAGTTTCACTTGCAATATAGCCATTTCATCTTTAGCGAAGTTGTCTCACCTACAAGGCAGAGGTTTTTGTGAAAGTTTGACAAGAATGTTAAGCCTAAGTGAACTTTTCTCTATGCACACCAAAAGGGGGGTGAATTGGTGAATTTAAAAAAACTAATTTCTTACTTCATAAAATAAATATGATATTTTTAGCTTTTTCAGCATTTGGAAAAGAAGTAACAATATACTTAATGTGGAGGCAAACTAATTTACCAAAACATTGACACAATGATGATGATATTATAATTAATAAAATAAAGAATTAATCATAATTTTCACCACATAGTTATCACATAATTAAAATTCAAAAGAGTAACACTAGAGATTTATAGTGGTTCAGTTAAAGAATGACCTACATCCACTCCCCAGAGTCCTCTCTGAGTATTGCACTATTAATATAGTGTCTCTCCAAATCTCCCCACAATAAGATGCAGAAGCCCTTACACAAATCACTTCTACCAACACCAATGCAGCAGAGAGCCAGAAGCTTTGTCACCCTCCTGGTGATGGCAACAAGCCTTCAATCATTTTTCTCCCTCTTGGAGAAGACAGAGAACCTCAAACTCTTTTATCATCCTCCTTGTGATGGAATAGAATCATGAACTCCTTTCTCACCCTCTTGGTGATGGTAGAGAACTACAAACTCCTTCCTTACCCTCTTGGTAATAAAAGAGTACCATACCCTTGTGATGAAGAAATTTCTTGCTAGAGGCACCCAAGAAACCTTGAAAACACTTGGCAAAACAAGGCAAGAAACTTACTTGGAGCAACCATGCGAACCCCTCACACTAATTCTCCCTCACAAACAAGCTCCCCTTTCTTCTTCTCTAAGCTCTCCTAGTTCTTCTTCTTAAAGCTCCCTCTCAAGAACACTCAACAACCAAAGACTTAAAATAAGTCCAATGAGAGAGATTAACT
This sequence comes from Dendrobium huoshanense, assembly GCA_016618105.1. Classification (NCBI taxonomy): domain Eukaryota; kingdom Viridiplantae; phylum Streptophyta; class Magnoliopsida; order Asparagales; family Orchidaceae; genus Dendrobium; species Dendrobium huoshanense. The sequence continues at coordinate 6,623,433 of CM028353.1, forward strand.
ATAAGGCTTCATAAGAAGCCCTAAAATTCAATTATGTGACTCTGATCATATAGTATGGTCATGGATCATCCAGTAATATTAGTGCGAAGTACTCATGTTAGTATTGTACAATGATATAGCATTGTATGATCATTTCGAAGAATTGTGTTGACTGTCCAGTAAGATTTTGAGCATCATCAAGTAATATTAGTTCAAAAAACTTGGATTATCATCCTGTAAGATTGGCGATGATAAATTATTGTCCCAAATAGGAATTGGGTCAAATAGTATGATTGGTCCCAATCATCCTATATGATCTGGCTTGATTAATGAATTTAAAATCATCCCCTAATCACAAGATTAACTTAGTCAAGATTTATTTACTTTGTACAGTACGATGCCTATTTATAAGATGATTAACATAAAATTTAAATTTTAAAATATTGCCTAAATTATGATTGGCGACAGAGTTCTTGATTTCAACTGATCGTCATGCACGATCTTGATCGTATAGTACAATTAGATCAAGTAGCTTTAATTACTTAATTAACCATTTTTTATATTTTTTCATGAGTTGATCATTTAGTATAATATATATCATCCAGTATGATTAGTTCAAAAAAATTAAATTTCTAATATTGTCCCTATCTCACTCCCTTGAGTGTGTGTCCATGGTTACCAAGCTTAGTATCCACTAATTACATTATTTGACTGAAGAAAAATAGAAATACATAAGAATTAAAAAATACAGACACAACACGACATACTTAACCCTAGTCTACCCAATATTGAGTTGAATAAACTTAGTGTATGGTGGACATAAAATGTTAGTGCACAAAACAAAATATGTAATAATAGCAATTAATAGGAGATACCATATTAAGGAATTCAATAATATTTATTATTATCAAAATCATAAGATTTGGGTCCAGATTTGTATTATTTTGAAAATTTTGACAATGGAGGTTCACTTAGAGACGGAGCTACGCTATTATTGCTAGGATTCACACACCATAGGAGAGGAGCTATTAAGTTTGCCTCTCTAAATAGAGGTTCAAATGGAGACATGGCAAGGGTGATTGATAATGAGTGTTGCATGCAAGAGTAGAGCGACTGTTTGGTTTGCCTCTCTTCACAGATATTTGTATGATGACGAAGTGAGGGTGATTATTATTGGGGTTTGTATGAGAAAGGAGAGGAGATGTAGAGTTTGCCTCTCGCACATTCATATATATAAGAGGGAATAATTACGATGGTCGAATGAGGAATTTAAATGGTTTCTTTTGTTTTACAGTTAGAATTTTGCTTAGGTGAATTATATGGATGAGATTAAGTTTAGGAAAAATCACAAGTGGCTTATATATATTGTACAACCATGAATATTTGTATGGGAACCATTTCGCAAGTATCTTGTAGGTTATATTTGTATCAATGAACCCAAACATGTCCAAGATATACTCTAGCTAAGAATATCTATGACAAAGATTTTCAAGCCCATACAAAATAAAGAATTTTTTAGATGCCTAACACTAATGAAGATTGGCAGCGCTTGGGATATTATAAGATACCTCACTTTCCATGAAGACCATAAACATGAGACCGAAAAGTGGCATCACCTGCAAAAACTAGTCAAATAACTCATCAAGGCTGGAAAACTCAAAGAGTTCATTCTTACCAACCTAGAGTAATGACCAGAAAAGCCCTTGTAGAAGAAAGAGCCAACAAGGCAAGACCAACATGACCCATCCATATCATTAGAGTAGTGCCCACCATCATGGGTGCGAAATGTAGAGATGCTCCCACACATGCAATGAAGTCGGAAGCCAAAACAGTCCATTTATCATCATTCTTACAGTTTATTGATGATGAACTAGTAACCTTTAATGGTAGAGATGAACCGACCAGGGCAACCCACATTATGAAAGCAATTATAATCACAACCCTAAATACCAACTATCAAAGCTATAGCATTATAATAAATACATGGAGATTGGTGAACAAAATCTTCAAAATTATCTTTGATAAGATGAATCATTTGAATCAACTACTTCTTCTCTTTACTTGGAGAGAGATGCTTCCCCTTCTCCAAAATCATGAAAAATGCAAAGAAATTTCTTAGGGAGAAGACGAACCACCTTTTAGCAACTAAAGAATCTCCTCACTTTATCACCTCTTCTTTAATGCCCTCGATCGTAAAAAATATTACTACTTTATCATAGAGTTGGTGAAGTCGTCATCAGCTTTGTACTCATCAGAGAAGAAGGAAGATAGAAAAGGCCCATCTACTACGTAAGTTGCACCGTTGGAGGTACAAAGTAAAGATACCCCATCATAAAGAAACTTTCATGGGCAGTCTTCAATTCAACAAGGTGATTATGACCTTATTTCTAGGCACACTGCATCCAAGTAGTAATTGATCATCCTCTTAAGGTAGTTCTCATTAATCTCATTCACTCAGGCCAGTTACTCAAATGTTTTATAGAACTTATTGAACTTTAATCACCTATACACTAAGAATAATCATCAAACATCAAGCACTTAACGATTTTCTCATAGAATACAAAAAATAAAATTAAGATACATAAATAGCATTGCAACCTTGCTAGAAGTTATATGTAGATGGTTTCACAATAGAGTAAGGAGTTGGTGTAGGCATAGTCATTATTTATAAATTTTATACTATTCTTTATCTTTAAATTCAAAGAAAATATAGTGTTTTAGTTTATGTTATGCAGGAAATGCTTAAGAAAATGAAACAAAAATCATAAGTGTTGAATCAGCGTTGTAGTGCTCCAACTACCAATGTTGTGTCATTTGCAATGCCTCGATGCTAGATCAAGGAATCACAGTGTTGGGGCCTCAAGAAAAATGAAAAATAATGGAAGTACCACAACATTATAAATCCAAAGTCAATGTAGTTCATAGTTTTACAACATCAAAAACCTATTCCACTTCACCTAAGTCTCAAGAATTTGAGTGCAAGAGTGCCAAACATTAAAATTAAAAGTTTAAGTAGGTTGTTAGACCTAACAGAACTATCCTAAGGCTAACCAAGAGGAGGGGTGAATTGGTAATTTAAAAACTTCTCTTGGATTTTAGAAATATCGTTATAAGATATTTAGCATAATGATAGATTTTAAAAAAAAAATTCAACAAAAGTAACTAAAAGTGTGGAAAATAAAAATGTAATAAAAAGTAATGAACAGAAGAACACCAAATTTTATAGTGGTTCGGTCCAACTAGACCTACGTCTACTTCCTAAAGACTCATTCAGGTATTACATTAAATCAAAAGTGACTATCCTTTTGCTCCCACAGCAAGACGGAGAAGCACTTATAAAACCTCTCTTCCACCCACCCGGTGTGGTAGGGTACCGATGTCCTTTCTCATTCTCTTGGTGATGGTAGAGTACTAACATCCTTTCTCACCCTCCTGGTGATGGGAGAGTACCAATATCCTTTTTCACCCTACTAGTGATGGCAGAGAACTGTGATCTTCTTTGAAAATCTTCTCTCAAAATCCTTTAATGAAATAGGAAGAAAACTTGAAGAATAAATAAGATATCATTACCTTTAAGCAACCATGTGAATCCCCTCACAATTTCCTCTCAAAAGATCTCTCAATCTTCACTCTTAAAACGCTCTCCCAAACATTCTCCTTTTCCACTCTTGAAAGAAATTCACAGAAAGATCTCTAGAAGATGATAAGTGTTAGTTTTTAGGACCGTTATATATGAAAGACAAAAAAAACTAACCAGAAAATTGAAATTTTCAAGTTGAACGTACTCATATCGTACAATATGATCTGACTTCATCCGTACAAACAATTCAAAAATCCATGTACGATCTGGAATGAAAATGATTTTATACTCTGTTAGTCGTCTGCACAAACTATCATTTTATATTATGAATAGTTCCAAATTGAACTAATTCATCCGGTATGATTTGGTATGAACCCAATTCATACATAGTGAATTATCTGTACAAGCATACATCGTACAATATAAACTATTTAAATAAATCATATTTTATATAAACGTGGATGACCCCATTTCGTACTCTGTGAGTTGTCTATATGAATCCAACATCATGAAGTACGATCTGGTCAAAAAATTATGAGATCATTTTGGATGAACTGGTATGCACCCATTTCATACCATGTGAGTTGTCTGTATGAACTCCACTTCTTATAGTACGAATAGTTGAAAAAATTGATGTGTTAATTTGGGACAAATTAGTGCACACCCATTTCGTACTCTATAAGTTGTCTGTATGAAATATTATCGTAAGATATGAATAATAGAAAAAAATTCCAGCATGATTTGATTAATTTTGTTTTGGAGGAACTACCAGGACAAACCATCCAGTACGATTTGAAAATTGTATAGAAGAATCAGTTTTAAAATTTAAAGTTTTGACTCTCTCCCTAGTGTGTGTGTGAATGGTTTCTCAATTAAATCACACTCTCTCATACTCAAGAAAAATAGAAAAATTACATACTCCGTTACATGAAACCCTAATCTAATCTGTCATGAAGTCTTTGACAGTCTGAAATATGATTTCATTGAAATGTTATACAAATAAATAACGAAAAGAAAATATATCCAATGTATGTTAGGAGAAACACTAATCATAACAATAATATTTTAGTATCATCAAAAAATCACATGATATAAACTTAATCTTGAAATCTAAGTTGAAACAATCTCTTCCTTTTTTATGATGGTAAAATTATTATTATTTGAGTTAACATTTAAGTCCACTTTTCTCCTAAACTCCCCCTCAAAGAACACTTAGTTAAAAACAAGGGATTCCAATGAAAATCAAAATAAAAAATTATAAAATAAACCCTAAAAAAATTTAAAAAATATATACACAAAAATATAACAAGATTATATATACACATAAGACATAACAAGATCATACATACACACCAGACATAACAATCAATAACAATGAAGGATAACCAAAGACATAAAAATTAAAGACATAAAAACATTCATAATAACATAACTATCAAATCAAACATATTGTGAATCGAGATTTAGGAATTATAATTTTGATAATAACAAACATTTTTGATAATTCTATTTTTTCTATGACTACGTTGCCTACTAATGTTTCAGGTCCACAAGGTTAATTGCAAATCAAGCCAACTCAAGATTAAGTAGATTGTGAATGAGTCAGTTTGTAAACTATCATTAAGTATTTTTTATCCTTCTTGAGTCAATTGTATTAAAGTTAGTGCTGATGCTAAGTAACCTTGCATACACACACTTAGGAAAAATTTATGTCTATTTTTAGAGTTTTTTATTTTTAATCATATCGTTTGGGATGATCCCAAATCATCTTGGAAAATCTGTTAAAAAGAGAAATCTTAATTAGGAAATCCTGATTAAGGCAACCGTAATTAAGCAAATCATCCTGGATGACATTACCATCATCCTAGATGATATACTCAAATTAGAAAGAGTCAGCCGCCAGATCTTTTTAGGTATATTTTATTTTTGGACATCGTCCTGGATGATGCAGTGCAATTATGCCTAAATTTTTTTGATAATTAAGGAAAGCAATTAAGGTTTGATTGCTCAATCATATCATCCTGAACAATCGCATGATCGTTTGAGACGATCAGTTAATCAAACCTTATTTCTTCCTAGACGATCATAATGATGTTATAGATGATATGTATTATTTTGGACTAATCGTTCAGGATGATCCTAAATCATCCTAGACGATCAATTATTTTTCCATCGTCCAGACATGCAATCAGAGTGATGTTCTGGATGATATTTAACCTTGTGAATTAATCATCCGGGATGATCGTGAAATTGTCCAAGACAATTAGTTTAGTTTTCCATCATCTAGACATGTAATTAGGGAGATGTTCTGGATGATACTCAATAATTTTGAACTAATCATATAGGATGATGTCCTATCATACTAAACAATTAGAACAAATGAGTCCTTTAATTAACCAGACTCTCTCATATCTTCCTAACTGATTGAGCTGAATTTGTACTGATCATACAGGATAATTTATATATCATCCTGGACAATCTATGTCAGTTTGTTATAATTAAGATAAAATTTGAAGCTCTTCTATATAAGACTTCTTGTTTATTCAAGATAGGGTCTTTTGCTGCTATCCTGACCTGATAGAGCCAAGAGGAAAGGGAGAGCAAGGGAGAGAGAGAGGATTTTGTGAAGGAAGTTTTTGAGGGGTTTCGCAAAGGTTGCTCCAAGAAAGGATCTGATTCATCTTCTCCGATCATCATCCCTGGTTCCTTGGAGGTTCAAGAGAGGTCTATTTCAGCAGCTCATCAAGGTTCTTTGCCTACTTTAGGAGAAAATAAAAGGAGTCGGGTTCTCTGCCTGCTTTAGGAGGAAGCGAAAGGAATTGGATTCTTTGCCTCACTGGAGTCGGTGGAAGGAGGTTTGTACAGGCTTCTCAACCATGCTGTGGGAGAAAAAGGAGAGTCACTAAGTTTAGTGTAATATCCGGAGGAGAGGCTCCGGGGAGTGGACGTAGGTCAAATTAATTGAACCACTATAAAATTATGTGTGTTTTTTCTTACTGCTTTTTCACATTTAATTTATGCAGTTTAATTTTCTTGTGGTGATTGTGTTTTTGATCGAGAATTTTCTAAAACACCAACTCACCCCCATCTTAGTTAGCCTCAGGCTATTTCATAAGGGTTTAACATATCTGATGAACTTTCAATATATACACACTAGACATAACAATCAATAATAATGAATGATAATCATATACATAATAATTAAAGACATAATAACATTTATAACAACAAAACCATCAAAGACATAACAATTAAAAAATAAACACTAACTCCCCCTTCTAACAATAGCAAAAAGGGAAGTATTTCTTAAAAATATAAGTGTGTATTGATAAATCAAACATATGATTAAGAAGAAGATTTTAAACAATTTGAAAATACAAAATTATCGCCCTAATACGAAAGGGAAAGTCTTATATTTTAAATCAAAGAATAATTATGATAACAAAAGTCAACAAGGTTCACTGTTTGTTCTAGACATATCAAATAAAAATAATTATTACAAAAATGATGAAATAAATATTAATTAGGTTCTAATTCATTAGTGCAAATTATTGTTGATCAAATAAATTTGAATAACAAATAGACAGACAAAGAAAATAACTATACGAAATTTTCTATTGGTGACATAGCACATCTTTTCAATTTTTGGCACACTTTGTGCATCTTTTTAGCTTGATCTAATTTTGTGCCTCTTTTCACTTTGGTAAACATTGCACATTTTTTTAAACTTATGGCATATTTTGTATATCTTTTTTAATTTTTGGTACGATTTGTGCATCTTTTTATATTTTCGATCTTTCCAATATCAACAAATCTTAAAACAAATTCTAATAATTAACAAAAATATACACATTGAAAAAGAAATAAAATAAAAAATAAAACATCTATTTTGCAACAATAATAGCTAAATAATATTTATTTATAAGAACATGAAGATGATCTTCTAATCTACACCCAACCATAATTTAATTTAAAATTTTGAGAAATTAAATTTTGTAAGAAAATTACTTTGTAGAGCAAAACATTTTAAAATTTCATTCTTGAGATCTACTAAATTTGATTAGTCTACAAAACTTAAAATAATTCAAAAATAATAATTTCAACATAAGTCAAAACATCATTTCATTGAACACTTATAATACGTACAACCAATACATCATACTAGAAAAGGAAGAACTACAACATTGAGAAGCCAACACATGAAATCAAAAGAAACATGTCAACAATAAGTACAAAATCTCAACAACAAGTACAACAGAGACGTAGCAACTAAAATTCTAAGGTACCCTAGTCTGGAGATGGCTGAGGGGTGAACATCATAAAGTAGATATTTATCGTAACGACTTGTGTGTTGACAGAGTCAAATTATCCTCTAATCCACCACATGTCTTCATTGTGCCTCGTATTCTGCTAGTTTATGTGAGACTCAATTTGATCAAAATATTGATCAAGATAAGATTCTAGTTTATCAAAATGCTGGACCATTTCTTAATAAAAATTATGATCAAGTCTAGGAGCAGGTGATACTGGAGCAGGTGCTCCTTCTTCTCCCTCAGATTCTTCTCCCTCAAATTCTTAGTATCGATTAAAAAGTACTCAGAAAGAAGCATCGATAAAGTATATAGGAAGCCGAGTAAAAGGATCATGATGGATTAAGTTATACTTCTTTTCTAAAATGTAGGAAACCAAATGTCCTAAAGCCACATTTTTCTTTCTCCTGTTATGAGGAAGTCTAATATCAAAAAGCTTATATATATAGTTGATAATCAGTTGGGCTTCATCTATAGTAGTGTTGGTCATGATAATGTATGTGACTGTAGATAATAAAGGAGTTAGATTGATACGATCACCAGCTTTAGGTATAGTAGAAGTTCTCAAAACATGCTAGATGATCCTCGCATTTTTGTTCAAGGTGTACACATGGGAAAGGTGATTTACTTGAGCAACACCTCTAAGAGTTTGGTAATTTCAAACAAGCTGAAATCAAATCTAGAGTTCATTGTGTGCGCCCTAACCCCTTCAGTCCTAAGATGTAGGAAGGTGCCTAAATCTTCCTTGGTTAATTCTACTGATTGCTTAAAGATATATGAAGTTATCAAAGTGTGATCTTCATTCACTCTCATGTTTGCAAGGAAAAAAATGAAATGTGTCATGATGAAGGGCATAGATCATAGTGAGGATAAAGATAATTGAGTTGAAACAAAAAGAGGCATAACTGGAAAGTCAATGTCTCTTTGAATTAGGACACAAGATGCGGTAATCTTAGTTTCAAAGTAATGACTGTATGCTTCCACATTATCTTTTGAGATAAATTTCTCATCGAGTCTACCCGAACGAGAGGAAGAGGCCTTGGAAGTTCGTGGACGTTTGTTGTTGCTGGCCATTTCTAGAGCTTGGACATGAGATGGTTTGAAATCAAAGAAGATTGTGAAGAAAAAACATTGAATTTAAAATGACATATTGTACAGTACAAAATGTCATTCGTACTTATGATTTTAAAATCGTACGGGACAAAAAAATTTCATACATACGAATGAAAACTATCAAAAATGAAATGACTTTTGTAAACTGCATTTTCCGAAGAGTCATTTTGTACACCTTTTTGACCATGACGATCATACAGATGAACACCTATTCATCCATGACGATCAAAATATTAAATATTTTATTTGATAGTTAGATTCGTTCATATGAAAAACTGGTAATAGGATCTTATAGATGAAATGGGATTTCGTACATATGATCTATGAAAAATAACTAACGGTTGGAAAATCATCCCCAATCATATAGAGAAATAAATAAACTATCATAGAATATAAAGACGTATCATACAGTATGATAGACTTACAAAAATCTCATTTTCATGTATTCACCTTAGGAATAATATCATATATAGTCTGATACCAATTTGTACATTATAAAAGTGATTCATGCAGTATGAAAGAAAAAATTTAATCAAGACATGATAAACAAAAACTCTCTTCAAAATCAAGTCACCAAAGATACATGACCTGTAACAATAAAAACAAAAATAAAAATAACAATAACAAAAAAAAAACAAACACAAACTAGAAAAATAAATAACCAGTAACGAACAAACAAAGAAACAAAACAAACATAATAACATACGTGAAATAATTACAAATCAAATTTACAGAATTACAATTTTAAGCATTAATGTCAATCACACCTAATCTGGTTCTTAAGGTGCTAAATATTTCAAATGATAGTAGTTTTGTGAAATATCTACAATTTAATTCTCTATAGCGATATGGTATAATTTAATTTCTCCTTTAGTCACATCATCTGTAATGAAGTGATTCCTTATTTCTATATGATTGGTTATAGAATATTAAATAGGATTCTTTGAAATGCATATACCACTAGTATTATACATAAAATTTGAAGTGCTAATAGAAAATCTTAAATCAATAAGTTATTATTTTAACCAAAGAATCAGTGCCACACAACTACTTAAGGCAATATATTATGTTTCATCAGTAGAAAGGACTACTAAATTCTATTTTATGATAGACCAACAAACTAAAGAGTTTCTTTTGAATTGACAAGTTTCAGAAGTACTTTTTAGATCAACCCTACATCCTACAAAATCTGAATCAGAATATCCAATAATTTTAAAAAAAGAGCTGTACTTAGGAGACCAAATCCCTAAGTTTTGAGTTCCTAAAAGTTATCTTCGAATTCTTTTAACAATTGTCAAATGTGATTCCTTTGAATCAACTTGAAATCTAGCATACAAATAAACACTAAACATGATATATGATCTATTAACAATTAAGTAAAGTAATGATCCAATTATTTCTCTAAATTTTTTTTTATAAATAGATTTTCTCTTAAAGTCTTTAGCTAACTACACTGAGGAACTCATTGGTATACTTACTAGTTTAGCATTGTTCTTTTCATATTTTCTTGAGGATGTCCTTAATAAACTTTGACTGACTAAACTAAGAAAATAACTTAAGTCTCCCATCAAACTCATTTCAAATTTCAATACTTATTATTTTTGAAAAATTACCACAATGTTTTTTATTGGTGGATCCAAATAAGATATCATAAACATATATTTGTATAATGAGTATATTAATTCTGAAAGTTTGTTAGGGATGTTAAGCCCTATGAACTTAGTCCCAAGCTAACCAAGAGGGGGGGGGGGTGAATTGGTATTTTAAAAAATTCTTTTCACAAAAAACAAAAATTACATAAACCAAAATCACACCATGAGAAAAATAAATGCGGAATTTAAAACTGTAAAAGCAAGAAAACAAGAACACAGAGATTTATAGTGGTTCGGTCAACTTGACCTACGTCCACTTCTTGGAGGCACCCTCCAAGTATTGTACTACAAACGTGACTCTCATTTAGCCCCCACGGCTAGGCGGAGAAGCCTTCACAAGAACCTCCTTTTTGCCACCCCGGCAAGGCAGAGAACCTATCTTCTTTTGCTTCCTCCTGAAGCTGGCAGAGAACCACAACCAGATGCTGACTCCTTACCTCTACCGACCCTTCCAAGGACGAGAAACTCTAGACGAAGAAGAAGCAGAGCGATTCCTTGCTTCTGAATTATGATCAATTCCTTGCTCTGTATAAAAATCTTTAAATTCCTTGCTTCTAAATTATGAGCAATTCCTTGCTTCTGAATTATGATCAATTCCTTGCTTCTGAATCACATTATTCTGAGGGGTCCTAGGTACTGAAAAATTATGATCAATTCCTTGCTCTGTATAAAAATCTTTAAATTTTTTAATTTCAAACTCTCAATTATGATCATTTTGAATTAATAAAATTTCACACTTTAGTTTTCTTTGAATCAAGTGAGAATACTGAGGGACAAGGGGGAGCACCTAAACCTGCTTAGGGACCTGACTTTTAGGAGATGGTCCAGCAATTTAATCAATTGTAGAGTCGTTTTGATCAAATTCAGACTCACTTAAATCAGTAGGATGTAAAGTACCAGCAGGATATGGGTTGGATCCAAGGCCAGTTTGACTCGATGAAGATTAATATAGCTATGATGAATAGCTATCTCTCAGTCTTCAACCAGCCACCTCCTCTAGACCAGGGTCCTTTAGATTTTTAAATGAACTTCTTTATAGTTATCTTTGCCAGTCCTCTCCAAATGTGATGATTTCAATGTTTATGTCTTTCTTTTATACTTATCTTTGTTTAGGTTTGTGTTGATGTTGTACTGTTTTGATGTTATGATGATTAATATCAATAGCCTTAATGTATCCGATCTTTATTTGATATCAATAAAAAATGCCTTGTTTTGATTAGTTTTTTTTTCGTATTTGAAATGTGAGTTTTCCTATATAATAATTCTATTTTAATTGATCTAAAAGTGTTATAAAATAATTTGTAATACAAAATTAATTTTATTATGAAATCTAATTTTTCAAAAAATCAAGTTAACTTATAACTCGATCAAGTTAAGGATATCAATCTCATGTTCTTTTTAGGCAAACATAATTTGAATATTTTTATTGTAACTTTGATGTTTTATTATTATTTATTTCTCTTTTTAATATAATTATTTTTGTAATTAGAGAAATTAAATTTTATAGATTATTGATTTTGGAAAAATCAATTAAAAAAAGGGGGGTATATAAAAAAGAAATGTACATTATGTATAAAAATTAAAAGAATACATAATTATTCGCAAAATAAAAAAAGAGGCACAAAATATATATAAAAAGATGCACAAAGTGTGCCACAAATATTTGAAAAGATGCGCAATGTCGCCAATTAAATATGATCTTTCATCAATCGTTTAATCTTTATTTCAAATCAATATAATTTTTAATTATTTTCATTTTTGAAAATTGAAATTAATTAATCTTCATTTTGTCACTTTTGCAATAATTTTCCTTATCTAAATTGTTTAGAATACTTTATTACCTTGATCAAATTTTCTTATCTAAGTTGTTATTTAATTTAAATTTTTTGAATATTTCTTTTTTCATCTAATGGTCATTAACTTTGTTATTGCAAATCTATTTCAATCTCTTTCAAGATCAATTACTAAGGTTTCTCATATGACTTCTTTCACTTCAACCTTCTTTTTTTTTTCATTTTGTTGTTGTCAAAAGGGAGAGTAATATTATTTTGTTTTTTTTTTTTCATTTTTGTGTTGTTTTATTTTTTGTTTCTATTTTTTGTTGTCCTGAGTTGTTTGTGTTTATGTTATATTTTATATATATATATATATATATATATATATATATATATATATATGCTTTGTTATTAGTTTTATTTGTTTTAAAAATATATATAAAAAGAGGGTTTTATGTTCTTTATGGAATTTTCTTATATTCACATGTTTATTTTTTTAGGGGGAGCTAAGAAGAAATTTAGGGTATATAAGTTGAGATAGTTATAATTTGATTGTTATTATTCTTGTAGCATGTATATTTCTAATGATTCAAAATAATATTGTTTTTAATTATAATTTGTCTTATCATATTTTAGATATATTATTTTGTTATTTGTGTGAACTAACATTTCAAGAAAATTATACTCCAGATTGTTGAGGACTTTAAATCAGATTAGTTTAGGTTTTATTGTAATTGAAGTCTATATTTTTCATTTTATTGAGTCTAAGAGAGTGTGATTATAATTGAGTAACTTTTCACAAACACCCTTGGGGAGTGTTTAAAATTTGCACTTTTTTTAAACTAATCATACTATACAAAGTCATTTCGTATGGGATGATTTGTTCAGTTATTTTCTCCTGTGAGCAATCAAACAAACATAAAGCAAAAAAAATTTCTAAGTATGGATCGTACTGTATGATATCACATTAGTACATACGCCATCCAATGTATGAATTGGATGGGTCCCTGTTCTTTATGACAAATTCAAAGTTTTTCTGAATGGTTCATACCGTATGATGTTGTCATCATACGTACGCCATCACGTGTATGAGTTGGATGGGTCCCTTTACATCCAAATGAACTTGAAAAATTTCTAAGTGGTTCCTATTGTATGATGTCGTCATCGTATATACACCGACAGTGTACGAGTTATACGGGTCCCTTTTTATCCAAACAAACATGAAAATTTTTTGAAGGTTCAATCGTATAATGTCATCATCGTACGTACGTCGTCCAGTGTATGAGTTAGACGGGTCCCTTTTCATCCCAATGAACTTAAATTTTTTTGAACTGATCGTATTATATGATGTCGTCATCATACGTACGCCATCTAGGGTACGAAATTATGGGGTCCTTCTTCATCCCAATGAATATGAAAAAAAATTTTAACTATTCGTACAGTACGAACTAGGTTGGTACTGAATGATCATCATGTATGAAATCTTTTTGTACAGATTCACAAAAAGTTTGTATGCAATGATTTTTTAATTATTCGTATTTATGAACATACGATCGTACTATATGATCTTACACGCTCAAAATGAAAAATTTTAATTTTCTAGATTATTTTTCATGTCTTTCATATAACATGCCCTTTAAAACTGACATGAAAAGTGTTCTTCTTCATGGTTTTTTAAGGGAAAAAGAAAAAGTGACAGTTAGAGAGTGTTTGAGAGAGATTTCTTATATGTGAAGTGTGAAGGGTTCACAAGGTCACTGAAATGTAAGGATCTCTTTGAGTATTTGGTTATCACTCTTCTTTTCTTATTTCTAGTTGCTTATGAGAAGACTTTGAAGAAGGTCCTGAACTCTACTGAAACTTAGAGGGTATGAAAGGATGATGGTACTCTGTCGACACTTGGAGAGTGTAAATAGAGACGGTACTCTACCAACACTTGGAGAGTGTGAATAGATGATAGTACTTTGCTGACACTTGGAGAGTGTAAACAAATGATTGTTCTCTGCCGACACTTGGAGGGAGTGAAAGGATAATGGTTCTCTACTGCACTAGGTATTGGTGAAATAGAGGTTTTGTAAATGCTTCTCCGCCTTGTTGTGGGGGCAAAAGGAGAGTCACTTTGGTAATAGTACAATATCTGAAGAGGGAGTCTTCAGGGAGTGGATGTAGATCGTGTTTGACCAAATCATTATAAATCTTTATGTTTTTTATTTTTATGCTTTTATTTTCTACAATTCTGTTATTGTGGTTGAAAAGATTTTTCAAAAAAGATAATCATTTTTAGAAATTAATTAAAATGATTTTCTATCAAAAATCTAAGAGAATTTTTAAATTACCAATTCACCCCCCACTCTTGGTTAGCCTTGAGATAATAATTTAGGTTTAACAACCTCTACAGAATCATCATCTCTTCCCTAGTGTGTGTGAACACAGTTACTCAATTACAATCACACTCTTTCAGACTAAAAAATATAAAAAAATTATAAACTCCATTATATGAAACCCTAATCTAACCTATCTTGAAGTCTTCAACAGGCTGGAATATGATTTTCCTAAAATGTTAGTACACACCAACAACACAAAGAAAATATATCCAATGTTTGTTAGGAGAAACAATAATAATAATAATATTTTGGTTTCATCAGAAAATAACATGATGAAAAACATAATCTTAAAATCTAAGTAGCAATAATAATGCCGCAACACAATATTGCATATTTAAGTGCCACAATGCTCAACCTTTTTAGCACCGTGAGAAAGCCATTGTGAAAGGATGAAGCCACACTGAATCAGCTTATTGATGCACTAGTTTTTCCATTTGAAGCACTAAGTCAGTGTAGAACTGTAGCGGAGCAGGCCCGATATGGCTGATTTGCTTATTCATATCAGAAAGCCACGATGTTAGTATTTCAAGTACCACAATGCTTGAGGTTATTTCAATACTTATTATAAATAGCTTTAAGTTTTTATTTTAGAGTTTTATTGCTTTAGTAGAGTTTTATATGTTTTTGTGTATTTTTTAGTTGATCCTGTAGAGTAAAATATAAGAGAGGCTAATGAAGTGCAAGATAGTTTCATTGGAGATCTTATCCTTTCTTGTGTAATAAATTCTTGTATTATCCTTGTGAAGTTTTTCTTTATTTTTTCTCTTATATCTTTTCTTCAATGAGTGAAATGAAGATGTGTTTTCTTTCTACTTTATTTATATCTGGCTAATTTTTTAGTTTTTTGCTAATGATGTAAACACAATGTAAGTACTAATATAAGTGCTTAAGCCTTAAATAAATCATGGATGTATTTAACATCTCATGCTCTAAATTTAATGCATATAATGGTCATGTGTGTAATTAATATCTAGTGTGATATATTACCTTGATGGAGAAATATTGGAATTGAAAAGAGTATTGAAATAAATTATTGGCATGCCTAGACTTAGGATGCTAAACTTTCTAGGTTCTATGGAGATATTATAGTTGTAGAAAGGCTATAAACCTCCCTTTTCATGTCTACAAACTCAACAAAGAATTAGGGATTTATATGCTATGATCCATATCAAAATTTAAAAGTCATTAGGAAAATATTATTTTTTTACAAGCATTAGTCCAAAATATATTTTATATATTGGCATCTCAATATATTTTACAATATGTAAAAGTTATATAAACTTAAAACCCTTAATTTTTGTTCAAAAGGATATAAACTTAAAACCCTAGACATAGTAGATAATACTAGTTTGATTACAATCTGATAGAATACTTCCTTATGGCATCAACACTCTTGTAATAACTTTATTACTTGATTAACACATATACTTATGTATCTAATGGACAACATTTATTAAAGAAAACATAAGCATCAATAGACCCTAAGGGATATTTTATTACAAACATGCAATCAACTATTCATGTGCTAATGCATCAAGTTTTTGGCACCAATCACAGGGAAGTATATATATATATATATATATATATATATATATATATATATATATATATATATATATATATATATATATATATATATATATATATATATATTATTTTAAATTATATTATTGAATTAGTTCCATATTTAGACCTACTTGCACATGTATCTATATTTTATAATTTTTATAAAAGATTTTGAAAAATAAAAAAATTTGTTCTTTGCTTGGTTTTTGTTATTAAGTTTTTAGTGTATTACTATTACATGTGTTGTAGATATAGTAAGGTGACTATGTTGTTTGAATATGAAATTTAAAGGGTGCATATAAAAATCTAAAAACAAAAATATTTTAGCTTTAGAGATGTTTGAACATGTCCAAAATAAGGATCATCCTAGACCTCATAGGGAGTATGCTAAGCTTATAGTTGGTGGAATCCTTCATAATATTAATAAACCTATTATCTAGGCTAAAAACTTTGAACTAAAACCCGTAATATTTTAGATGGTTCAGAATTCCCAATTTGGGGACTTATCCAGCTTCTTAAAAGTCTATATAACGTTCAAGTATAATGATGTCAGCACTTATGCTATTAGACTTCATCTGTTTCTATTTTTTCTAATGGATAAAGCTAAGACACAATTGAATTTTTTGCCTCTAGAATTTATATTTACTTGGAATGCGTTGGCAAATAAATTCCTAGCAAAGTATTTTCACCTTCCAATATTGCCAAGCTTAGGAATGATATCACATCTTTTTCCCAATTTGAAGGAGAATCAATTTATGAAAGTTGCGAGAAATATAAGGAAAGGCTTACGAAATGGCCTCACCATGATTTAATTAATTGGTTGGTTATTCAGACTTCTTATAAAGGATTAGCAGGATCCCTTAAGTTGATTATAGATGTAATAACTGAAGGATTTTTAATGTCTAAGCCATTCAATGAAGCCTATGAATTAATTAATGAAAAGGCTGTAAATAATTTTTAGTGACCTTATGATAGGATGAATTCTAACAGAGTAGCTGATGTTTATAAATTAGATGCCTTATCTTCTTTGATTACTAATGTGGCTATAATTTTTAAAAAGTTGGATACTTTTGAAGTTAGTTTAGGATCAAGACTATCTATGAAGTTAGAAGAGCATGATTTGAATATTATTGGTGATAGTAATGTTCAAGGGATTAAGAATATGAATTTGATTGTAAGATAAAAAAATTCCTATTCCAATACTTACAATCTAGGTTTGATGAATCACCCTTATTTTAATAGGTCAAATAACAATATTGGTGGTAATAATCAGTGTAACGAAGGTCAATCTAATCCAAAAGGAAAATAGAATAATCCTCAATAACCTATGTTAAACCCTAGACCTTATTATCCCCCATGTATTAATCAAAATAGTTAGTTCACATATATGAATACACCTTTAGAGGAGGTGGTGACTTAGTTAGGAACCTAATCACAAAGTCAGATTGCTTCAATTAACATATTGCCCTCTCTTTCATTATTCTTGTACATCTAGCTTAGATAATTAAGATTTTTATCTAGATCCATATTTTTTCACTCTTTCTATCATATTCTGACTTTATCTTCTTCACCTTAGGGATATGTGTCCATAGGTAGCTCAATGTAAGACCCAACTTTATCCACTAGACAAAATAGGATTTAAGATCCTCTTAGGAATAGTGAGTGTGGATCTAATGCAAAAGGCAAGAAAATTTCTATCTACCAAGCAACTTAAGACCATATGAACAAAATGAACCTAGAATACACCACTCACCATGAATTATAAGAATTACTTCAGAAGTCTATTTAGGATGCCTTCATTACTACTGGCAACCCTCCTTGAATAGTCAATATATTTAAAGGATTAACTGACCTTGGCGCTCATTATGAGCTATAAGAAAGTGTACATACTTCAAATCTAGCCACCTACCTTGGTTGCCAATAGGAGAGAGAATATGATTCTAACCCGCTAGCTTGACAACTAAAAAGAAATAAACAAAGGTCGACCAACACCTTTTCCTAATCTATCTCTAATACAAAAGAACCACTCAAGTTCTCGAAACCTAATATATAAAATTTTAGTGTAAATAAAGATCCCATAGATCACACGATGACTTTCAGTCCATGAATTATCTCATCGACATTAATGATAGCCTCTAGTGTCTTATCTTCTTCAATACTCTCAAAGACTCAATGCTAAGGTGGTTCGCTTGCCTACCTAGTTGGTTGGTCATCTCCTTAATCAAATTTAAGCAAATATTCATTGCACAGTTCAATACTCTCAAAGAAAGTGCTTGATCCTATAAAAGGAGAAAAAGACAAAGCTTTCAGCACAACCAGTGATGCCCCAACCCATATGGGGTGCCCACTTTGCCAAGACCTTTGATCATAGAAACATCAATGCTAAGGATCAAGGAAAAATGAAGAGAGGTCATATAGTGACCCCAAAAATATCCAACCTATACTCCACTGAGGGCATCCATGTGAACTAGTATATGCCATTTAGAACAAAGAATTGTTCTTTGCATACCACCTATATGGATTGACAGTGGCCGAGATATCTTAAGGTTCTATGCCATTTATAAAGATCATGGGTATAACATTGAAGAATGACATCACTTGTCAAACCTAGTAGAAGAAGATATCAAAATTAGAAAGATTACATAATTTTTCCTCACCAATCCATAGTGATGACCAAGGAAAGCCCTAATAGAAGAAAGTATCAATGAGCCCAGGCTAACTAGAGCAATTCACATCACTGAAGTAGTGCCTGCCGTCATGAGTAATGATTAAAAGGACATCCCCACATGTGCAAATTAGCCATATATTGAAGAATTTATTTCTACATTGTTCTTGTGGTCCATCAAAGATACACCCATCACCTTTAGTGTAACCTGTATAATGAAGCCATTATCATCATAACCTTAATCACCAACTATCAGATTGGTAGTGTCCTGATTGATATATAGAGTTAAGTGAATATAATCTTCAAGATAGCTTTCAACATGATGAACATTTTTACCTTACATCTCACCCCTAATATCGGACCTCTTTATGAATTCTTCAAATAGTATGGGGAGACAAAAGAAGTAATCACCATAGCTATCACCTTCAGAAAAGGAAATTGTTAGTACAAAGCTGAGGTGGACTTTATCATTATCGATGCCCTAACTACCTACAATGCAATATTTTACTTGCAACTATTGAATATCTTCACAGCTGTGGTATCCACATACCACGTAACTATTTAATTTCCAACATAAGAAAGAGAATTTATGTTAAAAGGTGACCTAGCCCAATTATGCACTTGCTATCTATAAGAAGTCAATCAAGCTCATGCCCTCAAAAAAATTCCTTCTACTGGACATAGATTGATTCACAAGCCTTGAGGAAATAGAGACTTTTGAAGAAATACATGTTACATAAAGTGAGCTAGAACGTTTTATGCGAATTAGCACCTCCTTCAGTAGGGAGCATCAAGATTATTTGGTCCAAACTCTTCATGATAATCTTGAAGTGTTCACATGGATAGCCCCAAAAATGCAGGGTATCAACAAAAAAAATAATATTTTACTAGCTAAATGTGCATAGAGACCTCGCACTATCAAATAAAAGATCAAAGAAACTATAACCTTATTCACCGAACCCATTTGAGAATAAGTGAAAAAGTTACTATCCCCCAACTTCATCAAAGAAGTCCAAGATCTTGATTGGATTTCTAGTGTGGTGATAGTTAAAAAATCAATTGGAAAATGTAGAATGAGAATGAATTTTACCAATCTGAATTTATCATGCCCTAAGTATAGCTATCTAATTCTAAGGATTAACGCCCTAGTCAACTTCATGGTGAGTTATCCAATCTTGAGTTTCTTATAAGCCTTGTCTAGCTACCATCAGATCAAGATGCCCCTTAAGGATGGTGAAACTATAACATTTATCATAGTAAAAGGTTTATAATGTTATCAAAGAATGATGGATAATGACTTGGAAGAATATAAGGAAATATACATTGGATTTTAAGTAGATGACCTCCTAATCAAGAGCTGATCTCTCGACTAACATATTAAGTATCTACAAGAAATATTCCTCTCTCTCAGGAAGTACATCATGAGACTAAATCCTCTGAAGTGCACCTTTTTTTAAGAGAAAACCCACAAAGGGGCTTATGTGTTTATATTAGAAAAATTTATAGAGTCCTTAAAGGGCCCTCAAGCTCGCTAATGCTCAAAAGAGCTACAAAAAGAAAGCAAAAAAATCCTAAGAGCTCGAGGTCCCTAATAAAAAAAATTACATACCAACCTAGGTATAATCTACGGTGCACATGAATGAGCACCCAAAAAGAAGAAAGCACCAAAAACTAGCTTTTAGCTCCAGCTTCCCATCCAAAATGGCATCACCATGAATACCTGCACTAAGAAAATTCTACAAAAAAATAATGAAGCCCAAAATAGAAGAAGCATAAATATTCTCAAAGGGTAAAAAGTTGATAGATCCAGCAAATATTCATAAGACATATAAAAAGGAAGCAACAATAGGCAATAACAAGAACCAAACCACTATCAGCTAAACAACCAGAAAAGACAACATCAACCACATAATCCAACTTAGTAAAGACATAAAAAAAACCAAAAGAATCTCAACACCAGTTCTCCTCCACCTTAACAAAGATAGCCCTATCATCAATAAACCAACAGCATCAGGAACCATTGAACCAAAAATAATAGCAATAGATCCAAAGCATTCGAGCAGGAGAAATAACATTCAAAAAGCCCATCGAGCTAAGCTGATTAGAAGAATAATAGAATAATCATACCAACTAAGAACAACCACCAGCACCACCCCAAAGTAAACCAACCACGGGTTACCAAAGATCAAACTACAATACACCTTACCAGCACCCAACAACCAAGTCAACTAAGGCCAAGCAAAGAATATACCCCCAAAATTGCCCAGCCACATGATACAAAAAATAACCCACAAACAACCTTACTAACATCCAACAGCCCAGCCAAGAAGAGCCAAGGAAGAGCCTCCAAGCTTAACCTCCAGGCAATAATCAGAGCCCCAAAAATATTAAGGAAAAGGCTACAGATAAAAGAACCATAATGCACAGCATTAGTAACAACCAAATAAGAAAGAACACATAAAAGCAAATACTAACAACGAAAAATGGCCATAAAATAGTAGTAATGATAAATAACTCTGGCACCTAAACAGAAACATAAAAGCAAAAGGAAATAAGGCTGTAGAGGTAAATTCAAGGAAACCAACCAGAAGGCAACCAAACCAACCAAATTGCCCTAGAAATTGCTCACCGTCCACACACAAAAACTACCCAGAAAATGCCTAAAACTAGACACTAAGAAAGAACACATAACCCACACTAAACACCCATAATATAACTCTACTAGAAGAAAGTAACTGCAAAGAGGACCAAACAACCAGAAAATAGAGCATCAAGATAAGGCCTCCCAAGTAGCCTATAAACCAAATAAAATAAGGCTAGAAGGGTCCATAAATATGGAAGTCAATGTTGAGAGTGTTGCTTCTTAGCTTTGCATGTTTTACACTCTTGCAACTTGTATGTTTTTTATGATTCCAAATATTATTATTTTGATTATTATTTTCTCCTAACATATTTTAGAATATTTATTTTTGCTCTTGTGTGTACTAACATTTCATGGAAATCATACTCAAGATTATTGAAGACTTCAAATCAATATCTGTTTAGAATGTTTTGTAACATTAGAGTCTATATTTTCTTTATTTTATTTAAGTCTAAGAGAGTGTGATTGTAATTAAGTAACTTAGCACACACACACACACACATCAGGGGAGAGCCTTAAATTCATAATTTTTAAAACTAATCGTACAACACAAACCATATTTGTATGGAACGATCTAGTCAGTTATACTCCCAAATGAGCAATGGAACGAACAAAGATGGCAAAAAAATTTTCTAAGTATAGATCATCCAAACGATTTTACCCATTCATCCCAGGATGATGTCCTCTGGATTTTCCATTTGAACTATTCATCCAGATGATTTTACCCATTCATCCCAGGATGATGTCCTCTGGATTTGCCATTTAAACTATTCGTCTAGATAATTTTACCCATTCATCCCAAGATGATGTCCTCTGGTTTGTCATTTGAACTATTCATCTAGACGATTTTACCCATTCATCCGAGGATGATGTCTTCTGGATTTGTCATTTAAACTAATCGTCCAGACGATTTTACCCATTCATCCCAGGATGATCGCCTTTGTTCTACAAACTTATAGTCCATCCTGCATTTTCGTACCAACGAACCTTGGGAATAACTGTTCGTACAGGATGATGATCGGGTACGAAGACAGATCATACCAATTTACATTGAGTTCGTACGCAACAAATTTTATACTGTTCGTACGTATGAAATTCAATCATACGAGATGATCGTGGATGGTCAAAAATTGAAAATTGCAATTTTTGAATGATTTTTCATGTCTTTACTATAAAAGGTCTACTTAAGACTATCATGTAATCTTTTTGTTATTTGATCTTCATGCATACTAATGAGAATTTGAAGGGGAGAGTGAGAGAGTGTTTGAAGGAGATTTCTTACTACTGGAGCGTGAAGGGTTCACTTGGTTTCTCAAAGGCAAGAATCTTTGTTTGTAATTTTTGATTACTTCACTCTTTTCTCTTATCCTTCTAGATTTCTCATGAGTAGATCTTTCAAGAAGATCTGATTCTCTACTGGCACTCGAAGAGTGTGAACATACGAAGGGTTTCTGCCAACACTCGAGGAGTGTGAATAGCCGAAGGTTCCTTGCCTACACTTGGAGAGTGTGAACAACGGAAGGTTCTCTGCCTGCACTTAAAGGGTATAAAAGGATGACGATACTCTGCCTACACTTGGAGGGTGCAAAAGGATGTCGATACTCTTCCTACACTTAAAAGGACGATGGTTCACTACTGCACCAGGTAGTGGTGGAAGAGAGTTTTTGTGAAGGCTTCTCCGTCTTGCTGTGGGGGTAAAATGAGAGACACTAGTGGTAATAGTGTAATACCTGAAGTGGGAGACTTCAGGGAGTGGATGTAGTTCGTGTATGACCGAACCACTATAAATCTTGTGTCTTTTATTTTTTTACTACTTTTTATTTTTCTATCTTGCTATTATCTATGGTTGAAAAATAGTTTTTAAAATTAAAAAAATATATATATTTCATCGATTTTAAACTTTCAAATTTAATTTAAGAGGAGAATTTTTTTTTTTAAATTACCCATTCACCCCCCCCCCCCCCCCCTCTTGGTTTGCTGTTAGAAAAAAAGCTTAGGTCTAATAATCTAACTCATATTTAACAAGTTTCAACAAGTGGTATCAGAGCTTAGTTTCAAAACCATAAGTTTAGACAACTTTTTTATTAACGACCATGACTACATTCAGAAACTAAAACACACATGAAGGATATTCGATCACTAGACCTCCTTTGTTTGATAACATCCCTTTTGATTTTTGGAAAACATGCATGTCTACATTTTTATAATCACTCGATTATCACATGTGGATCTTATTTCAAGAAGGGTATACAAAACTAACTAGACTAGTTGATGGCATTAGAGTAAAAACACCCTTTGTGGATTAGACTGTCACAGAATTTGACTTAGCACAACTTAATGCTAAATGTTTAAATAGTTTCTTTTGTGCACTTAAGTCAGAGGACTACATGCAAGTTTCCACTTGCAAGAGTGGAAAGGATATATGAGATAGACTCTGTATAACTTATGAAGGGACCAATGAAGTAAAATAGTCTAGAATAAATATCTTGTTGCATGACTATGAATTATTTCACATGAAACCAAATGAATCCATTTCTAACATGCCTACAAGATTCACTCAGATTGTCACTTTTTTGCATGCACTAGGTAGAGAATTATAAACCCTAAAATGGTAAATAAGATTCTTCGTTGCCTACTGCTTATGATGCAAAAATTACTGTTATATCAGAGTCTAAAGATTTAAATATTTACTCCATTGATAATTTTCTTGGATCACTAATTGCGTACGAGCAAGGAGTGAGTTGAAGAAATATTGATGCAGGTGAACCACGAAGGGAGAAGAATATAGCATTAAAAGTGGAGGAGTTAGAGAGTGAACTATCACAACCTGAGGATGAGGATGACATCACGTTGATGACTAGATAACTTAGAAGCTTTCTAAAGAGGATGAATAAGAGACACCAGTAATGGAATCGAGGTAAGTTCAATAGTAATGTTAAGGATTTAAATGATGTTATTTACTATGAGTGTAGGAAACCTAGACACATTAAGTTATATTGCCCAAAACTCAAAGCCACTCCTAACAAGGAGAAGATAGAAGATAAACTAATTGTGAAGAAAGGCAAGAAGAATTTCAAAGAACTTTCTGGGCGGACTCAGCTTTAGACGTTAGAGACTGAAAAGGAAGAGGAAGTCACCAATCTATTCTTGATGGCTGATAATCTTAATAAGTCAGATTAAGAATAGGTATGTGACTTGACTTATAATGAACTTTTAGAAGTCTCTGAATGCATACATGATGCGTATAGGAAGTTAAAGAATATATATACTAGCCTGAATTTAGAATTACAAGAAATACAGAGAGAACATGAAATCCTTAGAAAAGTTCATGCATTAATTGATAAGAACCACTTGAAATTGCTTGATGAGTTTGATGATTTGAATAAGACTACATCCTATATAAAATTGGAAAAAGAGTTTAAAGATTTTAAGGATGAATTAGAGAGAAAACAATATTGGATGAATTATATAAATTGTATATTGGAATATATGAATACTTTTTCAAATTAAAGATAAAAGCTCTCGAGGAAAATAGGATATCCCCAAGACTTAAAGATTTTACTAATCTTATTTTGTATCCAAAATTTAGATAATCCAAGAATAGACATAATAGTTATAGAAGATTAAGAAATCCATTTCCTGGAGTCAAATGTTATAATTCTGGATTGTTTGGACATATAACACACATCTATACATTAAATAGAAAAAACTTATTTGGCGTGGAAACCTAAGATACATAAACCTAGACATATCAAACATGCATCTGTTTTAAAATTGCCAAAAGGTGAACCGAAAATTTTTGGGTTCCGATCATGTCTAATATTTGATGATTTTGTAGAATCGCTCTCACATAAGGCCTCGTGAGAGCATATGATACATGGACAGTGGTTGCTCAAAGCATATGACTAAAAATGCTACACAATTCATATCGTTGGAAGCTAGGAGTGGAGGCAGAGTTACACTTGGAGATAACACCACAAGAAAGGTGGTAGGATCAGGTATGATAGGGAACTTGAAAAAAAAAATTGTTAGCAGAAGGCTTAAAGTATAATCTTCTCAGTATTAGTTAGCTATGTGATAAAGGATATTGTATTAAATTTTGTCCTACTAGTTGTATATTAAGCCTTAATGGTAATGATGTTTTGCATGATATATCGGTAAATAATGTTTATATGCTAGGTTTGAATTGTATCAAAACTCCTACTTCTTTTTATTTAAAAACTGTTTCTGATGAGTCATAGCTATGACATAGTAGACTTTATTACTCTAGCATAAAAAATCTTAGGAGGATTACCCAAAAGAACTTAGTAACAGGTATACCAAAACTAGACTTTACTAAGGATCACCTTTGCGATGCATGTCAATTAGGAAAATAGGTGAAGTCCTCTTTTAAGTCCAATAAAGATCTTAGAACTAGTAAACCATTAGATATTTTATATATGGATCTTTTTAGACCAGTTGGAATTGTAAGTCTAAGAGGGAAGGTATACGGATTCGTGATTGTAGATTATTTTTCTATATTCACATGGGTTAGATTTTTATATCATAAGAGTGAATCATTTGATGTGTTTTGAAATTTTTTGACTTGGATTCAGAGGAAACTAGGATGTGAGATTTTGATAATTCAAAGTGATCATGGAGGAGAATTTGAAAATAAAAAATTTAAGGATTTTTATAAGGAGAAAAGGATTGATCATAATTTTTTAGCACCTAGAACCCCTTAGCAGAATGGGATAGTCAAAAGAAAAAATAGAATATTAATAGAAGCTGCTTGAACCATGTTGGCAGAATATTCACTTCATAAATATTTTTGAGCTGAGGCGGTTAGCACGGCATGTTATATTCTGAATATGATGAATATCCGATCAAACTTGAATAAAACACCCTATGACTTACATAAGAGAAGAACACCTAATTTATCACATTTGCATATTTTGGATGTAAGGTGTTCATACATAATAATAGAAAATCTACCTTAGAAAAATTTGATCCAAAGTGAGATGAAGGAATTATTTTAGGATACTCTAGTGTTGAAAAA
Organism: Dendrobium huoshanense; assembly: GCA_016618105.1. NCBI lineage: Eukaryota > Viridiplantae > Streptophyta > Magnoliopsida > Asparagales > Orchidaceae > Dendrobium > Dendrobium huoshanense. Next base: position 6,650,136 of record CM028353.1, read on the forward strand.
TCTTATAGAGTATTCAATAAAAGAACTTTGATAATTGAGGAGACCACACATATTGTATTTAATGAATATGAAATTTTGGAATAGTTGATTATTGAAGAGGATGAGATAGATATCGACTCCCAAAAGATTGAGAAAATAAATTTGGATTAAAATTTGGAGAGAAAATCCGTTGCCTAGAGATTTGAGATTTTCTAAAAATCATCTAAAAGAACTGATTATAGGTGAATATGGTGAGGGTGTTAGGACTAGGCATGGACTGAACAAAGAAGTCAATCATTTAATATTTATTTTAATGATAGAACCCACAAATATTGATCAAGCACTTTCGAATGAATTTTGGATATTGGCTATGCAAGAAGAATTAAATCAATTTATAAGAAATAAAGTTTGGAAATTAACTGTAAGGCCAAAGGATCAAAGTATAGTAGGAACTAAGTGAGTATTCAATAAAAAAATGAATGACTTAGGAGTAGTCATTAAAAATAAGGCTAGATTGGTGGCTAAGGGGTATAATCAGATTGAAAAAATTGATTTTGAGGATAATTTTACCTCTATAGCTAGATTTAAAGCAATTAAGATTTTGTTAGCATTTACCTATTTTAGAGGATTTAAATTGTATCAAATGGATGTTAAAAGTGCCTTTTTAAAAGGGGTGATTCAAGAGGATATTTATGTGGAACAACCTTCAGGCTTTGAAAATTCTAAACACCTAAATTATATTTTTAAATTGAAAAAGGCATTATACATATTAAAATAGACAATTAGGGCTTGGAATGAGAGGTTGAGCACCTTCCTACTTGAGAGATCTTTTGAAAAAGGAAGTGTGGATACAACTCTTTTTTTGAAAAAATTGAGAGAAGATATACTCATTGCACAAATTTATATTAACGATATCATCTTTGGATCGACAAATAAAAATCTTTGTGATAATTTTTCTAAAATAATGAGTATTGAATTTGAGATGAGTCTAATAAGAGATTTGAGTTACTTTTTAGGCTTTAGCATTAAGCAAATTGATGAGAGTATATTTCTTAGTCAGTTAAAGTATGTTAAGGACATTCTCAAAAAGTATGAAATGGATAATGCTAAACTTGTTAGTACACCTATGAGTTCCTTAGTTCAGTTGGATAAGGATCCTAAGGGAAAATATGATCAAAAGAAATTTAGGGGAATTATTGGATCTTTGCTTTACTTGATAGCTAACAAACTTGATATTATGTTTAGTGTTTGTTTGTGTGCTAGATTTCAATCGGATCTAAAAGAATCACATTTAACAGCGGTGAAAAAAATTTTGAGATATCTCTTGGGAACTCAAAACTTAGGAATTTGGTATAAGTTTAGCTCTTTATTTAAAATAATTAGATATTCAGATTCAAACTTTGCAGGTTGTATGGTTGATAGAAAAAGTACTTCTAAAATATATCAATTTATTGAAAATTATTTAGTCTCTTGGTCCAGTACAAAAAAAAATTCTATAGCCCTATCTACTGTTGAAGCTGAATACATTACATTAGGAAATTGTGTGTACTTTGGTTGAAATAATAATTGATTGATTTAGTATTAATAATAGGCACTATTCCCATTTATTGTGATAACACTAGTGCCATTTGTATTTCTAAAAATCCTATTCAACATTCAAGAACCAAACATATAGACATCAGGCATCATTTCATAAGGGATTATGTATCCAAAGGAGAAATTGATCTCAATCATGTTTAAACTGAAAATCAACTTGCAGACATTTTTACAAAACCACTAGCCTTTGATACTTTTAGTACATTAAGAATAAGGCTTGGTGTGATTGATTTGAATGCTTAAATAAGGTTTATGCAACATTAATTTATGTTTTTTTAAGTGTGCTTTTTTTTTGGTTTTGTGATTTTCCTTGTGTGTTTTTCATTTTTTTGTGCATGTTTTTTTTTTGTTATTTTTGTCCAATTATTTGGTGTGTTTTCAAAAAATATTTTCACATTCAAAATTCATGTTTTAGAGCAATCATATGAAAGTTTCTAAGTGTGGCAATCATCTGTACGAAATATTTTAATACTTGATGAATCCTGTAGTGTATCAATCATTGAGTAGAACAGTTTACATGTCATTTTTCAATTTGTTTTATTACCATTCATCTGTATGATCCCCAGATCATCTAGACGATGTGCATTCATTCGTATATACACATGTAGATGATTATATGATCAGAACAAATTCTTTCTTTTTGATTGTACGTACGAACCTTAAGTTCGTACACATAAACATGTGGCATTTCTGAGTGGGGGACATTTTAAATCTTCATAAAAATGATCTTAAATAACAGATAATCCCTGACAAACACCTGTTCATTCGTACGATCGTTTGGTCAAAAGTCTGTACAAAAGGATGCCTCGTAACTTGCATGTTTACGAAAAGCCATTTTGTTTTGAACATATTCATTCATACATATAAAATTTTATTTTGTACGTGCGAACCCAATATCGTACAGAACAAAACCATTTCTGTACATACGAAAGTTTAGTTTTTCTTTAAATAAAAGGGTTTAAAACTCTATTTTTATACACTTCAAAAACCTTTCAAATCCTCTCATCTTTCCAAATCTGTCAAATGGCAAGCTCAAGAAAAAGGACTAGAGTGGCTAAGGACTTGACTAGGCGACCTTCCTCTAGAAATCCTGAAGAAACTTTTCTGTCCAAAGAAAATGAAGAGTCTTTTCATAGGTTCGTTTCTTCTAAAATCACTCCTTCTAGAGTCCTTCTCCAAGAGCAACTTATCTTTAAAGTAATACACCTTTTTGCTTCTACCCAGTTTGCTTTTATTCTGACCCTAATCCACTTCTACAAAAAGGAAACATTCCACTACTTCCTTGCAAACATGACTTTTAATACTGACCAGAGTGTGATTAGATCTTATGTTTTGAAAAAGAAGGTAGAAATAATCAAGGAGGAATTGGGGATATTTTGAAATTTAGGGACTCAAGGGATTAGAGTCCATACCTTGACCTCTTCCTCTAACTTTGACTAGACTATGATAAATCAAGTTATTAGAGGGATTAGAGAGGTATGTCATATGCCTAAGGTGTCAACTCATAACCGAAATGCCTGAATCATCCAGCATGTTCTTCATATTTCATTATTCCTAAAGCTGATGATCGAGTAAATATTACTCCTCTTCTTTCCACTGTAGCATATATGATTATGACTAGCCAACCAATAGACAAAGCCCAACTGATCATTGACTATATGTATGGACTTTTTGAGATTGGCCATATCTCCCACAAGAGAAAGAAGAATATAGTCTTAGGATATCTTGTGACCTAAATTATGGAAAAGAAGTATGAACTAGTTCATAATGTTCAAAATCTAGAGAAGCCTGTCTACTATAATGATGGATCATTCTGAGTAATTTTTAATAAAGACGTCTATTTAAATAGTGACTCTGAGGAGGAAAGGAGAAGACCTCCACCCGCACCTGCTGGTAGATCAAATTTCAGGAGATGGTCCAGCGCTTTGATCGACTTAAGAGCCACTTTGATCAACATTTTGATCAAATTGAAACTCATCTTCAGCAGTAGGACTTTTAATATCAGCAGGATATGGGCAGGGTAAGAGGTCAATTTAAATCAATGAACATGAATATAGCAATGATGAATAGTTATTTTAATTTATTCAACCAACCACCTCCTCCAGATCAGGGCCCCTCAGAATGATGACTATACTTCTTTTATGATTCTCTCTACCAGTAGTGATATGATGTGATGTTATGTATTGTTTGTTTTTATATCTTTATGTTTTATGTTTTTATGAAATCTATGTATATTGATATCTATCGTGCTCAATGTATTATCATTCACCATGATATTAATAAAAAGTATCTATTTTAAAAATGCTTGTTAGCCTATATGATTATCCTGACAAATTGATCTAATAAGTTATATATTTTAAAATACAATACAAAATTGAATTCATTAGAAAATCTAATTTTTCAAAAAATTAAGTTGTGTTATAACTCGATCAAGTTAAGGCTATCAAATTCATGTCTCTTGTTAGACTAACATAATTTTAATATTATTATTACAATTTTAATATTTTAAGGCTATCCACCGACTCCAGTGAGGCAAAGAATCCAATTTCTTTCGCTTCCTCCTAAAGCAGGCAGAGAACCCGACTCCTTTCATTTTCTCCTAAAGTAGGCAGAGAACCTCAATCAGTTGCTAAAATAGACCTCTCTTGAACCTCCAAGGAACCAGGGACGATGACTGGAGAAGATGACTCAGATCCTTGGAGCAACCTTTGTGAAACCCCTCAAGTATTGTCCTCACAAAATCCTCTCTCTCTCTCCCTTGCTCTCCCTCTCCTCTTGGCTCTCTCATGTCAGGATAGCAGCAAAAGACCCAATCTTGAATAAACAAGAAGTATTATATAGAAGAGCTTCAAATTTGCTCTTAATTATAACAAACTGACATAGATCATCCAGAATGATATATAAATCATCCTGTAAGATCAGTACAAATTCAGCTCAATCAGCTAGGACGATATGGGAGATTCTGGACAATTAAAGGACTCATTTGTTCTGATCATCTAGGATGATAGGACATCATCCTGTATGATTAGTTCAAAATCATTGAGTATCATCCAGAACATCTCCCTAATTACATTTCTGGATGATGGAAAACTAAACTAATTGTCCTGAACAATTTCACGATCATCCCGAATGATTAGTTCAAAAGGTCAAATATCATCCATAACATCACTCTGATTGCATGTCTGGATGATGGAAAAATAATTGATCATCTAGGATGATTTGGGATCATCCCGAACGATTAGTCCAAAATGATACACATCATCCATAACATCATTCTGATCATCTAGGAAGAAATAAGGTTTGATTAACTGATCGTCTCGAACGATCCTGTGATTGTTCAGGATGATATGATTGAGCAATCAAACCTTAATTGCTTTCCTTAATTACCAAAAAAATTTAGGCATAATTGCACTGCATCATCCAGGACGATTTCCAAAAATAAAATATGCCTAAAAAGATCTGGCGGCTGATTCTTTCTAATTTGAGTTTATCATCTAGGATGATGATAATATCGTCCAGGACGATTTGCTTAATTACGGTTGCCTTAATCAGGATACCCTAATTAGGATTTCTATTTTTAACAGATCGTCCAAGATGATTTGGGATCATCCCAGACGATATGATTAAAAACAAAAAACTCTAAAAATAGACATAATTTTTTCCTAAGTGTGTGTATGCAAGATTACATAGCATTAGGACTCACTTAAATACAATTGACTCAAGAAGGATAAAAAATACTTAACGACAGTTTACAGACTGACTCATTCACAATCTAATTAATCTTGAGTTGGCTTGATTTGCAATTGACCTTGTGGACCATAAACATTAGTAGGCATAGAAAAAATAGAATTGTCAGAAATGTTTGTTATTATCAAAATTATAATTCCTAAATCTAGATTCACAATATGTTTGATTTGATAGTTTGTTATTATGAATGTTATTATGTCTTTAATTATTATGTCTTTGATTATCCTTCATTGTTATTGATTGTTATGTCTGGTGTGTATGTATGATCTTGTTATGTCTTATGTGTATGTATAATCTTGTTATATTTTTGTGTATATATATATTAAGTTTTTTTAGGGTTTATTTATAAATTTTTATTTTGATTTTCATTGGAATCCCTTGTTTTTAATTAAGCATTCTTTGAGGGGGAGTTTAGGAGAAAAATGGACTTAAATGTTAGCTCAAATAATAATAATTTTACCATCATAAAAAAGGAAGAGATTGTTGTAACTTAGATTTCAAGATTAAGTTTATATCATGTGATTTTTTTATGATACCAAAATATTATTGTTATGATTAGTGTTTCTCCTAACATACATTGGATATATTTTCTTTTTGTTATTTATGTGTATAACATTTCAGGAAAATCATATTTTAGACTGTTAAAGACTTCATGGCAGATTAGATTAGGGTTTCAAGTAATGGAGTTTGTAATTTTTCTATTTTTCTTGAGTCTAAGAGAGTGTGATTTTAATTGGAAAACCATTCACACACAGACTAGGGAGAGAGTCAAAACATTAAATTTTAAAACTAATTGTTCTATACAATTTTCAAATCGTACTGGATGGTTTGTCATGGTAGTTCCTCCAAAACAAAATTAATCAAATCATGCTGGAATTTTTTTCTATTATTCGTATCTTACGATAATATTTCATACAGACGATTCATAGAGTACGAAATGGGTGCGTACCAATTTGTCCAAAATAAACACATCAATTTTTTTAACTATTCATACTATAAGAAGTGGAGTTCATACAGACAACTCATATGGTATGAAATGGGTGTATACCAGTTCATCCAAAATGATCTCATAATTTTTTGACCAGATTGTACTTCATGATGTTGGGTTCATACAGACAACTCACAGAGTATGAAATGGGGTCATCCACGTTTATACAAAATAAAGCATGATTTATTTAAATAGTTTATATTGTACGATGTATGCTTGTACAGATGATTCACTATGTACGAATTGGGTTTATACCAAATCATACCGGATGAATCAATTCAATTTGGAACTTTTCATACTATAAAATGCCAGTTTGTGCAGACGATAAACAGAGTATAAAATCATTTTCATACCAGATTGTATATGGATTTTTGAAATGTTTGTACGGATGAAGTATGATCATATTGTACGATATGAGTATGTTCAACTTGAAAATTTCACTTTTCTTGTTAGTTTTTTTTTTTTTTTTTTTTTTTTTTTTTTTTTTTTTTTTTTTTTTTTTTTTTTTTTTGTCTTTCATATATAAGGGTCCTAAAAACTAACACTTATCATCTTCTAGAGATCTTTCTTTGAATTTCTTTCAAGAGTGGAAAAGGAGAATGTTTGGAAGAGCATTTTAAGAGTGAAGATTGAGAGATCTTTTGAGAGGAAATTGTGAGAGGATTCACATGGTTGCTCAAAGGTAATGATCTCTTATTTATTCTTCACGTTTTCTCCCTACTTCATTAAAGGATTTTGAGAGAATATTTTCAAAGAATATCACAGTTCTCTACCATCACTAGTAGGGTGAGATAGGATGTTAGTACTCTGCCATCACTAGTAGGGTGAGAAAAGATATTGGTACTCTCCAATCCCCAGGAAGGTGAGAAAGGATGTTAGTACTCTGTCATCACCAAGAGGGTGAGAAAAGACGTCGGTACCCTACCACACCGGGTGGGTGGAAGAGAGGTTTTATAAGTGCTTCTCCGTCTTACTGTGGGAGCAAAAGTATAGTCACTTTTGATTTAATGTAATACTTGAAGGAGTCTTTAGGAAGTAGACGTAGGTTTAGTTGGACCAAACCACTATAAAATTTGGTGTTCTTCTGTTCTTTACTTTTTATTACATTTTTTATTTTCCACACTTTTAGTTACTATTGTTGAAATTTTTTTTGTTAAAATCTATCATTATGCCAAATATCTTATAACTATTTTTCTAAAATCCAAGAGAAGTTTTTAAATTACCAATTCACCCCTCCTCTTGGTTAGCCTTATGATAGTTTGTTAGGTCTAACAACCTACTCAAACTTTTAATTATAATGTTTGGCACTCTCGCACTCAAATTCTTGAGATTAGGTGAAGTGGAATGGGTTTTTGATGTTGCAGAGCTATGAAGCACTGCTACATTGACTTTGGATTTATAATGTTGTGGTGATTCCATTATTTTTCATTTTTCTCGAGGCTCCAACACTGTGATTCCTTGATCTAGCATCGAGGCATTGCAAATGCCACAACATTGGTAGTTGGAGCACTACAACACTGATTCAACACTTATGATTTTTTGTTTCATTTTCTTAAGCATTTCCTACATAACATAAACTAAACTACTATTTTCATTGAATTTAAAGATAAAGAATAGTATAACATTTATAAATAATTACTATGCCTGCACCAACTCCTTACTATATTGTGAAACCATCTACATATAACTTCTAGCAAGGTTGCAATGCTATTTATGAATCTTAATTTTATTTTTTGTATTCTATGAGAAAATTGTTAAGTGCTTGATGTTTGATGATTATTCTTAGTGTATAGGTGATTAAAAGTTCAAAAAGTTCTATAAAACATTTGAGTAACTGGCCTGAGTGAATGAGATTAATGAGAAGTACCTTAAGAGGATGATCAATTACTACTTGGATGGAGTGTGCCTAGAAATAAGGTCATAATCACCTTGTTGAATTGATGACTGCCCATGAATGTTTCTTTATGATGGGGTATCTTTACTTTGTACCTCCAACGGTGCAACTTACGTAGTAGATGGGCCTTTTCTATCTTCCTTCTTCTCTGATGAGTACAAAGCTGATGACGACTTGACCGACTCTATGATAAAGTAGTAATATTTTTCTCGATCGAGGGCATTAAAGAAGAGGTGATAAAGCGAGGAGATTCTTTAGTTTCTAAAAGGTGATTCATCTTCTCCATAAGAAATTTCTTTGCATTTTTCATGATTTTGGAGAAGGGGAAGCATCTCTCTCCAAGTCAAGATAAGAAGCAGTTGAGTCAAATGATTCATCTAATCAAAGATAATTTTGAAGATTTTGTTCACTAATCTCCATGTATCTATTATAATGCTACAGCTTTGATAGTTGGTGATTAGGGTTGTGATTATAATTGCTTTCATTATGTGGGTTGCCCTGGTCAGTTCATCTCTACCATTAAAGGTTACTAGTTCATCATCAATAAACTGTAAGAATGATGATAAATGGACTTTTTTGGCTTCCGACTTTATTGCATGTGTGGGAGCATCTCTACATTTCGCACCCATGATGGTGGGCACTACTCTAGTGATATGGATGGGTCATGTTGGTCTTGCCTTGTTGGCTCTTTCTTCTACAAGGGCTTTTCCTGGTCATTACTCTAGATTGGTAAGAATGAACTCTTTGAGTTTTCCAGCCTTAATGAGTTATTTGACTAGTTTTTGCAGGTGATGCCACTTTTCGGTCTCATGTTCATGGTCTTCGTGGAAAGTGAGGTGTCTTACAATATCCCAAGTGCTGTCGATCTTCATTGGTGTTAGGCATCTAAAAAATTATTTATTTTGTATGGGCTTGAAAATCTCGATCATAGATATTCTTTGCAGAGTATATGTTGGATATGTTTGGGTTCATTGATACAAATATAACCTACGAGATACTTGCAAAATGGTTCCCATACAAATATTCATGGTTGTACAATATATATAAGCCACTTGTGATTTTTCCTAAACTTAATCTCATCCATATAATTCACCAAAGCAAAATTCTAACTGTACAACAAAAGAAACCATTTAAATTCCTCATTCAACCTTCGTAATTATTCCCTCCTATATATATGAATGTGAGAGAGACAAACTCAACATCTCCTCTCCTTTCTCATACAAACCCCAAAAATAATCACCCCCACTTCGTCATCACACAAATCTCTGTGAAGAGAGGCAAAACCAAATAGTCGCTCTACTCTAGCATGCAATACTCATTATCAATCACCCTCGCCATGTCTCCATTTGAACCTCCATTTAGAGAGGCAAACTTAATAGCTCCTCTCCTATGGTGTGTGAAACCTAGCAATAATAGCGTTGCTCCATCTCTAAGTGAACCTCCATTGTCAAAATTTTCAAAATAATGCAAATCTGGACCCAAGTATTATGATTTTGATAATAATAAATATTATTGAATTGCTTAGTATGGTATCTCCTATTAATTGCTATTATTACTTTTTTTTTTGTGCACTAACATTTTAGGTCCACCATACACTAAGTTTATTCAGCTCAAGATTCGATAGACTAGGGTTAAGTATGTCATGATGTGTATGTATTTTTTAATTCTTATGTATTTCTATTTTTCTTTAGTCAAATAATGTAATTAGTGGATACTAAGCTTGGTAACCATGCACACACACTCAAGGGAGTGAGACAGGGACAAAATTAGAAATTTAATTTTTTGAACTAATCATACTGGATGATATATATCATATTATATGATCAACTCATGAAAAAATATAAAAAATGGTTAATTAAGTAATTAAAGCTATTTGAACTAATTGTACTATACGATCAAGATCGTGCATGATGATCAGTTGAAATCAAGAACTCAGTTGCCAATCATAGTTTAGGCAATATTTTAAAATTTAAATTTTATGTTAATCATATTACAAATAGGTATCGTACTCTACAAAGTAAATAAATCTTGCCTAAATTAATATTGTGATTAGGGGATGATTTTAAATTTATTAATCAAGCCAGATCATATAAGATGATTGGGACCAATCATACTATTTGACCCAATTCCTATGCGGGACAATAATTTATCATCGTCAATCTTACAGGATGGTAATCCAAGTTGTTTGAACTAATATTACTGGATGATGCTCAAAATCTTACTGGACGGTCAACTCAATTCTTCGAAATGATCATATTAAAATTGCATGTTGCCATAGTAACATTTCATTGTAACAACTATTGTTCGACCACTCATATACAAATCAAATTATAAAAACTTATGTGAGATCATTCTACTTCATCTTCAGAATATGTTTGGATGTGCTTGAGTGGCATTAAATAGTAAAAAATATGTTTTTTTTATAGTGTTGATATTTGAATTTATAATAAGTTTCTCTAATTAAATGACCATCACTTACTATTAATTTTTTACTTTTTTATTCAAATGTTATTCTAAATATAGACATTAACATTATTGATCTTGGAATATTTGTGATGGTAGAGAAATATTAAGTTTAACATCATAGCTTTATACAAAGATCCAACACACATTTAGATTAAAAGTGAGGATGCAATATTTATAAGAGACACTAAGAATTTAATGTGGAGAACCTTGAAAACGGAAAAAACCATTAGGCCTAGCCCAGTTTGAATGAATCCACTAGTATTTATAGTTGATTACAAATGTTGCCCTTTATATTGGAGGGAAACCCTTGGCTTGATATAGGAAATATACATCAAACAGAGTTCATTACATGGTGTAAATTAGACGAATCAAAACTGATATGTTTGTTTGGTCGGCAGGACCATAGTCGGCTGGCGACAGAGGTTAGAAAAATGTCTTCGGGTGACGATGGTCAGAAGAACCATAGTCGGTAGGCGATAGAGGTTAAAAAGTTCATAGTCTGGTGACAAAGGTTAGAATGACCATTTTTTTGGCAATATAGGTTATAAGGATCATAATTAAAAGGTGATGGAGGTCAGAAATATTGTATTTTAGCAATGGAGATCAAAAGGATCATATTCTAATGACAGAGGTTAAAAAGAATGTAGTTGACAGACGATAGTGGTCAGAAAGATCATTATCTACTGATGGATGTCAGGATGACCACAGTCTGGCGATAGAGGTCAGAAGGATCATAGTCAACTGGCAACATTGGTCAGAAAGATCATTGTATTGTGATCAGGACCATAGTCAGGGGTGACATTGGTCAGAAATGAAAGTTCATGAGGACTGTTAAACCCTCAAGAACTAATTCTGAGGCTAACCAAGAGGGGGTGAATTGGTTATTTAAAAACATCTTTATCAAAAGAAAATCTTTTTATAACTTGATGCAGAAATGAAATAAATTCACAATAAAAAGATAAATCAATGTTTTCAACCAAGCAGTTAATTGGAAGAAAAATAAATGTGAAAATAATAAAAGGAAAGAACACACCAAAATTTATAGTGGTTTGTCAATTAACCTACGACCACTCCTTGGAGACTCCCTCTCCAAGTATTACACTAAATAGAAGTGACTCTCCTTTTGCTCCCACAACAAGGACGAGAAGCCTGTACAAACGCTGTTTCACCTCCCCCGTGCGGCAGAGAACCTCAATACTATTTTCACCCTCCTAGTGATGGTCAGAGAACCACAACTCTATTTTCACCCTCTAGGTGATGGTAAAAAAACCACGATATTTGTTGAAGAACTTCTTCTCCAAAGCCACAAAGATTCCAAGCAGACGCTTGTAGGTACAATGCAAGATCCTTGCTTGGAGCAACCTTGTGAATCCCCTCACAACTTTCCCTCACAAAATCTCCCTTTCTTCTCTCACCAAGCTCTCCTTCTTCTCTCCCTTAAGCTTCCTCTCAAGAAGACTATGTATCAAAACATATCTAATAAGAGTGTTAGAAATCCTTAAATAGAGGACTTATAGTAAATGCTTTCCATTGTTTTTGGTAGGTGGCATCCCCTACTCAAATTCAGTGCCCCTCTCTTGTATAGAAGTTAGAAACTTTCAGCTTCCTTTCTTTCTTCCTCAATTTCCTTCTTACTTCAAAGGCTTTCCACTATCTGAGATAGGTGGAATTTCCTATCAAACTTTAGTTCTCTTCTTTTATGCAGAAGAAGTAACGATGAGAATTTATTCTCTTGATAAATAATTTTGACAGAATAAGGACAATAGACTCTTACAAGTGAGGGTGATTTGAGAAAATCTGCTGGTATTTGTACTTGAGAGGAGGATAGAGATTGTAAGTAGATAGGCAAAATTTTTTATAATGTTTGAGAGGAAGTCCAGCGATGATTAACGATTGGGTTGAAGTCCAATGTAGATCAATGGTCTGGTGGAGAGCTTAAGGAGATAGTTCGAGGTTGTGCTGCTAGTAGTCAAGCGAGAAGCCGATGATGGTTGATATGAGGTGAAGGACTGATGGCAAACATAAAGAAAAAGGCCAATGAAGTAAACATAAAATTTTCAGGCTGGTAGCATGAAATATATCAACTTGAATATTATTGTAAAAGTGATAATAAAGAACCAAGATTTTCCTAGATCAAGTATAAACCATATTCTAATACATAGGAATTTTAATGATTTAAATATTTACAAGAAAGAGAAGCTAAGTTCCCATACGCCACCAAAAACATTCAACTCTACGATTAAGTTGAAGTTTTTTCAGCCAGTTCCCATACTCCACTGAAATGTTTTCCACATCATAATAAAGAGAAGCCAAAGCTGCTATGCTCTTACCCAAGATTTTATGTCTCAATTCCAAGCTATCCTTGTTTTGATTAGGAAAAATATTAATTTAAATAATAAGTTCGACAAGAGCCTCCCTAAAGAATATATTTAGAAGATCCTTCTTCCAAATACCATCTACTATAAAGCTATCCAGAGATGGAAAATCAAAATTCCCTACTACAATAAAAGTAGGCCATCTCTCTAGACATCAATCTAGAATCCACACATCTTTAAGAATGTCTATAGATTTACCTGATGCAATCTTCCACTTAGTGATCGGAAGAAGAGAGTGAGCTCCATTAGCAATGATCTTCCAAGTAGTAGACTTATTGCCTTTGCAAGTATCTTCCCAAAATTTAGTACCATACTTTGCCAACAAAGCCTTGTTAAGCAAAGAATCTTCTTCCATTAAGAAATTCCAAGCGAATTTTGCTCTAAGGGGTCCTGTTATAGACACCAGTGAATGTATGCCTTGTCCTCCATCCTTCCAGATTTTGCACATGTTTTCCCAAGACATATAGTGTAAGCCATGAAGTCCTCTTCGTCTATCCCAAATAAAACTCTAGCAGTTTTATCCAATTCTTTAAGAATACTCATTGGAACCAATGAGTGAGTAGCCACAAAAATCGGTAACGAAGACAAAACCGATTTAACTAGAACATATCTCCCGGCTAAAGAAATCATCTGATTTCCCCAAACATTAAGTTTAGAAGCAGCCTTTTCAAGGATATAATTGAAGTCTGAAGCAACCAATCTCCTCAATGCCAACTTAATGCCAAGATAAGTCACCTCATTCATAGTTTTGAAGCCCCATAGCTTTGATATAGCTTTCTTCCACTTCCTTTTAACAGAATTCCCAATTAATATTACAGATTTCTGTTCATTAATGGATTACCCGGTTCGACTGCAGAAAGCTGAAACAATTCTTCTTAATCTCCTCATACAACTCATTCTAGCTTAGAAGAACAATAGGATATCATCTGCATACAAAAGATGTGATACTCTAGGGGCATTTGCAAAAATTTTATCCCCAAATTCCTTCCTCTATGCCATAAATCATTAGTCAAGATTTGAGAGCAAAGAATAAACAAATAGGAAGAAAGAGGACAACCCTGTCTAAACCCACTATTTGCTTTAATCCCCTTCAAAATTTTACCATTAATCATGATAAAAAATTATGGAAACTCCACACATTCCATAATTAGATTAGAAATTATGATTGGAAATCCCATGTTATTCAATACCAATCTCAAGGTGTCCCAAGCCATACTATCATAGGCTTGTTCCATATCAAGTTTGATAGCCACCCATCCTTTCTTAGATTTAGAAAATCTGAGCTTATTAAAAAGTTCATGAGCTAAATAATATGATTAGATAAAAATCTACCTCTTAAAAAAGCTGTTTGCACCTCAGAAATAAGTCCACCAACAACCTTCAACAACCTATTTAATAGCATTTTGGCAATAATCTTATACAGGGTGCCACAAATGCTGATAGGATGAAAACCTTAGGCAGAAATTGGATTCAGCAACTTGGGAATGAGAACCACCACCGACTCTTTCCATTTAGAACAGAGCTGCCCTATTACAAAGAATTGTTGTACAGCCCACCAAACATCATTCCCTACTATATACCAATAGTTTTTGAAAAATGAGTATGTAATACCATCTAGACCAGGAAGATGTTTGTCCCACTGTCTTTAATAACATAATCAAGTTCCAAATAAGAAAACTCATCTTCCAATAGTTTGCAATCCGATCCAGAGAGAGTCTTCAATACAGGAGGCCAACCATTCAAGTTACGACATCTACTCTTCCATTTATTGCTAAAGAAATTCATCAGGATTTCTTCAATTTCAGCTTGCTCTTATACCAAAATTCAATCTTCATTCTTCAACTGATGAATAGAGTTTCCCAATCTTCTTCCATTAACAAAAGAATGGAAAAAATTAGATTTCATATCATTCTCCTAGATCCACTTCAACTTTGATCTTTGTGTCCACCATGTGCTTAAACGAGTCAAATTCACATTGAATTCATGAATTTTATCTCTCAACAATAACAGCTTTTCCTCGGTAAGACCATGCCCAAAGGATTCTTCCAGCTGCAGATTTACAATCTCCTTCTTTAATACATATTTGACTTCCATAAAATTCTTCAGTTTTGCTTTGCTCCAATAGTGAAGAGCTCTCATAGTCCTTTTACACTTAACATTTTTTACATTCATTGCATCCCCATTAATAGTTTTTTCCCAAGCCTTTAGAATGATAGATTTTGATGCCAGGAAAGAAGCCCAAACATCTTCATACTTAAGAAATCTATTTTGGTTGAATTTATCATTGAAAATTTTGAGAATTAAGGGACAATGGTCCGAAGCAATCCTAGCCAAATGTCTTATCACAGCAGTTTGAACTTCATTCAATGCTGTAGTGTTTAAAAGACACCTATCTATCCTTTCAAGGATACGAGCATTCCCACTTTTGTTGTTGCACCAGGTAAACTTCGATCCCACCATCCTAACATCATGTAGATCATTTCTAGACATAAAGGCAGACATTTCTTGTGGGCCTTGAGAAAATGAGAACTTCTTTCCACCCCTCATCTCTTCTTATGAAAGTACACAATTGAAATCTCCTCCCACAACGAAAGGGATCACTTTGTCACAATATACTTCTAATTTTTCCCAGAACCTCCTCCTCATATGTGGAATCTTGTTGCCATAAATTGTAGACACAGTCCACTTGCCTTTATTAAAAATACTGAACTCCCCAATTACACATTGAGGAGAAGCATCTAGTAAAGAAAATTTTGCCATATTAGCTCTCCATAATACAATAATTCCTCCAGAAGAACCATCTGAGCGATATAGGAAATAATCCCATTCATCAACCAACAACTTGATAACTTCATATCTCTCAAAAGAAGAGATCTTGGTTTCAACCATCCCAACAAAAAATACATCCCAATCATTCACAAATTCTTTTAAGTATAGGGAGGCTTCCCTCTTATTAGCCCCCCTACAATTCCAGAAAGCTAAAGAAGTCATTTGGATAAAGGGGGGAAGGACCCCCACTTTTACCTTTAATATTTACCTCAAATTTTTTTGATCTGGAAGAATTGCTCAAAGGCCCCAATTGTTTAAGCTCTTTCAGTAGCTTTGGTTTCTGAGATCCAGGAATAGATTTTCCCAAGCCCGAACTATCAAATTCTTTTGGAATACCATCACTATTGCATTCCTTGATCACAGGTATCACGTTTTCTTCATTGCTGATAACATCAGTTTTGCGGATTTCTCCATCTTCCAGCTCCGGTTCATTCTATATTCTCACTGCATCTTTTCTGATAGAATTGTCTTCTTCATCTACTTGCTCCAACATATTAAACATATTCTCTTAAACAATAGATACCTCAGGAATAGAGGTAGAAACCTTTACAGCTTCTATCTCTACAATAGAAGAATCTTCACCAACTTCTATTACATTATTCTTTAATGTAGCATCTTCCATACCGTCTTAAAACATTTGTACACCTGATACAGGCGCAGGTAATTGATCTTCCAGAGATTTCCTAGCCTCTTTATTCTCTACAGCCTTCTTCTGATAAGTAGCCTTCAACCTTCTATTTCTTTTGCAATTGACATGGACCCAAGGTCTATAACTTGATTCTTCCCTAGGAGCATTTACTACTCCTACGTTTCCTTCTTTAGATACTAGGTCAGAACAGACATTGTTTGAGCTTTCTTTCTCATTACACATATTGCTTAAATGACCAATTTTTCCACACTTATAACAAAATGTTGAGATCTATTCATACTCAACCTTTTGAAAGAATCGACCTTCAAGTCCATCCACCCAAACACCCATAGGCAATTGTTTATCAAGCTCCAACCGAACACATCTTGCAAATTCCCTCCTTCCCCATTGGAACATATCACCGTCAATTAGCATAGGAGAGCCTATTAATGAAGCAATCCTTGCAACATTAATTTCATCCCAACAAAATAGTGGAAGATTATGCAATCTTACCCACACCGGAGATGTTAACCCCTTAAGGGAAGTTGTTGAAAATTTAGGACTCCACTTGTCTAGCCTAATAATATGACCATTTACGAACCACGGTCCTCATGAAATAACTTTCTCCATAGACTCTTGTGAAAAAAAGGTGCACAGCATCCACCCTGAGCCAAGGATTGTTAGGTGGAACTTCGCGAATTGAGACCATTGAAGTCTCAATTCCGCAACTATAGTTTGTACTGAAATTGTTCTACCAAAAACTTTAACCATAATGGATTTTTAAAGCTTCTCAGAATTCTCTATCATCTTTGGTTGAAATAATTTGACAGCCTTGCCATCATCTAATAAGAAAGAATCTCCCATTGATATATCCACCGTGATATGAGAACGTTTAATCCAAGGATTCAGAACATTCTTAACATAAGCTAATTTCAGCCTTTGAATTTCCCATTGATATATCCACCGTGATATGAGAACATTTAATCCAAGGATTCAGAACGTTCTTAACAGGAGATGATTTCAGCCTTTCATTCTCCGTTGAATAATCTCCCGAACATCTGAAGTGCTCCCTCCCCTCCTCTGGACTCAAGGGTCTCCCTTAGCTAAATTCCATTATTTTCAAATCGGTTCACAAAGAACTTCATACCATAAGATGAAGATTCAAAATCAATTGAATTAACATTCAAATTTGACAAAGGAGTTTCCACATTTGAATCCCGAACAATTTGTTTCCCCTTACCGACATCTGATGAAGGATTTTTAGGATGTTCTGCGCAGTTTTCTCTATTCATCAACGGACCGTTGAAAGGTCTTGGATTGGTTCCCATCTCTGAATTAAAAGCTTTATGAATCAACAGTGATCTATCATTATTTAGGGTTACGCCGGCCACCTGAAATGGCCGCCGACTGGTCGATCATCACCTCCGACGTTGCCACCAATGCAACATAAATTCAAATTTCTTGAACTTTCTCTCTCTAGAAAACGGGTCTTTCTCTCAGGGTTGAAGTTTGACAAATCTTTAAGAATCTCAGTTGTAATGATTATCTTCTAAATACAAGAGAGTAGTAACTCACTCTCTTATATAGGGAGGAATAACTTACAAAGCAAACCTAGTATTTCTAATAGGAATAAATAGCCTGATTTATAAAAAATAATGAACCTCATTTATCAAATTATAGAAAATACTCATAATATTAAAAAAAAACTTATTAGAATGAAAGTGTTTTAATTTCAACCATCTCAACGCAAATTTGATTTAAATTTCAAGTTCATACAAGGAATTAGCCTGCAGAGGAAATAAGAAGGCATATGAAAAATTCCTAAAATTTATTTATCCTTCTAATTTTAATAATGCCAGCAATTACTTATTAAACTTTTAAGTCATAATGGAAGTATGTTTATTACAAATAGCAAAGAGCTACAGTATGGCAATAGAGGTCAAAAGGATCATAATCGGTGGCTTGGTGGAAGTCCATTGTTAGTCGGTGGACTAACAGAAGGCTAGTGTTAGTTTGTGGCTAGGTAGAAGTCCATCATCAGTCGATTGTCTGGTGGAAGTCCGACTTCAGTTGGTGGCTGAGAAGAAGTTTGGTGTCGGAAGCCGAGTGTATGTCCGATGCCAGTCGGTTGGCAGGAAGAAGTTCGACGTTAATTGGTGTCCAAGTATAAGTCCAGCATTAGTAGGTGGTTTAGCAAAAGTTCGACAATGGTCGGTGATCGGGAGGTGGTCAAGAATGAGCATGATGGCAAGAGAAATCTCTGCTTTCTCTTTCTTTCCTCTCTTCTTTCTCTCCTTACTGCGCCCACTTTCTCACCCCCAATCACCGACCATCGACTGATGAAATTTCAATCAAAGAAATATAACTCAACTTCATATTTCTCTTTGATTATCAAATTTTATAGATTTTTTTTTGTTGTTGAGATATTTTGGCCAATTAAGGCAAACTCACACACACATCACATACACAATACTAAAGCCTAAGAACTCTTGGTTGGTAGCCTAAACTCCAAACCAATAGATCAAGGTGAGCCGTATAATTTTAAAAATTTATTAGTATTGTTATAATAATTATTATCTGTTTTTATTAATCTTCTCATCTTTGTTACTATGCAATTGGATAATTTCCTGTTAATAAACATACATTGGAATTTAATTAGCAGATATTTGAATTAATAACTGTGTGTTTGTTGGCAGTTAAATTTCAAAACATAAATAACTATGGAGAGTTAAGATATTGTTGCAGCTGAGCTTTTTAGAACTTTTATAAATTTTGATATTTAGCTATTATAGCTAGGGTTCTTTCAAACAAATTTCATGAATTTCAAGTATAAAAATTTCAATATATTGATTAGTTATATATCCAATTGTTTCAACGTACGTTTTATATTACACTTCTAACATGGACGAAATTCAAGGTATTTTCCTTGTATTACTCAAAAAGAATTTATATTTTAGAGTTGGTGATATATAGTGCTAAAATATTATTGATAAGAATAATGCAAGTATTTGACTGTTGGTTCCAGAGTGGGCCTAAGCCCTATGCATATATTCATTACCCATTTGAGAATATTAAATAAATATAATTTTTCTCCTAGCTAAACAATGTCGTGAAAACTCCTCTTTCCCAGTATTTAGAATAAGTTGTTACTAACTATTACATTTTCTCATTGTACTTATTCATTGTTGCTTACATGATAAATTGATATTCTTATAGATAATGACTAATTTAATCTTCTAATGGATACTATATTAATATTAAAAAAATTAATTGAGTAGGACCCCTTGTCTTACACATAAACTAACTTCTATGCCTATTGATAATTTTGAAAATATATAATATCATTTCTTTTTAATTTTATTCACATGCATCATATACATGTACATTTCACCTAGCATATATAAATATTGAGAAGTCGTTGAAATAAATTTGGAGTCATGTGAGGAAATTATTTTCTTTATTCATATTTCTTGTTAGTTTGTTTCCAAGTGTGCGAGAAATATTTAGTTGTAATGTTGCAGTTCTTTATTGGTGTTCGAACCTAGCTCTACATCCGGAATGCGCACAGAATACTTTCTCTTTCCTCTGGATAGGTGCGGCTAACGAAGTGATCGTGTCCGCTATACAATTTCTTGCAGTAAGGAAGTTTTTGATGTCAAATTATTTTTCATATAACAGTTCTTCAATCCAACTTCAAGTTATTAAATCCAATCAAAGCTCAAGGAATCAAACTTACTACATATCACGGAGGAAATAAGGATTCTAACGTCAGTTCACCACTAGCAGCATCAAAGGATGCCTCAATCTCTACAGAAGATCCAACGTCAACTTTTAATGGTGTGTTGAGAAGTTTCACTCCTTGCTTCCAGTATCTGTTAACTGTGAACGAAGCACAAAAGATATGAAAGCAAAAAAAAAAACAAACTAAAATTTGAGGCTTCTGATGAAATTGTTGCAAACCTGGTCCAGTAGATATAATAATGGAATTATCTACATCTAGCACCCAGTCAATCCAAAGCACCAAACCATGACAGATTCCTGGCTCCGAAAACTCAATCTATAGATATGCAGAGGAGAAAATGTTAAATGAGTGAAACGAGTGGAGTAAAAAACCCAAGCCTAAGCAAATATGGTATAATTGAGTTCTTAGATTTTGAAAGCACTGTAGAACTAACCCAATATCAAGCTTGCTTAATAAATTTAAGTTAAAGATAATTAATCAAATAATTATGCATCAAATTTACAAGAGACAATGCAGAAAAAAGCAAATTGATGAAATAAGTCAATGGCACAAAATGAAATTTAGACAAATATTTCTATATTAAGGCATAAATTAAAGCACCTAAAAAAATGGCTGATATTAAGGCCTATGTTCAGCACTGTAAAGAAACTTGATCATTTAAGCATAAGATGATTGTGTTAGACCAGTCCAATTTGAATTAGGGGACTCAATTAAATATTACTTTGAGAGGGAACAACTCAATTAAATATTGCTTTGAAAGGGAAAATTTGAATTATGGACTTAGAGATTTTGTAATCTTCTTTGCTTTAAATAGTTTCTCTTGTAAGGGTTAGGATTTCATCATGAACATGGGCTGAAATTTGAGATCTCTTAGGTTTAGTTTTTTTCTTGGGCTCTAGCGGCGTCCATGGTTTAAAATTGCGCAATATGAGGCTCGCCTTGAGGCCCGCCTTTGCGCAATTCCAGTGAAAAACGCCTCGATGCTTACGCCTCAAGTTTTTTTATGAGGTTTGCACCTCAACTTGGTTGAGGCCCGCCTCGCCTCACTAACATGAGGCTTACGCCTCACGCTATATATATTAAAACTTACATAAATCTTGAAGTAAATGCCCAACATTGAACTCTATAGGAGAGGAGAAAAGGGAGAGAGTAGTGCATCATAATGATGATTTAAATGAAGAACCCCTTAGTGATGACAGTGTTGATGACTTATGAGTTCTTATGTGATATGTCTTTGCTATTTTTTTTTTTTTTTTTGGAAATTGGAATTATATGTTAATGAAAAGAATATTGGGATTTGGGAAAGCTAGAATTTTGAGTTGAACTATATTTCATGTTGTCTTATTATTGGGATATTTTGATTTCAATTCATATCTTATGCTTTTTTATGTTTTATATTATTCACTCATTAGTATATAAAAAAATTATCATTTTATGTTTACGCAATCTTTTGATTTTGAGGCTTACGCCTCAAAACGCCTTGAGGCTTACGACTCGCCTCACGAATGAAAAACGCGTCAATACCCGAATACACAATTTTAAACATTGGCGGCGTCTAGGGATTTGGAAGAGATAGATCCTATTCTCGAATAGATGACCAATTGTATCTTGCTTTATTTCCTCCGTTAGTTTGATTTCTTCAATAAAAATTACTATTTTGTTGATTTTCCATGGGATTTGTGGAGCATTTTGTTGTTTTTCAACTCTATTGATAGGATTTACATGAAATCTTCAAGTGTTTCCTAACAAATTGGTATCATAGTACTTTCTTGAGCAGAAAAAAAGATATCTTCGCTATTTTCGCAATTGGAGCCTAGATCTAATTAATGAAAGAAAAGAAGATGGAGGTGTTGGAAGGTGAGATGGAGCAATTCAAAATCGGTGTGGAGAAGTTCTCTACCATGAAAGAATGGTTTTTATTAATGGAAAACCGATTTAGAAGTGTGGAGGAGGTGTTAAGAAGGCTCTTGGAGATGCAAACAAAAACCTCAAGAGTGGTTCCGATGGCTAACCCTAACCAAGATTTGACTGAGATTCCCTTGGCCGAATCGAAGGGAAAGGAGATCAGACAAGAGGAGATTGACAAGCGTATTCATCAAGAGCCGCCTCCGAGGGCTCCGATAAGGGGTGGAATAGGGTTATCGGATGTGGGGACAGTAGAAAGGGCATTTCATGGTGAAGGTAGTGGGGTGGCCAACCCCTATGGGAGGACTTTTGGGTAAGGGAAGTGGACGACCGAAGGAAGGTGGAATTCTCACCCATGGGGGAAATATGGAGGGATCACGACAACTGCTACACTGGAGGAGGAAGAAGCTATTGGGGTGGTAGTGATCCTAGGGCGAGGAAGTTGGGAATGCCAGTATTTAAAAGGGAGGATGCTTATGGGTGGGTGTGTCGCCGGGTGGATATGTATCTCATGGTGAATGGGGTGACGGAGGAGGAGATATAGACGACAGCTGCTCTATGTTTGAAAGGGAAGGTTTTAGCTTGGTTCTAGTGGACGATAGCATGTCTACTAATAGAGCAGCTGAAGAAAGCTATCAACAGCGTCCCATCTTTCTACCTTTAGGACAAGGTGGATCTTTGGGAGGGGAGTATTGTTAGATTGGTCCAATTTGAATCAAGGGACTCAACTAAAAATTGCTTCGGGAGGTAACAACTCAATTAAATATTGCTTTAGGAGGGACTCAATTAAATATTGCTTTGGGAGGGAACAACTCAATTAAATATTGCTTTGTGAGGTAAAATTTGAATTAGGGGATATTATGGATTTTGTAATCTTCTTTGTTTTAAATAGTTTCTCTTGTAAGGGTTAGGGTTTCATCTTGAATTTGGGCTGAAATTTGAGATCTCTTATACGTTTTTTTTTTTTTTTTTTTTTTTTTTTTTTTTTTTTTTTTTTTTTTTTTTTTTTTTTTTTTTTTTTTTTTTTTTTTTTGCGATAGAGGATCAATTGTATCTTGCTTTATTTCTTCTGTTAGTTTGTTTTCTTCAATAAAAATTACTATTTTGTTGATTTTACATGGGATTTGTGGAGCGTTATTCTATTTTTCTTCTCTATTGATATGATTTACTTGAAATCATCAAGTGTTTCCTATCAGTTTGTTGATGGAAAAAAAAGTGTTGTTCGTGCACACTAATGCGCCCCATTTTTTTCCTTACTCTCTTGCTATCTTACTCTCACACTTTCCGTCTCCTATCAGTAAGCGCATTTTCCCCCTCCCTTCATCCCACCTATTCCAACCCTACCTGACCAGGCGCCATGCTTTGCGCACATGCCACAGTGGTGAACCGCAACTCTCCCTCATACCACCAACAACCTCGTTGCCGAAGCATCTGCCATCAATAACGTCGTTGGTTGTGCCCTAGCTCGACCATACTAGCCACCTCCCTTCTCTCTCTCTTCTCACTCTCCCTCTCTTTCTCTTTCTTAGAATTGTGAGATAGGAGCCTCTAAATGTAGAATATTTTTAACATTGATCATGCACATCTTTCTTGACGTGATGGGCAGACTCAACACTCCTAAAGTCACCTCTTATGCTTGGACGTCGCCGAGAGGCTAGCGAAATTTACATTGATGGGGAATCCGAACAGGATAAGATAAAAAGAATTTCTAAAGATGAATTAAAAATTAAAAAGAGTTGAACTAAATCTGAAAGCACAAAATACTAAAATAAGAATAAAATTACAAAAATGAGAATATTGAACTTATAAGAACCTACATGAAATTTGTGATGAAATTAAAAGCTTACTTGTGGGCATAAACCTCCCTGCCACTAAAAGAATTTTCCCGAACACTCAAAAACTCACTCCCTAAAGCCTGGTTGATGAAACAAACATGTAATAAAACTGAATTGAAAGGGCGCTGATTTATAGCTAGAAAAATGATGCATGTGGAGCCCATCCGAGTGAAATACGGTCTATCTATAGATAAATTTTGTTCTTTTTAAAAATACACAAAAAAATTTAACTCCAGGTAGTTGCACCCAATCTGCAACACATACACAGCAGAATCGAATGCAAGTAATAATGAATTTATAACATAATATCACGAGCACACTCCAATGATTCACATGAACAATTATTATGTCAGGCTCTCACACATCTTGAACAGTTGTGTTTACATGAATTTCCTTCAAAGAGACTTAAGTGGCCAAGCTTGTTACATGGCATGAATTTATGCTTATGCATGTCTTAAATGATGCACACATTAATTCTAAAAATGGAGCTAATAATAGACATCCCATGAGACAATAGTATGCTTTGTGAATAGTGCGTCCCTATGAATGAAACTTTTTTTCAAATGATAAAAAATGATGCACTATTGTGTATTAAGAGCTACACGACCATCTTAACAAAGTGTGCAAAACGCATCAAATCACCATAAACAATTTTATCAATGTGTTTATTAAATAAACAATGCAAGCATACTTAAGAACGTGCAAACGCATTATGTATTTTTTTTAATAGAATGCAACTTGCAATAAAGAAAAAAAAACCACCTAGATACAAATTACTCAAATAAAGGCAACCTATCACATTCCTCCTTTAACAAAGAAACAAAACGAGGACTATTATTCTTACTAAAAACATCCCAAATAAAATCATTTGAAATAGTTAAGTTAGCACAATAATCAGCTAACTTATTACCACTACAACTAATAGAAAGAAATAAAATATTATTGAACTCTTTAAAGAATAACAAATCCTCACCTTCACAGTCTTCAATCCTCCTCACTGATTTGTCATACAATTCATGAAGAAACTTGATCACATTTTGATTATCCCCTTCAATAATAATACCTTCCGCCTCATGCATCCACCTTTGCATAAAATTCTTCAAGAATTTAAAAGCTAGCAATTCCAACTTAGCAATATCCCAATGAACACAAATGAAACCAAAAGCTAACAACTCCCTCTACTATCTCTAACCACTCCACCAACACCCTCTTTATTGGATTTTCATAACGAATCATCAATGTTAATCTTAAACCACTCGGGAGGAGGAGAGTGCCAAAAATTGGAAAATAGCCGGGAAGACTAATTAATACCCTAGTAGTCCGAGATGATTTTATTCTGATGCGAAACAACCACAAAACAGATGGTTTAAGAAGCAATAAAAGCAGCACTATCTTCCACTCTCCCATGCTTCACTCTATTCCTACTATTCCAAGAAAATAATAACAACGTAAAATACAACTTGGCAATGAAAGGATTCATATTAGCTAACCTCTCCAACTCCACCAAACAGTCTTGAAACAAGCAAAAAACTGGAACTCGGAATCCCCAAGACTTCAGTAATCTGATCACTTAAATTAGTTTAGGATAAGTAGAAGTAATGTGATCAGCAATTTCAACTTCATCACAACCTCTCAGACATAAGTTACTATTTGTTAATCTTCTATGCATAAGAAAAATAGGCGTTGGAATAGCATTATTGATTAGACGCCACAAGAATAGATCTACCCGAGAATTAAGCTTTAGTTTATTTACCCATGACACATAATAAAATTCACTGTCATCATCAAACTGAGCCTCTGTAATAAGAGCAGAAATAGTCTTCCGAGTCATTTTAAACTTCAAATCCACACGGTCTTCAACCAAATCTGACAATATTTTCACTTGGATGATCATCTTCATAAGGTCTTCCCCAAAAAATTACTTCAGCCGGGATACGTTCTAGGACCCATTTTCATAGGCCTTTAGGAGGCATTTCAAATACTTGAAATTAATCCCTCTAGTTGATATCTATGTTCAACACAGTCATTATCAGGATTTATAGGCAGTTTTTATTTTGTTGATTTAACCTTGTCTACTCTATCAATTTGACGACAGAGGATCAGATTTTTCAATAAGTTTTATGCCTTTATTTGTGAACAAACTTGATTATAGACCTTGAATTTATATTTATATTGTTTGAACCTTATCGACTCTATCTACCCATTGATAGAGGATCGAGTTCTTCACAGGCTTTATGCCTTTTGGATTTTCATAAGCTTCTAGGAGGCATTTCGAATACTTGAAATTAACCCCTCCGGTTGAGATTTAAGTTCAACATATCCGTCATCGAGGTATTCATGGGCAGCTTTCATTTTGCTGATTGAACTTTGTTGACTCTATCAACTTGCTGATAGAGTATCGGATTTTTCAACAGACTTTATGCCTTTATTGATGAATTAACTTAATTATATGCTTTGAAGGCCTAATATGAATATATAAAACAAATATCTCGGTCGATATCGCGATCGTATATTTTTTTTAATATATAAATGTGGGCTCCGAAAATTCGGCCCCGGCCTCCGCTCGCTTTTCTTATTCGGCGATGGAGTTTTAACGAACTAAGTTCCGAGGTAAATTTTGGAAGGCAGATGGGTTTGTAGATAAGACACTACCCAGAGATTTCGCCCTCATTTTGTGAGGACTTTATGATCTGAGTTCTGGTTTCCTATAGGCGCAAGCCCCTATAGTTAATTACCCCTCTCGATCACGAGAGAGAACTTTCGATTAAGGCTAGTCGTCAATCAGATACGTATAGAGATACGTGGTATCTGGCATATAGTAGCAGCAACGTATATGGATTTTGAAATATTTGGAAGTTTGGATGTTTGGGTTGAAATGGTTTGAAATTTAAAATTAGAAATTTCACCATCTTGCACTTAAAGCGGATGGTGGGGGAATGGATGATGGACCCGATCAAGATCCCATGGTTCCGTCGTCCCGGGCCATCGTGATCCCTGGTCTACTTAGTCAGAGGAGGTAGTCGACCCAACCTGACAGAAGGATCCTTGTCGGCAGCCATGGGTTGCTTCGTCCAAGGGGACCTTGTAGACCGGGGTTGAATGTTTGTCTAAGGGGACAAATTTGAATCCACCTTAGCTAACAGAGGGCTTTATGCCCTATCGATCATATCCTATTGATTCATATCTCAAGGGTTTGATGCCACTAAGGAGCGTATTGGCTTTGGCCATAACCGCTATCTGTGGTGCCATTTGGCGGCAAAACCACTCGGTTCAGAGGGCCCCGGGTCATAACCGTTTACCTGCAGTGCCATTTGGCGGCGAAACTGCCGGTTAGAGGACACGTACCACGCACTTACTGGCAAGAGATTGTTTGAGAATGGATCCTAGTGATATTTTCGACTAGGCATTTCGCTCTTTGTGAGCTGAAGTTTATTTGAATTTGTCCGCCTCGGCAAACTGTTGCGGAGGGCGGATGAAATTTGCTTTAAGTGATTAATGGGTTTATTTCAATTTTAAATATTTTTGGGATTTTCGAATTTGAGATTTTTGTGGAGTTTTTTGGGTTTTTGGATATTTGAAATGAACTTTTTGGGAGACAATTAAAAGTATTTTGGGAACCCCTCCGGTTGAGATTTGCATTCAACACGGCCATCATCGGGGTAGGGTCTTTTTCATTTATAGTTTGAACCTTGTCAACTCTGTCTGGATGTCGACAGAGGATCGGGTTTCGTAGGCTTTATGCCTCTGTGAGTGAATTCTATTGATTATAGGCTTTGAAGGCCATAATATGAATGTATTAAAATAAATACACCGGTTCCCACAACCGTATATTTATTTGATGGTCCGAACCCTGTCGACTTCTATTGATCCATATAGAAGGATCGGATTCGGACTTGAATTCACTTGTTGACCCGCGCAGCATCCCTAGGCGTCACGTGTGTACCAATAACACGCTCGCCGGGGCCCATGCGGGTCGAGATCGTATTTTCCCCCTTAGTGTACCTATGTGTATACAAACTACGGTGTAAGTGCAGGGAGATTTTGAAATATGTTAGTTGTGCAAGTAATTGTAATTTGAATGCACACAATATTTCATTTGAGAGATTATGTACGCCTTCTGTCCGCTAGTACGAGTGTTGCGGATCCGGTGGCGGGTTGTTGCAACTTGTAGACGCCTTCTGTCTGCTTGTATTTGTGATGCAGATCCGGTGGCGTGGCGTAACAGCTTTTGAATAGAGTTATTCGCTGCTTCGTACAGGTAGACTGTCGTGCACTACTTGTTGATTTTCGTAGGCGGATCATAGTGCACCAACTAATCTCCTGCCTTCGTTTGTAGAAACTTACACTTGTTGTAATCAATCGGTATTTTGCTTGTAGGTGACATATGGCGTATATGATAAGTCTTCCACGGCGGTCCATAGGAATTTTCATTCATTTTGTATTCTCCTTGCATTTCGTTCATAGATGACATTTCATGTACATAGCAAGTCCCCTACAAAGACCTGTGGGTATTTCTATCTGTTGCATGTCGTACATGCTTATTGATTGGAGAATGATGTATTCACCTACATTTGATTGCATGAAGGCAGTATTCATTCCAAATTCTCGAATACCTCTTCATTATTAGTTTGATTTATGTTGATACCGGATGCCTGGAGAATTCCTACTATATCACCAAGTGTATGAGACATCTTTGCACATTTCACAATGTTATTAAGTGCATCTCTATTTCATCTTTCTTATGTATGCTTACAGAGAGTGTCACTGTCATCATGTAGCTCGTATGTTCATTGTATGTCAATTCTTCTAGTATTGCTTGTAGGGATGTTATATACATTGCAAATGTAGAAGCTTCTGCTATCATTTGAGGTGCCACAAGCATTAAAATCCACTATATTTGTTACATATTGAATTCTTTTATCCAAGGGGATCTGTTGTATAAATAAGGAGTCTTCTGCGGCGACTCGTAGAGACGTCTACATGTACTTATAAAACCACTACATGAAGTGTTGTTGTTTGTAGTGGAATTAATAAACCTTCTTGGAGTTGAACATCATTGATTATGCATAGGCCTTCCTCTTACTTGTTACTTGTGAATGAGATGTAGTAGGGACCTTCCTTGTCCAATATACATCTTTATCTGGTCATCTGTACCAGCTTGAATGATCAATATTTGATTATTGAACCTCTATATCTTAATTGTTCATTTGAATGTCCTCCAAAAGTTTCTTGTTGAGGATTGTTTGCAATCAAATGACAATTGAATTCTTGCTCACCATGAGTTCCACATCCACTCATTCTCATTGATTCTCAATATGTGTTACAATATGCGTAGGGGCTTAATGTTCAACATTTGTTTGATATCCACATTCCATTGAATATGAAGACTTGTTATGCCCATTACGCATCAAACCCTTCTAGTATCATTTGATTCCATGAGTCTTTATCATCATTTGATTAGTGGATGATATCCTTTCCACTTCTTTCTTGCATTGGGCTATAAGGTGCTACATTCATTGAATGTGAATTGTTGTTGTCCATGAGGCTCTACTATTATATCCAGTGTGTACCTCTTGCATTTAATTAAGAATTGCTATAACTTCACTTTGAGATATTAAGCTCCTTCATGCTTGGTTCCAACTCTACACTGTCAAGAGATTGGTTCTATGGTTTGTTCATTCAAGTTCTAGTTGTGATTTGAGTTTCCTATAGTTCAAGGCTGATTCCAGGTTTATTCATGTCTTTGCTCATATCTATTGATTTTCAAATCAAGTGTGAGTTCAAGATCAAAATTCAAGTTCACTTTTTGTTTAAGTCCTTAATATTTTCAAATAGAAATTCGGCAGTACTCCGGCGTCGTCCCCGCGTAGGGGGCTGCATCAGAGTGTGTAAGGCCTTCTCGCCTGCCAAGAAAGGCAGTCATGGTAGGTGTCGAGTGACACCGCGGCCGCAGTATTAACCCCCGCTCGCTAAGAAAAGCGGTCACGGGGTCTTTGAGCGCAGATTTAAAATATGACATTTTTCCCCGCCTAAAAGCAGTGACGGGTACTTAATTAAACAATTTTTTTACAAATAACAAATTTCCCCGCCTGCTAAGAAAAGCAGTCACGGGTACTTATGTTTTCATGCATACGAATTTCCCCGCTCGCTCAGTGCGTCACGGGTACTTAAGTTTTTCCTCGCCCGCTAAGAAAAGCGGTCACGAGTACTTATTTCATGCACAAAAAGTAAATACTAATTTTTACCTTGGGTGTGCAGCAATCGAGGCGGCGACGGCGGATGACGGCGACGTAGGAACCTGCGATGCATAATTTCAAATTTTTTTACTTGTGCAATTTAATTAATCATATTTTTATTTAAAAAAGAAGCTAGAGAGAGAAAGAAAAGGAAGAGAGCTCTCTTTCTAGAGAGAGAAAGAGAGGGAAAGAGAGGGAAAGAAGGGATTTTTGGTGGAAGGGGTTTAGGGTGTGTAGGAAATTAGGGGAGTGGAGTTAGAGAGAGAAAATCTCTCTTTCTCTAATTTTTGGAGAGAGAAAGAGAGAAGGAAACTCTCTTTCTAGAGAGAGAAAGAGAGGGGAGAGATGGAATTTGAAGGGAATTTGTGTAGATAGGGTTTAGGAGGTGCAAGGAAGTGAGAGGAGAGATTTAGAGAGAGAAACTCCCTCTTTTCTCAATTTTGGAGAGAGAAAGAGAGAGTGTGCAATTGTTTTCTCCCTCTAGAGAAGGAATTTGGAGGTATGGTGGAGAGGGAAGATGTTTGGGGTGGAGATGGAGCTATTCATGAAGAGATTTCTAGAGAGAGAAAATTTTCTCTCTCTAGGTTAGAGAGAGAAAATGAAGGACGAAATTTTTTTTTTGTTGGAAGGGTGTAGGAAGTGTAGGGAAGTGTTTTTTGTGAAGGAATGTATGTGGTTTGGTGAGTGGAAGTGAGAGAAAAAAATAATTAGGGTTAGGGTTTGGTGTAGGTTTTGAGAAAAAATGTTGGAGGAGGAAGAAGAAGATGAAGGAGAGGAAGGAGAAGGGAGTAGAGGGAGAAAATGAAAGAAAATGGTGGGAAACTTGGAGGGAAGAAGAAAGAAAAAGAAAAATGGGAGAGAAGAAGAAGAAGGAAGGAAGAAGAAGAAGAAAATGGAGAAGAAGAATGGAGGAGGAAGAAGAAAAGAGGAGGAAGAGAAGAATTTTACCTTGCTTGGAGGAGGAGGGAGGCCGGCGGCTTGGAGGATCGCAAAAGAGGAGAGGGCGGGCGGCTTGGAGTCGTGAAAGGCGTGAGAGGGAGTGAGGGATCGGTTAGGGAGAATGTGAGGGAGTTATGAGGGTTTAAGTGGGTTATTTAGGGTATTTTTTTTGATTTTTTTATTTAGAAAAAATATTTTCTTATTTAAAAATCTTTCTTTCTCTCCCTTTCTTTCCAAAACTTTTTAATTAAATTGCACAAAAATAAAAATAATTTTTTAATATTCCATCAAGTTGGTCGTCGCGTCGCCGCTCGCACACGTCGTCATCTCGATTCGCGCGCCCAAAATTAAAATTTTCGCCGACCGTCGACCCCTACCAATATGGGTGTCAATCTTAGCTGTTTCCGTTGCTCCGGACGCATTGGCGCTGTCCGTTTCGCAAACAGAGGTCGTCTCGGCGATTTTGGGTTTTCGGTCGACACGCGTCGGGTGAGATTTTGCGCGATTTCGAGCTCTTTCACTTTTGAAATCCTCCTTGTGCGGTCGACTCGTCCCCGACACTAGTATGAGGGTCAACAAGAGCCCCCCCAACAAATGTGGTTCGCGTCTAGAGCGAATCACGTTTGTTGTATGCTGATTGACTCTGTGGATCTCTAGATATTTGTTCTAGATGTCACACTAGGGCTTTCATTTAGTGGATCTCCAAAAACTTATTTGGATGTCACACTAAGATTTTCTTTCTCCATAAATTTCTTTGATGTATCAATAAATGGTTGAGATACTGATTTCTTTTTCCCTATGCTTTGTGCTGCGGACAATGATGGAGAATTTTCTGATTTGTCTTTATTGACTTGTCAGGTGATTTTTGTACCTTCGGCCCTATGCTTCTAGCTTTGACGGGCTTGATGAAGGAGTAGATGCCGATGACCTAAACCCTTAGGTTTGTATTAGGTCGATGGCGAAAAGTCATCGGTCCAGAGCTTTGTGCATAACGGACTTGTTGATGACAGAATCCTCTTAGTTCAGCCTTAGGCTTTGTGTGAACTTTGGGATAATTTTCTTCGGTCCTCTGCTTTGTGCTTTGGCGGACTTGTTGAAGAAGAATTCCTTCGATCCTCGCTTTGTGCTTTACGGATTTGTTGAAGGATTTGTAAGCTTTGGATTTGGTCGATACTATCAAATGTAGCTAGTATCTTAATCCTCAACCATTTGAGGAGAATTTAATCTGAGTCACTTGAGTCATCAGATCAGGAGAGCTAGGATTTGATAGCCCTTTGTCCTCTGGTTGTTGAAATGGGGGTTCCTCTACTGCGGCCTTTCTTATGGCTTGTTGAGTAGATGGAGCTGCCAGCGATCCGGCCATATTTGGGCTTGTTGGATCCGACCTTTTACACCCATTCGGGCTTCAGACTTGAGCCATGAGAAATGTGCTTCCCAATGCTGATTTCACTGGAGTTGGTAGATTTATAGTTCTCCTTTGTGGTTGAGGATTTTGGATCCTACGAACATTCGGTAGTTGCTCGCGACACTTTCTTCTTCCCACTGGAATTTTGATTCTCCGGTCAATTAGGAGAATTTAGTAGACTACAATTACTTGAACTTGTCGAGTCAAATCGGCCTTCGTTCTTCCTACAGTCCTTACTGACGGGTTGATGAAGTGGGGGTTCCGCTACTACGGCCGTTCTTATGGCGTATTGAGTAGACAGAGCTGTCAGCGATCCGGCCATATTTGGGCGTGTTGGATCCGACCTTTTACACCCATTCGAACCTTAAGCTTTAGGCTATCGAAAGACTTCAAGCTTTTCTGACTCAATTTGTTGGAGCGTGTAGTTACAAAAATCTCTTCCCTGACTTTTGAATCTTGGTACATTGGAGAAAATAGAGTCTTAAGCTTCTTGAAGATGACCTGTATATACTTTGAAAAGAGTTCATTGTATTTTCCTTAAGAGAATATTTGCATTGATAATTTTAAATATTTATTCGGGGATCTCGGCATGCAGCGCGATGTCGACCCGAATAAATATTTAAAATGCCCCCTGCTTCAAAGGGTCATTTTAGAATAGAATAAAATTGGAATTCAAAATTTTAAATATTTATTTGGGGATCTCGCCGTATAGCACGATGTCAACCCAAATAAATATTTAAAATGCCCCCTATCTCGCAGGAAGATTTCATATAAATCTTATATTTTGAGATTTTAAATATTTATTCAGGGATTTCGACATGTGGCACGATGTCGACCCGAATAAATATTTAAAATGCCCCCAGTCTTATGGGGGATTTTTATGAGTTATTTGAAATGCATTCTTGTGACACAAGAGAATTTCAAAATGTAAAGCATATATGCTAGTAAGCATGTATAAAATACACAGCACAGTAAACAAAATATTTTCTTGGGCAATTTTACGCGTAATACTTCTTTAGGTATCGACCATTGATCGGCGGCATGGGCCTTTGACCGTGCAGATCGATAAGTTGATAGGCTCCTCCTTGGTACACCTTTTCGATAACGAATGGGCCTTCCCAATTGGATACGAATTTGCCACCGATTTTTCGATGTGGGATGATTGGTCTTCTCAGCACCAGAACCAATTCTCCTTCTTGAAATGATCGATGGCGCACCATCCGATCAAATGATTTCACCATCCTTGCTTGATAGATCTCCAAGTTCTGTTGAGCTTGCAATCTAATCTCATCGAGTGTATCAAGTTCATCCATTCTTAGGCGAGCATTTTGTTCCTGGGTTAGATCATGCTGAATTGCCACTCGAAGTGACGGCAGTTCAATCTCTAGTGGCAACACTGCTTCAACTCCGAATACGAGTGAATAAGGAGTGGCTTTAGTTGGCGTTTTGCAAGTTGTACGATAGGCCCATAGCGCTTCTACCATTTTTGTGTGCCACTCTCTTTTGTTTTTTGTGAGAATCTTCTTCAACAGTTTCACCAGCGTCTTATTAAAGGCTTCTGCCAAGCCATTCGCTCTTGGATTGTATATTGATGAATACCTCCAATCGATCTTGTGTCGATCAACAAACTTGTAAATTTTGGTGCTTTTGAATGCTGTGCCGTTATCTGAGATTATGCGGCGTGGTACACCAAATCTGTAGACAACGTTATGGGTAAAGAAGTTGATCACATGCTCGGATGTGACCTCTCTGAATGGAGCCGCCTCTGCCCACTTCGAGAAGTAGTCTGTTGCTGCCAAAATAAAGCGGTGCCCGGCTGACGATGGCGGATCTATCGGTCCGATTATATCTGTGCCCCAGCATTCGAATGGCCAGGATGCTATTGTTGGGTGCAGAGGATTTGGAGGTTGATGTATAACATCACCGTGGATTTGACACTCGTGACACCTCTTTGCGTGGTCGATACTGTCCCTCACCATTGTTGGCCAATAATAACCCATTCTTTTGATTTTAGCCGCCATCTTGGGACCTGACTGATGTGCACCACAAAGTCCTTCGTGAACTTCTGTCACCACTCTATCAGCTTCCTTGGTCCCTAGGCATCTTAGCCACATTTGATCAAAAGCTCGTCGGTATAACGTGTCGTTAACAAATGCATACCGCAATGCTCTCTTCCTAATTTGTGTGGCAAGAGATTTATCTGTTGGGAGTTTGCTTTCTTTGAAATATTCGATGAAGGGTTGTCTCCAATCATCTTCTACTTCAACTTCTAAGCAATGCAACCATGATTCTGAAGCTTGACTAGCTTTACGTCTCTTGGCTACATGATATCCTTCTGGATAATTTTCCATAATAATTTGGTGAAGAGGTTGAGGGTCACTCGGAGTCGTATCTTGTTTGCTTGAATCTGATACTTCTTCTGCCCGCGGGAATTGCAACAGGGCGGGTTCCAACACCCGACGGTTATAAACTCCGATATATATAGGTCTCTCCTCGTTGGTATTTGTCATTTCCTTGGTCAATTTGGCCAAGCAATCTGCTTTGGCATTTTGTCCTCGGGGAATTTGAACTATTTTAACATTTGGCACCTGTTTCAGAAGTTCGACAGCTCGTCGGTGATAATGGGCCAGTTCAACTTTGCCAACTTTATAAATACCGAGGACCTGATTTATCACGAGCTGAGAATCACCGAAGATTTGGAGATGTTGGATTCTGACATCGATCGCAATCTCCAGCCCTGCTATTAGAGCTTCATATTCGGCTTCATTGTTGGTCCGAGGTTCAGTCAAACTGAACGAAAATCTCATTATGCCTCCCTCAGGTGCTACGAAAATGAGACCGATGCCGGCTCGGGCTCTTGCAATATTTGGAGGTCGGACAGGTCTAATTGACGATGCCCCGTCGAAGTACATTTCCCAGAATGGTAGCCTTTCGTTCTCCTCGACCTGCATTATTTGCTCATCGGGCAAATCATCATTAAGCGGGGAGTCTGTCGGGATAGGATGCGCTGCGAGAAAATCTGCCAAAGCTTGTCCCTTTACCGCTTTCTGTGGCATGTACGTGATATCGAATTGTAGTAATATCACTGCCCACCTGGCTAAACGACCTGTCAACGCTGGTCTTGTCATCAAGAACTTCAGCGGATCGATCTTTGATATTAAGGTAATTTTGTGCGAAAGCATATAGTGGCGGAGCTTCTGAACTGCAAAAATTAATGCCAAACAATGCTTCTCAATTGGGGAATAGCGAATTTCTGCTCCAATCAACCTCCGACTGATGTAGTATAACGCATTTTCCTTGCCTTCTTCGTTATGTTGGGCCAACAGTGCTCCGAGGGACTCTTCTAATGCCGCTGTATACAGTATAAGAGGCTTCCCGGGGATTGGTGCCGCAAGAATAGGAGGGTTCAATAAGTATCTCTTGATACTATCAAATGCTTCTTGGCATTCATCATCCCATTTAAAGCGGACATCTTTCTTCATCAACTTTGAAAATGGCTGGCACCTACCCGACAGATTCGATATGAATCGTCGAATGAAAGCTAGTTGCCCTTGCAACGAGCGAAGTTGACGGAGGTTTCTGGGAGATGGCATCTCTATAATCGCCTTGATCTTATTGGGATCGACCTCGATGCCTCGGTGTCGAACAACGTACCCCAAAAATTTGCCGGAAGAGACTCCAAAAGCACACTTGAGAGGGTTCATCTTCAGATCATACTTTCTGATTCTTTCAAATACAATCCTTAAGTCATTCAAGTGGTCTCTTCGGTCTACGCTCTTGACAACAAGGTCATCCACATAGCACTCGACCTTTTGATGTATTAACTCATCAAATATACACGTCATTGCCCGTTGATAAGTGGCACCAGCGTTCTTAAGGCCAAAGGGCATAACTGTATAACAGAAAATCCCGATGGGCGTCCTAAATGATGTATGCTTTTCATCTTCAGGCGCCATCTTGATTTGATTGTAGCCCGACGATCCATCCATGAAGGAGAACATATCGTAGTTGGAAGTGTTGTCAACTAGAAGTTCTGATACTGGGAGCGGAAAATCGTCTTTTGGGCACGCCTTGTTGAGGTCCCTGAAATCGATACAGATACGAATCTGACCGTTCTTCTTCTTAACAGGGACAATATTGGCAATCCAATCAGCATATTTTTCTTCGCGGATAAAGCCCGCTTCTATAAGCTTCTTTGTCTCTGCAATCACCTGTTCTTCGATCTCCAATCTCATTCTCCTTGGAGCTTGCTTTATGGGTACTGCATCGTGCTTGATGGCTAACCTGTGAACTGCTACATCAGGGGATAAGCCGGGCATCTCGGCATATGTCCAGGAAAAGCAATCCCTGAATTCACAGAGAAGCTCTTTCATTTCTTCCGCTTGGTCTTCTGATAAAAGGGAGCTAATGAAGGTTGGGCGAGGGTCTTCTTCAGTCCCCAAGTTGACTTCTTTTAGCTCATCCATAGTAGCCGTCTGTCCACCATCTTCTAATTCTTCAGGTGCAGGCTTGGCCTCTACGGGCTGATCATCATAAGTATCAACTTCATATATTTCCTCATCGTTGCTATCATCTAATTTGACTTCCACGCATGTGATTGCTTGGCAAGTCTCCTTTTGGGGATATTTCTGCACGATGAATCCGAGACCTCTCCTTGCAGCAATATCTTTCTTTCGTAATGGACGTGGATGTCTTCCATACCAAATGCTCAGGCAAAAGCGGAGTTGTTGTTTAGAGGTAGGAATGTTGATTTGCTTTCGCAACATTTTACGGATATTTTTGGTAATGAACCTGGGCATTCTCGTAGGTATTAGCTCTCCGGAATCAACGAGCCTACAAAACCAGTCGCGATTTGCTTCTTCTTCGCGCTCTCCACCTTTATAGAATAAACTTCCTGGCCCGCCCCTTTTTCTATGAGGTGGCACATAGAATGTTACAAGTTCTTCGATATGATGTACCTCCCGGGGAGTAATTTCCTTGAAATGTTGCATGGGAATGCGCGTGACTACGAATACGCTGTCCGAGATTGACAAGTTACCCATCCTTCTTGAGAATACACACTGCACATTGCTTGTATAGGTAGACTCATAATCATAGTCAGAATCTGAGTATTCAGCCTTCTTTTTCCCTTTGGCAATTGACTGACATGCCTTCCAAGATTTTGTAGGGGTGACCTCATCTTCATCTGTGTCGCTCCCTAGGTGCGGTACATGTTTTCTTTCTTTAGTAGCGATCGCTGCTTTGGAAAGAGTTGGCGTTGCCTTCTTTCTCCCAACCTGCTTCTTTTCACCTTCTTGTTTTGGTCGCTTTATAGTTTTAGTACTTGATGCCTGGACCTCAAGAGAGCTCGATGGCTTCTGCTTCTTTGGAATGAAATACTTGGCATCCTCATAGATTGTAACTTCGTGCACTGCAAAAGGTTGGATGTCACCAGAGATCCTGAACTCTTCTCCATCCTTAATGTACTTCATGCACTGATGTAGTGTTGATGGGACAATACCATACTCATGCAACCAAGGACGACCCAGGAGCGCCTTGAATGAAGTATCTGCATCAATCACATGAAATTTGGCTTCTGTATGAAGCTCCCCAAATGTTAGGGAGAGCATGAATGATCCTAGGGTCTTCTGCCCTTTCTCGTTGAAACCATGAACCATTAGTTTATCTGACCCGAGATGCTGCACGTCGAGGCATAACGATCTCAGCGCTTTCAAGCTTATAAGGTTGATGGAGGACCCAGGGTCGATCAGAATTCGACTGATTATCATTTCGTCGCTCTCTGCAGTAACGTACAGAGGGCGGTTATGATCTGCCGTCCCAAGCATCATGTCTTCCTCGGAGAAGGTGATGAACGGCTCGTTACGGGCTTGCAAGACTTCCGTCATGTTACGTTCAGCAAAATATGCCTCGTACCTTTCGGGGTCTTTGAGAGCCTGAATCAAAGTCTCCCGTAGGTCTTTAGACATGACTAGAGCATCGTATATGCTGAGCTGCGCCGGGATTTTCCGCAGATGAGATAAGATATTGTAATCTATCCCATTGATTGGAATGTCTTTCTTTTTGGAGTCCTTGGGGATGATATCCTCATTAACAACTATCTCCTTCCCCTTATCTTTATTAGAGATTTCCTTCCTTAGCGGAGTTGGCAACACCTTACCGCTTCTTAATTGCACTTGCGCTATTTCATCTGGCACAGGCTTATTTGATGGAGCATCTTCCTCAGAGTTGGCCATCATAACATCCAAAGACTCATTTTCTAATTCAGAATCACCCTCCAATCTCACATGCCCCATTTGTGACGCTATATCCTGCTCGGACTCATTCTCATTTGGAAAAAATAGATCTTCTTCCGAACTATAGTCCATTGATGATGCCACAAGACAAGTTTCAGAAGTTGCTTCTTCAACGTATTCTTCTTTTGTTGGAGTCACTGGTGTTACTGAAATAACCCGACAAGTTTTCACAGGAAGAGAATCCTCACCCGCTTCTTCTGCTTCAGCCACTTTAAGCTTTGACATAAAGTCAGCGAGCTTAATGGGATGTCTAACAGTTTGGTAATATTCATCCAAACTGTCGATGACCCTTTGAGTTGTTGTTTTCTTCTCCTTAAGCTTCTTTAGTTTGGTCCTTCTTTTGGAAGACTGTACTTTTTCGGATTTTAAATGACCGGCTTGGTTGGGATATTGCTTAGAAGTTGATGCTCGTGCCACAGACATCCCTTTCAAATCCAGCACCGGGTGGGTAGGAGATTTCCACTTCACACCTGGAACTCCTTCTAGTTGTTTTAACATTTTTACAGTCTTCTTGGAGACCGCAGTCTCCCACTTCCCTTCTTGGGCTGATTCCTTTTTGTTTCTTTCTTCTTTAGTCGGGGGTACGGAAGAGGACGTAACCATTCGAGTCGACTCTTTTCTGGGGTGTGCCAACACATTATCAGACAATGTGACTTCCCCCTTTTGATATTTTCTTTCCAACCAATCCTTAAAGATGTAGCAATCTTCAATAGGATGACTAAGTACTCGGTGGTATGGGCAATAGTTCGGGTCACCAGTATGTTTCGATTCTTCGGGCCTCTTGCACTCTGGCAGTTCTAGGCCAGCTTTTAACGCTTGTCGAAATAATTTGGCAACACTCTCCCTCTTAAATGAATATTCTTTATTCATTCTTTCCTTGAGGGACGGGAACGTTCGATCACCACTTCCCGTTATTTGCCTCGGGCGTTCTCCTCCACCCTGAAACATTCGTGGTTTGTCATTTCCCCCAAGTGTCAACTTTGGTTGGGGGTTAGGGTTATAGACTTGTTTCGGCTTATCTTCATA
Source organism: Dendrobium huoshanense (assembly GCA_016618105.1). Lineage (NCBI taxonomy): Eukaryota > Viridiplantae > Streptophyta > Magnoliopsida > Asparagales > Orchidaceae > Dendrobium > Dendrobium huoshanense. Next base: position 6,690,019 of record CM028353.1, read on the forward strand.
CTGTATCGGTTGCTTGCCTTTATCTACATTGTAAGCCACTTGTTTTCCTTTATCAACTCTGGAGAAAAATGTAGAGTCGGCATCACCCCTTCTGGCACCCGAGGCTTTAGCCTTCTTGAGCTTATCAGAGTGATTTTCTGATTTTGATAAGTTCAATTTTTCGAACTTTGCCACTCTGTCCAGCAAATCCTGAAATGTGGTGATGGTGGCCATACATAAGAATGGTTGCATCTTATCATCGATGTTTCCCATTAACAATTGCACGGCATGTTCTTCTTCTAATTGTTGCTCACATTTCATGCTCAAATTGCGCCAGCGAGTTATATATTTTGTCACTGACTCATCCCTCCTTCGTTTATCTAAAGCGAGATCAGCGATTGTTATCTTTTCGGTCGCGCTGGCGAACCTTTTCACAAACATGGCTTCTAACTCTGCAAATGTTCTCACAGAGTCATTCGGCAATTCAGCATACCATTCGAACGCAGTCGAGGTTAAACTACTGACAAATTGTCTGAAAAGTAGAGCGTCAACACCTCCCGTATTACCACATGTGGCTTTAAACTGAGCCAAATGCTGTTTGGGGTTACTATTACCATTGAATGTGTTAAACTTCGGGACAGAATACCCCTTTGGATATGGCACCTGATCAAATTCAGCAGGATATGGACGGCCTTTGCTCACCAGTTTTTCTGCCTGATCCAAAGCTATGACAGCTTTAATCTTCTCATTGATGATTGTCTCCAACTGCGCCACTGTCACAGGCTCGGATGTGCTTGCTACATTTTGAGGAGTAGGTTGGCGAACCAAACGATCATTCTCAATTCCTTCTTCATGTGAACCTCGTACTCCCGACACTTGGGGTACAGGATTAGCTGGCGGATTAGCAAGACCACTACTCGTCGCCTGATGATTAGTTTGCTGAACAGGTGTAGGATTAATAATGATATTTCTCTGCATCATCTGCATCATCATAGTCATTTGCGTCATCATCTCAGTCATTTTGGCATTTAACTGAGCAATTTCTTTATCCTTTGCCTTCATCTGACGATGCATCTGCCTTTGTGCCTCAGCTAGTGTGGTAGCATCAGGGAACAAAGGATTTTCTTCGAATTCCTCCTCTTCTTCATTCTCCGAGGAGTCAGCATCTCTACCGGCAGTGGATCCAGCCCCATATTGCCGCTGGTATACCCGCAAAGGCGGACGCTCATCATCATGTTCCACCATATAGACCACTTCAACTCCCATGATCTCTTCATCATTTTCATCATCATCTTCTTGTGTACGGATCTCTGAGCGGCGTCTCCACTGAATCTCCGGTTCATTACTTGGCACAAAAAACTCTTCGATCCGTGGGCTGCGATCGAAGTTAGTTTCTTCTTGGGATGATGCAGTTGGTTGATGATGGGATCCCCTGGAGGATTCTCCAGGGTGTCGACCATCAAAGGAATGATCAATTGGGACTTTCTTAGGGACCCATTTTTGATGATTTTTGTTAATGGGAGCGGATCTCTGGGAGGCTGCACCAGATGTCACGCCCGTACTTGTTTGTTTGTCAAGTGCTCTTCTTTCATATGGTCTTGACCTCCAAACTTGTTTGTCTTTTCGCTGGGCCCTTTCGACGGCGGATTCTTGGACACGTGGTCCAAGTGTCACACCCCGATGTGCTTCCTGCGAACTTGACTTAAATTTTCCTCGAGTCACCAAAGGTGGCAACTCTCTTGGTGGAGATCTTCTGGCCTCAATCACCACTGGCCTTTGGTATTTCTTTTTCATCAACCCCTTTTCTTTCACTGTTTTCAGGACCCTATGCACTTTGGCGGACAAAGTCTCGGGCTCTTTCTTCTTTTGAGGAGCAAGGGCTTGGGGTTGTTGCTCCCAAAATGATTGTTTAAGTTCACCAGTAGAGCTGTTCCGTTTTACCCATTTCAAATTTTTAAACTTGTTCTGGGTAGGAACACTCGCTTCTGGTTCCTGAGCAGGTAGTGTGGACGGGTGGACTTGTAGCAATTGCTGAGCTCGCAGCTCAGCGTTCATCCTTCTCCTCTGCCTTCTTGACGGCCTTCCTCCAGATGAGGAGGCCTCAGCATCATTCCTTCCAGGCATAGATATCCCAGTCGGCAGAGTGGTGGTAGCAGCAGGAATCACAGAAATTTGTTTACCGGCCATGACCCTTCTTGTTGTCAGAATTTCAGAATTCGACAGCCTTTTGAAGACTGAGACCCTCTTCTGGGGGAACTCATTAGCATTAACAACCCGGGCTGGTTGTGGTCGTTGTGGCACTGGAAGCATGCGACGAGCAGCAACATCAGCAGTACAAGGCCTCCTAACAGGCTTTTCAGTGTTAATGCCGTATACTGGAACGGCAGCAGCGCTTGCAGTAGCTGCGGAGAATTGTAGCCCACCAAATTGAATGGTGGCTCCGGAGTTTCCCGTATTAATGATAGCATTTGCTAGTTGGATGTTGGCACCACTTCCTAGCTGAACGGTGAAAGGAGTGTTCTGGAGGTCCATTCTGCACAAAATGAAAGATGGGGATTAGTAATCAAGATCTGATATATTCCCCCATACTTTCAAAGCGCAGGGACTCGACAGAACGAAATGATAAACATATAATCCTTATAATTTCAAAATACTTTTTAGAGAATTTTTAATGAGTTCAATTAAAAAGACATTTAACCCTTAACTCATCAAATTTTGCTGCTACTATAGCTTAAATATACGACTAGCCAAAGATGGAAAGAGAAATCAATCCCCAGCGGAGTCGCCAGAAATCTGGGGGCGACTCTGATTGTTGGCTTTTGGCTCTATCGGGACCTTTCAGTGATGGATCTTTGGATACAGGGACCAAATGTCACATCCTGATGTTCACCGTACAGAGCTCAATATTATCATTATATTTTTTTTTTTGCTACTACTATAACACTGAGACAACTAGCCAAAGATGGAAAGAGAAACCAATCCCCAGCGGAGTCGCCAGAAATCTGTGGGCTCCGAAAATTCGGCCCCGGCCTCCGCTCGCTTTTCTTATTCGGCGATGGAGTTTTAACGAACTAAGTTCCGAGGTAAATTTTGGAAGGCAGATGGGTTTGTAGATAAGACACTACCCAGAGATTTCGCCCTCATTTTGTGAGGACTTTATGATCTGAGTTCTGGTTTCCTATAGGCGCAAGCCCCTATAGTTAATTACCCCTCTCGATCACGAGAGAGAACTTTCGATTAAGGCTAGTCGTCAATCAGATACGTATAGAGATGCGTGGTATCTGGCATATAGTAGCAGCAACGTATATGGATTTTGAAATATTTGGAAGTTTGGATGTTTGGGTTGAAATGGTTTGAAATTTAAAATTAGAAATTTCACCATCTTGCACTTAAAGCGGATGGTGGGGGAATGGATGATGGACCCGATCAAGATCCCATGGTTCCGTCGTCCCGGGCCATCGTGGTCCCTGGTCTACTTAGTCAGAGGAGGTAGTCGACCCAACCTGACAGAAGGATCCTTGTCGGCAGCCATGGGTTGCTTCGTCCAAGGGGACCTTGTAGACCGGGGTTGAATGTTTGTCTAAGGGGACAAATTTGAATCCACCTTAGCTAACAGAGGGCTTTATGCCCTATCGATCATATCCTATTGATTCATATCTCAAGGGTTTGATGCCACTAAGGAGCGTATTGGCTTTGGCCATAACCGCTATCTGTGGTGCCATTTGGCGGCAAAACCACTCGGTTCAGAGGGCCCCGGGTCATAACCGTTTACCTGCAGTGCCATTTGGCGGCGAAACTGCCGGTTAGAGGACACGTACCACGCACTTACTGGCAAGAGATTGTTTGAGAATGGATCCTAGTGATATTTTCGACTAGGCATTTCGCTCTTTGTGAGCTGAAGTTTATTTGAATTTGTCCGCCTCGGCAAACTGTTGCGGAGGGCGGATGAAATTTGCTTTAAGTGATTAATGGGTTTATTTCAATTTTAAATATTTTTGGGATTTTCGAATTTGAGATTTTTGTGGAGTTTTTTGGGTTTTTGGATATTTGAAATGAACTTTTTGGGAGACAATTAAAAGTATTTTGGGAACCCCTCCGGTTGAGATTTGCATTCAACACGGCCATCATCGGGGTAGGGTCTTTTTCATTTATAGTTTGAACCTTGTCAACTCTGTCTGGATGTCGACAGAGGATCGGGTTTCGTAGGCTTTATGCCTCTGTGAGTGAATTCTATTGATTATTGGCTTTGAAGGCCATAATATGAATGTATTAAAATAAATACACCGGTTCCCACAACCGTATATTTATTTGATGGTCCGAACCCTGTCGACTTCTATTGATCCATATAGAAGGATCGGATTCGGACTTGAATTCACTTGTTGACCCGCGCAGCATCCCTAGGCGTCACGTGTGTACCAATAACACGCTCGCCGGGGCCCATGCGGGTCGAGATCGTATTTTCCCCCTTAGTGTACCTATGTGTATACAAACTACGGTGTAAGTGCAGGGAGATTTTGAAATATGTTAGTTGTGCAAGTAATTGTAATTTGAATGCACACAATATTTCATTTGAGAGATTATGTACGCCTTCTGTCCGCTAGTACGAGTGTTGCGGATCCGGTGGCGGGTTGTTGCAACTTGTAGACGCCTTCTGTCTGCTTGTATTTGTGATGCAGATCCGGTGGCGTGGCGTAACAGCTTTTGAATAGAGTTATTCGCTGCTTCGTACAGGTAGACTGTCGTGCACTACTTGTTGATTTTCGTAGGCGGATCATAGTGCACCAACTAATCTCCTGCCTTCGTTTGTAGAAACTTACACTTGTTGTAATCAATCGGTATTTTGCTTGTAGGTGACATATGGCGTATATGATAAGTCTTCCACGGCGGTCCATAGGAATTTTCATTCATTTTGTATTCTCCTTGCATTTCGTTCATAGATGACATTTCATGTACATAGCAAGTCCCCTACAAAGACCTGTGGGTATTTCTATCTGTTGCATGTCGTACATGCTTATTGATTGGAGAATGATGTATTCACCTACATTTGATTGCATGAAGGCAGTATTCATTCCAAATTCTCGAATACCTCTTCATTATTAGTTTGATTTATGTTGATACCGGATGCCTGGAGAATTCCTACTATATCACCAAGTGTATGAGACATCTTTGCACATTTCACAATGTTATTAAGTGCATCTCTATTTCATCTTTCTTATGTATGCTTACAGAGAGTGTCACTGTCATCATGTAGCTCGTATGTTCATTGTATGTCAATTCTTCTAGTATTGCTTGTAGGGATGTTATATACATTGCAAATGTAGAAGCTTCTGCTATCATTTGAGGTGCCACAAGCATTAAAATCCACTATATTTGTTACATATTGAATTCTTTTATCCAAGGGGATCTGTTGTATAAATAAGGAGTCTTCTGCGGCGACTCGTAGAGACGTCTACATGTACTTATAAAACCACTACATGAAGTGTTGTTGTTTGTAGTGGAATTAATAAACCTTCTTGGAGTTGAACATCATTGATTATGCATAGGCCTTCCTCTTACTTGTTACTTGTGAATGAGATGTAGTAGGGACCTTCCTTGTCCAATATACATCTTTATCTGGTCATCTGTACCAGCTTGAATGATCAATATTTGATTATTGAACCTCTATATCTTAATTGTTCATTTGAATGTCCTCCAAAAGTTTCTTGTTGAGGATTGTTTGCAATCAAATGACAATTGAATTCTTGCTCACCATGAGTTCCACATCCACTCATTCTCATTGATTCTCAATATGTGTTACAATATGCGTAGGGGCTTAATGTTCAACATTTGTTTGATATCCACATTCCATTGAATATGAAGACTTGTTATGCCCATTACGCATCAAACCCTTCTAGTATCATTTGATTCCATGAGTCTTTATCATCATTTGATTAGTGGATGATATCCTTTCCACTTCTTTCTTGCATTGGGCTATAAGGTGCTACATTCATTGAATGTGAATTGTTGTTGTCCATGAGGCTCTACTATTATATCCAGTGTGTACCTCTTGCATTTAATTAAGAATTGCTATAACTTCACTTTGAGATATTAAGCTCCTTCATGCTTGGTTCCAACTCTACACTGTCAAGAGATTGGTTCTATGGTTTGTTCATTCAAGTTCTAGTTGTGATTTGAGTTTCCTATAGTTCAAGGCTGATTCCAGGTTTATTCATGTCTTTGCTCATATCTATTGATTTTCAAATCAAGTGTGAGTTCAAGATCAAAATTCAAGTTCACTTTTTGTTTAAGTCCTTAATATTTTCAAATAGAAATTCGGCAGTACTCCGGCGTCGTCCCCGCGTAGGGGGCTGCATCAGAGTGTGTAAGGCCTTCCCGCCTGCCAAGAAAGGCAGTCACGGTAGGTGTCGAGTGACACCGCGGCCGCAGTATTAACCCCCGCTCGCTAAGAAAAGCGGTCACGGGGTCTTTGAGCGCAGATTTAAAATATGACATTTTTCCCCGCCTAAAAGCAGTGACGGGTACTTAATTAAACAATTTTTTTACAAATAACAAATTTCCCCGCCTGCTAAGAAAAGCAGTCACGGGTACTTATGTTTTCATGCATACGAATTTCCCCGCTCGCTCAGTGCGTCACGGGTACTTAAGTTTTTCCTCGCCCGCTAAGAAAAGCGGTCACGAGTACTTATTTCATGCACAAAAAGTAAATACTAATTTTTACCTTGGGTGTGCAGCAATCGAGGCGGCGACGGCGGATGACGGCGACGTAGGAACCTGCGATGCATAATTTCAAATTTTTTTACTTGTGCAATTTAATTAATCATATTTTTATTTAAAAAAGAAGCTAGAGAGAGAAAGAAAAGGAAGAGAGCTCTCTTTCTAGAGAGAGAAAGAGAGGGAAAGAGAGGGAAAGAAGGGATTTTTGGTGGAAGGGGTTTAGGGTGTGTAGGAAATTAGGGGAGTGGAGTTAGAGAGAGAAAATCTCTCTTTCTCTAATTTTTGGAGAGAGAAAGAGAGAAGGAAACTCTCTTTCTAGAGAGAGAAAGAGAGGGGAGAGATGGAATTTGAAGGGAATTTGTGTAGATAGGGTTTAGGAGGTGCAAGGAAGTGAGAGGAGAGATTTAGAGAGAGAAACTCCCTCTTTTCTCAATTTTGGAGAGAGAAAGAGAGAGTGTGCAATTGTTTTCTCCCTCTAGGGAAGGAATTTGGAGGTATGGTGGAGAGGGAAGATGTTTGGGGTGGAGATGGAGCTATTCATGAAGAGATTTCTAGAGAGAGAAAATTTTCTCTCTCTAGGTTAGAGAGAGAAAATGAAGGACGAAATTTTTTTTTTGTTGGAAGGGTGTAGGAAGTGTAGGGAAGTGTTTTTTGTGAAGGAATGTATGTGGTTTGGTGAGTGGAAGTGAGAGAAAAAAATAATTAGGGTTAGGGTTTGGTGTAGGTTTTGAGAAAAAATGTTGGAGGAGGAAGAAGAAGATGAAGGAGAGGAAGGAGAAGGGAGTAGAGGGAGAAAATGAAAGAAAATGGTGGGAAACTTGGAGGGAAGAAGAAAGAAAAAGAAAAATGGGAGAGAAGAAGAAGAAGGAAGGAAGAAGAAGAAGAAAATGGAGAAGAAGAATGGAGGAGGAAGAAGAAAAGAGGAGGAAGAGAAGAATTTTACCTTGCTTGGAGGAGGAGGGAGGCCGGCGGCTTGGAGGATCGCAAAAGAGGAGAGGGCGGGCGGCTTGGAGTCGTGAAAGGCGTGAGAGGGAGTGAGGGATCGGTTAGGGAGAATGTGAGGGAGTTATGAGGGTTTAAGTGGGTTATTTAGGGTATTTTTTTGATTTTTTTATTTAGAAAAAACATTTTCTTATTTAAAAATCTTTCTTTCTCTCCCTTTCTTTCCAAAACTTTTTAATTAAATTGCACAAAAATAAAAATAATTTTTTAATATTCCATCAAGTTGGTCGTCGCGTCGCCGCTCGCACACGTCGTCATCTCGATTCGCGCGCCCAAAATTAAAATTTTCGCCGACCGTCGACCCCTACCAATATGGGTGTCAATCTTAGCTGTTTCCGTTGCTCCGGACGCATTGGCGCTGTCCTGTTTCGCAAACAGAGGTCGTCTCGGCGATTTTGGGTTTTCGGTCGACACGCGTCGGGTGAGATTTTGCGCGATTTCGAGCTCTTTCACTTTTGAAATCCTCCTTGTGCGGTCGACTCGTCCCCGACACTAGTATGAGGGTCAACAATAAAACAAATTTTTATTGTAAGAATAATTTTAATCCAAATAAATAAAATACTTAAAAAATATGCTCTTCTGATTATAAATCTACAGAATCAATGATAAATGAAGAAAAATGACAAATAGAGAAAAAATGACGAAATCAACTTACAGGTCTGAAAAAGTTTCTGTGGTTTAACGTCGGCTTCCCTCATCTGCACCCAGAAACTAAGGAGGATGGCTTGTTGGCCGTTGCTTATGGCCGGAAGGGAAGACCAAGGGTGCAATCTCCAGTCGACCGCTGCTCGCCTCAATAGCTCGGGAAAACCACGAATACGAATAGGAATACGGGATGAAGGAGAAGATGAAGACTCGGGCGTGAACCGGCTAATATGAAATAGTGGGATTAGGATTTTTTTATTTATTTAATTATAAAATAGCCAGACACGCGTGTCCGGTTTATTTTTATTTTTTTTAATGGGACACACTAATGACGTGTCCGACACGCGTCCTCACCGTGTCAGATGCGTATCTGTGTCGGACACATCATGTCTAACACTGCATACCTTCTTAAAATGAAGCGTCAGTGCATCAAAGGTAGATAACTACATTCACTGCAGTTATCTTGTACTTGCTCACATATAGTCTGTTGTATGCACAAGTTTCTTATGGTACCTCATAAGCATTTGTATTTGGTGTAATCAAATTTCATTTTACTTGTGAATAACACGTTGGATGCATAAATGATCTTCTACAGCAGCTTGCAGGTATTTGCATTTGCTATGTATCAGCTTATTTGCTTACAGAAGACCAGTGTATTTGGTTATCGTTATGTGGTGGTTGGTTGTAAACGTGTCTCATCATCTATTTCTTTGCTGCTGATTGACGTTATTGTGCATACAAGGAACCTTCCACTACCATTAGTAAGTGTTAACACTTATCGTATGCTACATTGTACATGTTTGTAAGAAATTCTATTGTGTCGGTTGACTCGTAGGTGGACTACTATGTAAATGAGAAATCCCCTACAGTGGCTTGTAGGAGCTCGTATGCATTTGCTAAATGATGCTCGATTGATGTTGACTATGAGAGCACCTTTACAAGAAATGCATGCTGCTCACCATAGCTTGTAGAGGCTTCGTGTATTTACTTATCACTACATTTCTACAGGCTACATAAGTATCCCAGCACTTGTTACAGGTTTTTGCATATGTATTGAAATCGAATGCAGGGTGTTGTTACATCCGTCATCAATTTCCCCATGGATGTTGATTGGCACGTTGTTATATTTACTTGCATGCTTGCTATTGTTGTCCACAGGGAACTCCTATGTTCATCCACAAATGGTTGATGTTGATTGAAAGGATATTGTAGCATTCACTGTATATCCTTCAAATTCATTTGTAGTTTGGCGAGTATATTTCATTTGTTTGTATAAATTTTTTTGTTGTTCACAAACACCCACAAGTCCCCTATAGTTGCTTGTGGATGGATTGTTGTGTGTTTGAAAGCCAATTGACATTGCTTTTAGGGAGGCTCTCTTTAAAAGTTCTTTACTCTATTCTTTTGAGGAGTCAGAACATTCACTGATTTATTGTGTATTTTTGTAGTTACTTGCATGCGACTCATTATATTCATTACATATTTTATTGCATCATGAACAAGCCACCCCATTACAAATTCATTAATTTATGCTTGTAGAAGATCAATCATGTTCAGTAGATGCTCATTCCTTACGTGTGTAGGCAGGTTATTTCCATGATAACACTCCTTTGTTTATGGATGACCCTCATTCTTCACATAGGTGCTCGTTCCTTACGTGTAAGGACACGACTGAGCTAGAGGGGGTCGAATAAGAGATTCGGCAGAGGTTCGGTTGAGAGGAGATCGAGTTGGCTCGTAGATGGAGGCATGCGACGGGATTGGAGGTGGCTTGCAACTAGGTCGAGACTGCTGCTGTCGTGGCTTGTGAATCAAGTATTGTAGCAAGAGGCAGATATGACTTGAGCAGGGATTCAAGATGGGTTACCGACTCTACAGGTAAATATATATATATATATATATATATATATATATATATATATATATATATATATATATATATATATATATATATATATATATATATTACAAGTCGTATCTGTTGATTTAGATTATATATTTTAGTCCTCTACGATGGACATTATACTTCTTTTTTGTTAGCTAATGTAAGCTTATAAAAAGGACAAAAATTGTAAACTTGTATATAGATTGTGAATTAATAAAATAAACAATTTTATAAATTCAGCTGTTAATTCTCCTTTTCTTTTTGCTCTTGTGACTTTTGTAGTTGTTGTGCTCAGCCTTAGATACTCATTGGAGCTGGCAATTGCACTCTTCTCATAGCTTTATCTTGAGTTCTGAAGTTTTGGTTCCTTCTGCCTTGTGTTCTGCACGACGGATGTTGGTGAAGGATTATCTGATTTGTCTACATTGACTTGTCAAAAAGTTTCCGTATCTTCAGCCCTACACTTCTTGCTTTGGTGGGCTCTTTTTTCTTTTCAATATCTAATTATGTTGTTGCTATATGTTGGAAACTACATATCTGTTCAACAAGTAGTCTTAATCGAAAGTTCTCTCTTGTTATTTGGAGGGGTAATTAAATATAGCAGATTGAGCCTATAAGAAATACTAACTCAAATCATAAAGTCCTCACAAAAATAAGGGTGAAATCTCTGGGTCGTGTTGTATCTTAAAAATTCAATATGCTTTCTCGTTAAAACTCAGCTTTTTGACAAAAGAAAAGGGTCGCAGAGAGGTAAGGAAGCGAATTTTCGGAGCCCACAAGAATCACGACAAGTAGTTAAATGTACTTACAAATAACTTTATTATACTAAATTAGGAACATGAATACTCACCTTAAATTTAGATATTATGATTCTTTACTCTTGCTTCTAACTTTAACATTAATAAATTAACACATTTACGAAGACCTTATATTTTAAATTTTAAATGATAAATTTGCTCTTAATTTATATAACTCAATATTTATATTTTCCTTTTTAAAATTAGTTTATTACTTATTTGAATTTCTTATATATATTTAAATTATATCCTATCTTTCTCCCTCTAAATTTACTACTAATAAATGAAATTGATTTAACTTAAAATCTATTTTATAAAGTTTGTTCTCTTATACGGTATAATTAACATTGCTAATTTAAAGTTTAAATCTACTGAAATAATAATAAAACTTCAAATATTTTAAATTTCAAACTTCTTTAATCTCAAAATAAATTATTATATCATAAAATTTCTAGTTTAATATCAAAATTATTTCTAAAATTATTTTATTACTCACAATGATCGTAATTATAAATTATGAATTATGAAATGAGAATCTCTTACTAATAAAAATTTATTCTCTTTATATCTATGTATGTACTTGATATATCCTCAAAAATTTATCTTGATCAAGCACGAATCTCAAGGCAAATTCATATTGAAAACTTTCAAAATTAAATTCAGGGCTATCTGAGCTTTGATTTCAACAAACTTATAGTTGAACTGAACGTCTCGAAAATACTAACCTAATGACACCAAATTGGACCCAATCCGAGCTCGAATGGGTCCAAATTAATGACCCAAAGCACATTTGGAATGTTCAAACCATAAATTGAGTGACCAAACGATTCCCAAATGTGAGTGGCATGACAAGAAGAATCCAACGAGCCTAAGATTGCAAAATTCTGACACTAAGACGTTCAAATATTCGATAAACGGTTCATGATTAGTGGATTCATTCAAATTGAATCAAGTCCTGTGATTTTTCTCCTTTTTAGGGTTTTCCATGTAAAAATCTTAGTGTCTTTTATGAACACTATACCTCTACTCTTTTATATGTATGAGAGCTAGATCTTCATATAAAGCTAAGACGCTAAACTTTATACTTCTCTACCGCCGCAAATATTCCAAGACACAACAATACTCTTATAGTCCCTTATCAGAATAAATAAATTTTTATTTTTAACTATATAACTTCATTCATACTTTATTTTTTAAATTAAAAATATTTAAATTTTAAATTGTATTAAAATCTCAAAATTAACATACCTTATACAATCCTAATTTAAAGTTTTCTAAATAAACAACTTTCTTAAATAACTCACTCTCCCCGTATCCTTCAAATTAGTCAGTTAAGCCTAAGCTCGAGCCCTATGTTTTCTTTCCCTCGCTCTCGTTCTCAATCTCTTGGCCTTTTCCTATCCTCCTTTCTCTCAAATTTATAGGAATGAAAGCCTTCTTCGAGCGTCTCCTCATTTCATCACCTTCACGTCTTCAGGCGACGGAGCCCCTTCAACTTCCTCGATACCATGTGACGGAAACAACGCAAATCAAGTGACGGAATGAACTTCTTCGCCCCTTTCATCTTATTCATCTTCCTATCTTCATCTTCTACGACGAGAGCAACGTGGTTCCTTCATCTTCTCCAACCTTAAATGACATCACTTGCTTATTTGTTTTCCCTCGACACCCAGCATCGTATCGACGGGCTCCTCCAACTCCTTTTATCTTCTTCGCATTGTTCATCTTCCTAAGACTCCAAGTACATAACCGACCTACGTCGGTTCAGGATATTATATAGGTTGCATCAAAAAAATACAATGAAAAGAAAAAAAAAAATCAGATACATTGTAAAGAATGGTCAAGCATACCCTTATGTTTCCATTGCAGTCATGCAGAGGTTTGGAGAAATTGAAATCCATAATTGAGAACACATCACTGAGATCCTGGGCATGTACGGTCACAGTAAAATCAATGACAGTTTTGTACAATGATTATAAAAAAGCAAACCACCATCTTAAGTGTGCAAGTACACCTTGATTTCCCCACATTGCCATATGAAAAAAGGCAAGCAAGTGCCTTTTAAAGAGGGTGGCCAGTTTCCATAAGCCCCCAAAGTCTCATTTGCAATTGAATGATCAAAACCTTCAATTTCTTGAAGGCAACAGCGGCTTTTCCATAGATCCTGAGTATGGTATATGTTCATCATGAATACAACGGATAAAAATCTTTACCTTCAAGACTGGTTACATATTAGCAAAGTAACATAATGGAAGTTGGAGCTCATCAGATAAGCACGTACTGGAAGATACATTGCACAAACTTTTAAGATCCCTTTGCAAGGCAGCACAATTGCATCTTTGGACAAAATTGGGTCAAGCAAAGACCTATCCCTCCTGCATCCAATTTGAAAAACATATGTTTATTAGGTAATATCAACCTAGCATACATATGAAAACTTATGTTTAAGAGAATAAATAATTATCCATTCACGATCAGAACGGATTTCTGGGTGAAATATTGCTTCAACCTATAGTTTGTGAGCACAAAAAACAGCGCCAGCCGTGAAGAACTCCAAGTGCACAAATGAAACAAATGCCGTTAAGACTCCAAACTAAGAATTTTAAGCTTCTCAACAGAACAAATAAGAATGCTGAATTAGATACCTACCAGAATCTCAAGTTTTGCCATGGAAGCATTCCTTCATTTCCATGATAAAATGGCTCTGCCAGGAATAAATCAACCTGCAGAAAAGAATAACATACCATTTTCACTCCAAAGCTAATTGGTACTGTTGCTGAGATGTAAATGACAAAAAGGACCAAGTTTATCGTATGAGAAATAAGATTACAATTTAATCTACACACTTAAGATTACAAGCTTATCATATGTTGCCCCATCTGGCGGCCTAGAGGCTTAGCTGGCAGGGGCAACATGCACAAGTAGAGGAAGAGGAAGAGGAGAGGAGGGTTGGAGTGCATGTGGGAGAGAGCGAGAAGATATAGGGAAGGAGTTGGGATAGGAGGTTTAGATTTAGGATTTTTTTCATTTATTATTCTTTTTATTTGAGATTGGACCCAACTTGGTAGGAGGGCATGGGTATGAGAAAGTATGGAATAAGAGGTTTTGACTTTTTTATAATACTAATAAAAATAATATTATTAATTAAAATAATATAAATATTGTTGCGAGCTAGAATATACGCGGCGGTAGGGTTTACGAATTAGTGTCCGAGCGTTGCACGAATATTCAGCACACAAACATAAAGAGAAATGAACAACAAGGTTTTTACGTGGAAAACCCGAAAGAGGGAAAAAACCACGGGGTCACGCCCAGATGAAGTAATTCAACTAGTGTTTGTTTGAAGTACAAAGACTGATTCATCTTACAAGTCAAGACGATCGGTTTACAATCAGCTTCACACAAAGTTCAAAGTTTTGCAAATTCCCGGCGTTTCCCGAAAATCCGGCAGAGTTCCGACGTATTCAAGCGGCGGGAAGAGCTCCGTTGGTGGTCGACGAAGAGATTCTTCCTTCTCTTCCTTCACTTCCTTCTCTTCTCTTCTCTTGTTCTTCTCTCTCTTCACTTAAGTCCCCGTTGTGAAGAATGAGGGCTCTATTTATAGTTTTTCTGGGATGGCATAGCTCGTAAATAGTCTTGAGATCAGGGGCGAATAGGGAGTGGTCGAATGGATGGCCGATATTGAATCCTACGATCGTGCACCATTCGTTGAACATTTGAAGGCCTTAATGACGTCGGAATTTGGCGATCTTGGGCTCGTTGGATTTGTCTCGTCGAGCCGCTCGATTCGAGTATAAGCTCGTTAAAATCGGAGATCGTTTGGTAACTCAAATTGCGGTTTGAACCTTCCAACAACACTTCGGGTCCTTGGTTCGGACCCATTTGGGCTCGGATTGGGTCAAATTTGGTGTCGTTGGGTTCGTATTTTCGAGACGCTCAGTTTGACTATAAGCTCGCTGAAATCGGAGTTCGAATCCTCATGATTTTCATTTTTGAAGTTTTCGGTCAGATTTTGCCAAGAGATTCGTGCTTGATCAAGATAATTTTTTTTAGAATACATCAGTTGCCCCCCTATTTTCGGACGTTATAGCTTTAGAAGTCCGAAAATATGCGTCACAATTTTTAGAGAATTTTTCCAAGCGAGTCAAAATTAATCTCGTGTATAGGAGCTCCGAACGGCTCCGAACGCCCCGCGCGCCCAGCGGGTCCGCTCGGTCGCTCGCGCCTTTTGGGTATGGCGGTTCGGCCCACCGCCTTTGTGGGCCATACAAACGCGAAAATAGCTGTGTTTTGCTATTTTTGGGTCCAAAAAATTCTGAAAAAATCTCAAAAAATTTCTAAAAATCCGAAAAAAATTTAGAAAATTTTGGAATTTTGAAAATGATAGCAACTCCCTCTCATTCTCTCCAAAACTTATAAATAGGCCCCCCCAGACCTTTAGGAAACTTGCACCTTCTCTTTCTTCTCCCTCTGGCTCTATGACAGTTGAGGCGCTATTTTTGAGTGAGAAATTTCCCCTACTCCACTTAGCGCCCCTCCTTTTGCGTTGAAGCTTAGGGGATTTTTCTTTACTTCCTCCCCCCGACTTTCTGAAGGTTGAGGCTTCCGCTTTTTTCGAGCGGGAAATTTCCCCTACTCGAATTAGCGTCCCTCTTATCGTGTAGAAGTTTAGGGGATTTCTCTCCCGGCTTTCCAATTTCTCTCCCGGCTTTCCACCTGTTTCTTTTCCTTCTCTAGGGGCTTTCTGCTATCTTTTGTAGGAGATCTTCCCTACTTAGAATTGCACTCCCCCCTTTAGTGAAGAAATCGAAATGGGTTATCGTACATCTACCAAAGATGTTTCCGTCAAAGAAGATCGTCCTACTGCTCGTTCTGAGGGTTCGAAGAAGGTTCCCAAGGCGACAAAAGCCGACGACGTTATCTCCACCATCACCAAAGACTCTTTCATCTCTTTTAGGAAAAAGTTTCATTTTCCTAATGATTTGGTGATGAAGGTGCCAGCAAGATCTGAATGTGCCTGCTTCCCTCCCCCGGGATACGTGACGGTGTACGAGTTTAGTTTGCGAGTAGGGTTGCGATTTCCGCCGCCTCCTGAACTGATTGATATCCTGACGATTTGCAGATTGAGTTTGTCTCAATTTTCCTATCGGGCTATGTCCGTCGTAGTGGGCCTGATCGCATTTTTCAGAGATCGCGCCTATCCTGGATGGGGCGTATCTATACTGATGCGCAGGGCCGTGTTTCCTTCAGATCCAAGTGGTTGGATATTCGTACCCGGGATCCATCCAAAGATTGGGTTAGTGATTTCTTCTTCGTGCATAACGATTGAGGCCTCCAAGAAAGATGGGGAAAGTTGAAGGAGCTACCTATCCCCCTTCATATTGGAGCGGAAGACTTGTTGAGTATGTTGAAGCTTCCCGATATAGATGCTCTCCGTTATGAGATGCGTTGTCTGAGCAGATGCATAGACGAGGAATATTTATTCAAGGTGGGACTATCCACTCATGCAAGGAGGTCGCATGCACAGAAGTTCAAGAAATCTGCAAAAGTTCCGGAGACCCAAAAAATTCAATCCAAGCGACCTAAGGACGAGGGAGAATCACAGGCGCCTAAGGAGTCAGATGAAGTTTTGGCAGTTGCCGGCAAGGGTCATCGCTTTTCTCCGTCGAGGATATACATCCCAGAAGATGTTCTGAAACATAAGTGCATTGGTCGTCGATGAGCCAAGAAGTTGGTGAGTTCACCCTCTCTCCATTTCCTTTGTATTTGTATACACATTTTCAGATATACATTTTTCACTTGTTGATTCTTTTTTGAACAGTTCCTTGAGATGAACAAAATCTTGAATGACTGGAACGATGAATTTGTGAAGGTCAAATACCTTCAGAGGGAATACAAGAAGAAATACGACGGCAGAGTAAAGGAGATAGAGACGGTGGAGAATCAACTTGAAAAATGCAGAACAGAATTGGTGAACAAGATCGCTTCAGCCTCTTCCCAGAATGAGCGAGTGAATCGTTTGCATATATAGTTGGTGGAGGCAGAGGCAACAAACAACCAAGAACTAAAAAATATGCAAATCCTTGAGGCTGAGAATAAAAAGCTCCTGAATAAGTTGTCAGAGAAGGTAGCTCAACTGTCACCGTCTGCAGCTGTAGAAGAGTTCAAAAAATCTTATGCTTTTAAGACATTTGTCGAGGATCAAGTCCAAAAAGCTCGCGATTATTTTTATGACGTAGAGGTGAAGGCTTTAGAAGCAGAGCTTATGGAAGATGGCTTCATTAAAGGCTTCATGAAGGGCGTTCGTGCAGTGCAACGTAAGAAAGAGGGGAGATCGACGGGTTGACTCCGAGCCAAGCTTCTGGTGATCCTTCTCCAGATTCTGGCGGTGAAGAATTGGAGAGTGACTTGCAAAAGATCTTCGCTTTGGAAGAGGACGACGATGATGATCTTGAGATTCTGTAGAATTATTTTGATGTTTTCTGTGTCGCTTTTATTTTTGTTGCGATAATTGTACGTATGTTCTTGCTGTTCGTATGTTGCTATTTTTACATGATGAACTTGATATTTGTGGGTTTTATATATAAAAAAGACAATTTTCTTTTTCATATATGTTAACTCGAATGTTAAGGTAGTCTTTTGGACTTGTACGAATACGAGAGATATCTGCTTTGGGACACTCTGACCTATCCGAGGTTGTTAATCAAAGCACTTGCTTGATTATTTTAACCTGTGTGGAAGACGTCGGACTAGATCCCCCTGGGATTAGTCGCCTAGTGATTGAGATACAACATTAGTTGTGTATTTCTAGAATCAAAGAAAAAAAGCTCGAATAGACGAGACAATACAATGACAAAACAAACACCACATTACTGTATTATATAAAACAGTACGACAATTCCCTAGTAAACATAGGGATACAAAAAGAAGTGTTCTTTTACAATCAACATACAAAGAGTGTACGAAAAACTTAAAAGATTCAAAGCATGGTTACAAAGCAAAGCAAACACCACGAACGACATCACACTAAACAGATAACAGCATCAACTTCTACTAATAGTACTTGCGAAGGTTGCCCACATTCCAAGTTCGGGGAAGCATCTTTCCGTTGGCATCTTTCAATTTGAAGGTCCCAGGCTTGACCATAGCCGCCACCAAGTAAGGACCTTCCCATAGGGGGGAGAGCTTAATGCGTTGAGGGCCTTTTCCAACAGCTTCGATGCTTCGCAGAACTAAATCCTCAATGGAAATAGTTCGAGGTTTTACTCTTTGATTGTAGTGACGAGCGATCCGTTGATGGTATGAAGCGACCCTGAGAGAGGCTTCATCCCTTACTTCAGGGAGGAGATCTAGATTTGTCTTGAGTTTCTCCTCGTTGTTATTGAAGTCAAAAGTCTGAGCTCTGTTGCTTGGGACTCCAATATCAACTAGTATGACTGCTTCTGTACCAAAACAAAGGTTAAATGGAGTCTCTCCTGTAGGAGTCCTGGCCGTGGTACGGTAAGCCTAAAGGACATTTAGGAGTTCTTCAACCCATTGCCCCCCAGCCTTTCCTAGGCGTGTCTTCAGCCCTCTCGAATAGACGAGTTGAATATGAAAATCTTTACAGAAAGATGTAAAGATTTTTCCAGTAAATTGAGTTCCGTTGTCGGTGATGACTTTTGCTGGAATACCGAAGCGACAAATTATATTCTTCCATAAGAATTGTTTGGCATTTGCTTTGGTAATTTTTGCTAAGGGTTCTGCTTCCACCCACTTCGTGAAGTAATCTATAGCCATGATGATAAATTTTCATTGTCCTGTGACTATAGGGAAGGGTCCCATTATGTCAATTCCCCACTGGGCGAAAGGCCAGGGGCTTTGAAGTGATGCAAGTTCCAGAGCTGGAGTATGGGTGAGATTGGAATGCAATTGGCAATTTTCACACTTTCGTGTGAACTCAAGCGCATCCTGCTTCATTGTAGGCCAATAAAATCCTTGTCTCATAATTTTATAGTCCAATGCTCTTCCTCCCAAATGCTCTCCGCATACTCCCGAATGAACTTCCCGGAGTGCATAATCAGCTTCTAAAGGTGGAAGACACTTCAGATATGGTCTGGTGAGAGCGCGTTTATACAATACACCACCAATAATGGTGAAATTTGCTGCTCGTCTTCGAAGTCTTGTTGCAGCCATGGGTTCTTCTGGCAGTACCCCATCTTATAAAAAAGACAAGATGGGATTGATCCAAGACACTTTCCTTGTTTCATCGATTGATTGTATGACCCATGCACCCTGAATACTTGGAAAGTGGATCTCCTCAACACATTCTCTTGTACATGTCTCCCATCGTTGATGTTATAAGTTTTGAAAGAGTATATGCTCTTGCATTTTGCTCTCGGAGAACATGTATGATCTGATATTCTCCTATTCGGGCCAAGAGCAGTTTCACAATGCTGCAATATTGAGCCAGTTGGGGATTGTGGATATCAAATTCTCCCTCTACCTGTGAAGCAACTAGTTGTGAATCGGTGTGGACTACTAGGCTCTGCACTTCACAATCAATAGCTAGTCTTAGTCCAGCGATAAGGGCTTCGTATTCTGTCATGTTATTTGTTGCCGAGAACTTGAGTCGGAGCCCATACTCAAGAGTAGTTTTCTGCGGGGATATTAACAGAATTCTAGCCCCCGTATCAAAACATCCAGAGGATCCATCAACATACAACGTCCAACTCGAAGGAGAAGACAAAGTACTTGGTTGAACATTAGATATTGGGACGGTGCATTCAACTACGAAATCTGCAAGTGCTTAAGATTTGATATCGGGTCTAGGCAAGTAGTGGATGTCAAATTCTCCCAGTTCTACAGACCACTAGACGAGCCTACCTGATGCTTCTGATTTTTTGCAGAATACTTTTCAGCGGCAGATTTGTGTAAACCCCGATTGAGTGGGCTTGGAAGTAAGGACGTAGTTTTCTGGCAGAATAAACTAACGCTAATGCCGTCTTATCTACTAAGGGATAACGCCCCTCTATTTCAGATAGGATTTTACTGACATAGTAGATGGGGCGTTGTACAGCATTTTCTTCTCGTACCAAGACCGAACTGATGGCTTGGGCTGAAACAGCTATGTATAAATACAACTTCTCTCCAGGTGTTGGTTTAGAAAGTAGCGGCGGGGAGGCCAAATACTTTTGTAGCTGTTCGAAGGCCTCTTGGCATTCATCTGTCCATTGGAAATCAGAGCTGCGAGCGCCTCTGAGTACTTTGAAGAAAGGCAGGTACTTGTCTCCTGAGCGTGCCAAAAAACAAGACAATGTTGCGATCCTCCCATTCAGCCTTTGGACTTCCTTGATGTTCTTAGGTGGCACCATATCTCTTAACGCCTTGATTTTTTCGGGATTGGCTTCGATCCCTCTATGGGTTACCATAAAACCCATAAATTTTTCAGAAGTTACTCCGAAGGCGCAT
Organism: Dendrobium huoshanense; assembly: GCA_016618105.1. NCBI lineage: Eukaryota > Viridiplantae > Streptophyta > Magnoliopsida > Asparagales > Orchidaceae > Dendrobium > Dendrobium huoshanense. Next base: position 6,710,491 of record CM028353.1, read on the forward strand.
TTGGAGGGGATGAGGCGCATATTATTTTTCTCAACAAATGGAAGCATTGTTCCAAGTCAGAGATATGTTGAGACTTTTCGAGACTCTTCACCAACATGTCGTAGGCGTACACCTCCATATTACGTCCAATAAGAGTTTTGAAAATCTTATTCATGAGACGTTGATAAGTTGTTGTAGCATTCTTGAGCCTGAAGGGCATCACCCGATAATAATACAACCCTTTGTCTGTTTGGAATGCTGTTGCTTCTTCGTTAGTCGGATTCATCTTGATTTGATTGTAACCAGAGTAGGCATCCATGAAACTCAACATCTGATGTCCAAAGGTGGTATCGACTAACTGGTCGATACGATGAAGTGGAAAGCTGTCTTTTAGGCAGGCTTTATTTAGATCTGTGTAATCTATGAACATTCTCCATGCTTCATTCCCCTTCCGAACCAAGACGAAATTTGCCAGCCAAGTAGGATAATGCACTTCTCGTATGAATCCGACTTCCAGGAGTTTGTCCACCTCTTGTTCGATCGCCTGCTAACGATCTAGTACAAAATTCCGTTTCTTCTGGATGATTGGCTTATTTGCCGGATTGACCTTAAGGGAGTGTACAATTACTTCAAGGTCAATCCCGGGCATATCTGCCGGGCTCCATACCAAAACGTCCTGGTTTTCTTGTAAAAAATATGTGAATTTTTTCTTTTCGTCTTCTGAGAGAAGTGACCCAATTTGCACCGTCTTTAAAGGATGTTCTTCAGAGATAGACACAGTGATGAGTTCTTCTACTGGGGAGGCTCTCTGAGGTATGTCTTCGTTTCGGAGATCAAAATCCTCAATATTTAGAGTATACGTCGGGCGTGTTTTAACCTGCCTGAGATATCAGGTTTGTGCTATTTGTTGATCTCCGCACACCACACTAACTCTTGTCGAAGTGTGGAACTTCAGCTTAAGGTGAGGGATAGATGTGACAATCCCAAAAATTGACTGGAGTGGCCTCCCAAAGATAGCGTTGTAAGCCGATTTAGATTTTACAACAACGAACTGGACAGAGTGTGTAGACTGCCGGTGGAATTCTCCAAGTACAACATAGAGACTGATTATCCCTTCTACTCGCACAGGTCGATTATCAAACCCATATAACGGACTTGTCGCAGGTTGAAGCTTCTCTCTGGCGAGGCCCAAATTGATGAAGGTTGAGTAGAACAGGATATCTACAGAGCTACTGTTATTCACAAGGATTCTCTTAACATTGTAGCATGGGTCACCTATGCCCGTATTGACAACAAGCGGATCTTGGTGAGGGGTTTTTACTCCCTCCAAGTCGAAATCATCAAAGGTGATGGTGTGATCTACACGAGCTTTCTTTGGAGTTGGAATTTCGTCCACAGCTAAAATGACTTTATCGGATAGTAAAGGGCCTCTAGCCATTGTCTCAATTTCTCCAACTGCTATTCGATTATTTACTGGTGGCCTCTGTTGTCGATCTTGCCCCCCAGCGGGACGAGTTTCCTCTCGAGTAGGTGGATCCCGAATGAACTGCCGAAGAAAGCCTTGACGGAAAGCCTTTCAATTTCCTCCTTTAGTTGTCTACAGGCTTCTGTAGTGTGGCCACGACTACGATGGAAGTGGCAGTATTGGTTCTGATTTCTTGTGTTCGACTTCAAGGGATGTGGTCACTTTAGCGTATCTTAATCTCGAACAGCCATTAACACATTTGCTCGAGACATATTGAGAGGAGTGTACTTTTTCTTCTATCGAGTTTCTCGTCGTGGCAATGGAGGCCTCGGGGGCAGATTGTTCTTCCCTTGCTTCTTTCATTGTGAGGAAGAAATATGTCCCTGGTGCACCATTGCGCTTTCCAGTAGATTGTTCAAACTGTTTCCTATGGGCGTTTATAGCCTCATCCACCGATATTTGAGCTTCTACTCAATGAATTAAATCGGCATATAAATGCCCAGGGCTCTATTTATAGTTTTTCTGGGATGGCATAGCTCGTAAATAGTCTTGAGATCAGGGGCGAATAGGGAGTGGTCGAATGGATGGCCGATATTGAATCCTACGATCGTGCACCATTCGCTAGACATTTGAAGGCCTTAATGATGTCGGATTTTGGCGATCATGGGCTCGTTGGATTCATCTTGTCGAGCCGCTTGATTCGAGTATAAGCTCGTTAAAATCGGAGACCGTTTGGTAACTTAAATTGCGGTTTGAACCTTCCAACAGCGCTTCGGGTCCTTGGTTCGGACCCATTTGGGCTCGGATTGGGTCGAATTTGGTGTCGTTGGGTTCGTATTTCTGTGACGCTCAGTTTGACTATAAGCTCGCTGAAATTGGAGTTTGAATGCTCTTGATTTTAATTTTTTAAGTTTCCAGTCAGATTTTGCCTCGAGATTCGTGCTTGATCAAGATAATTTTTTGAGAATACATCAAATATAATTTTACTTTATTTAAATTTTTTTGGCAAAATTCCATCATTTGTGTAAGTTGACATCACATCATCATCTTCCATGTGCGGAAAATCTTACTTTTTGTGTAAGTTGACATCACATCATCAAATTCCATCATTTGTGTAATCTTAATTTTTGAAGTTTCATGAATAGATATCATTTGGGTACTTTTGACTTATGGTCAACACATTTTGAAGCAGCTTTGTAAGAAATCGTTTCTTTTGCTTACCACTTTCATCCTGTTTAATTGAGTCAATCTCGGAGTGAGTCAATCTCGGAGTGGCTATTGAGCTCAACATGACTTAATGATATGACAATGGAAAATAATATTAAATGGTTTGGTTGCATACATGAAAGACACAATGCACTCATAAGATGGATAGATAAATTAACATCAAAAATTAGGAAGGAAAAATACTACGACCAATGGTAATATATGTAGAAGTTGCTCAAATGATTTACATATGCTAGGTTTAACACGTCATATACAATTCATAAAACTCACCCAAATAGTGTGATAAGGTGAGTGATGATGATGATGGTTCCCTAAAAGGTTTTGTTAAATTGTGTGATATTTTTGCTTTAATTGAATAAACCAACATGTCCTGTTAATATATGATTAATTCCACACATATGAATGATGCACTTCATTGCACTCTGTAATGCATGAAAGATATTACTAGAATGTTTACCAACGCAATCTCCTACTGCACTTAAAACATTCAAATCTCCAACTTTATTTTTCACCGAGCAAGTTCGGCAGATGCCCATAATACCTACACTTGAAGAACTAACATCTGTAAAACTAAATATAAAGTAAATGTGGTCAATTTGACAATAAGCATTAGTGATTTATCAAGTAAACAATATAGTAAAAAAATTAATTTGTTTCAATAACTTTGCTTGAAACCAAATAACAACAAATATAAACTCCACATGCAAATACTTAACATCAACTTTTCACTCAACCAACAGTCGCTAAGAAAATTACAAATGCCATGCCATACACTAATGCCTTCACCCTCCCACTAGTTTAAATACACTTGGCTTTACAAAATAAGAAAGAAAGTTTAATTGATGGCAAAATTCCAAGTTGCTCAAGAAAACTATTTTATAATATTATTCCTGGATACTTTATAAAAACATTTCATTAAGCATCTCACAGCTTTGGCTTAAATAGAAATTATACAATGAGTGATGATTTTGAACTTCAGCACCGCCAAAACAAGAAGACAATCGAAAGTGAAGCATAACAGTTTTATTGTCATAAGAACTACAATGTTAATTTATCAATAAGGCAAAGTGATCCATCTATACCAGGCTAACTACTAATCCAATGCAACAGAAACTATAACAATTTAACAAGTAGCTTATAATAAAAAGGTATCCTTGTTCTAGAGTAAACACTGAGATCGCATATATAGTTAAGTTGAAAAATATGACATGATAAATTTAAGAATTACCTTCCATGGGGTACCATCTAATAGCAGGGACGCTATTCTTTTATTGAGAACTTGTACACGATCAATTGAGAAACCATTTGCTACAGATAAAGCTTGAATGTAAGCGCATCCTTTCCCTTTTAACCCATGAAAGCTTGAGATAATTTTTGAAGTTTCAGAGAGAGATCCAGCTAGTATAGTTAATAATATGCTATCATCAGCAACAACACACAATGGAGGTACTCTTATGCGTTGTAACTGCATGGAAGTAATTGCTGTTGATGAATGAGGAAGGCAACACAGAAGGAAAAAAAATCCATACATAGCATATAAGAGAACGTAATTTAAAGAAAATCAAGTGACTGACAAATTTGAGAAGGATGCAAATGAATGAACCCCATGATTGGCAATTTTGAACAAGAATGAATACAAGCAAGCATCAATCCATAACCTTCTAGCTTTTGGTATTAAAGATCTTTTTGCATAAAGGCCCATCATTAAGATAATCTATGTTGATACACCACTTCATCATCTCATCATTATCCTTATAGCAACAACTTGAAGTCAACTTTATGAATCATACTCTCTAATCCTTTATTTAACGGTACAAACATGAGAAGCGAAAACTCTTTTTTACCGGTCATTTTGCATTTCTACTCAACCTTTAGTCCAACCATTTTTTCCTTTATAACCCTTTCATCATTATTTTTACCAATTTTTTTTATTGATGCAACTTCCACCCTAATTTCTACATGTTCAAAACTCATAAATCTATTTTCATTCTTCTTGTCTTCAATAAATATTGTACTCACTATCTCTCCAAAATAATCATTTCACTATCCTTTTTTTTCCCATAACCATGTTGGTATTTTGTTTGGTTTAACGGTCATATGTATGTCCAGGTTTTATGAATATTATTACTATTCTCATGCGTGTTGAAGGCATATGGTTATAGACCATGTTCTATAAATAGGCTGCCTTAAATTTGTGGAGGATTATGGATGCTTGAACTTGACTTGATCTCCTTTCTCCCTAGTATAGGTTCAATCTATCTTTCTATTCTCTATCCACTTCGTTTCTCATTCCTCCTTTCTCTTCCTCAATGTCCTTGCAATATTCTCCTCCAAAACCTCTTCTTTCTCCTCCTCTACACTATAATACCCAAAATATTCAAGTAAAGGAAAATGTAATTTTTTTTTAAATGTTAATTGAAGCATATGTTATTTATGAAATCAATTGTATATGCATAACTAGTATAAGAAATAACTGTTACATATGTCACAGTTTTTTTTTTTCCACTAGAGCCTCTACATTTCACTAACTAAGCCATGCATTGGCTGGATTACATCCTACGGCTGATAATTTTTGGGAAGCCTGTAGTGGGAAAAGTATTAGAGATTATAATAATATGAATAAAAGGCATTAATCCTATAGTGGGCTGAAATTTCCCTCATTTATGCAGCATTAGCATTCTTCTCCCATTTTCCATCAGCTAACTTAGGGTGCGAAGGAGCTGCATGCCGTGGAATGCTATGGGAAGAATTCTAGAAATATTTTTCAGCAAATTAAGGGAAGGTAAATTAGACAAATGTTTTAGTTAGTGGTTGAAAACTTTATTTGACTGAAACCAAGTGCAATTTGTTATTTATCTAAGTAAGGCTATTGCTATTAGTTTATGCAAATTCAAGAAACAATAGGGGAAGTACTGTAGTTTGTTGATGGTAGTTAAAAAACAGGTTAAGGCTGAAGTGGTAGAAGAAAACATTAAAAAAGAGGACTTCGAATGAAAGGAAAAGGATTTTAAGGAATGAGAAAGAATGCAATTGAGATTGTACATAAGAGGAAAGAAAGACAAAGTCTTGGAGAACAAAGTCCTAGCGATGTGAGATACTCAAACATGGTTATAAGAATTAATAAATGTTTTATTATGATCACATATATTTCAGTTTATTTTAGTTATTCTGTATGAACATGAACGAATATGTATGAAATTATTTATGCAGAGAGTAATCTTTATCAATGTTAATGATTTCGTAAACATAAAAAGATAAATATTCATAAACTAATGAATGAGCAAAAAGGATAGCAAAAGCACAACAAAAAGGGCAGCAAAAGAGCAGCTAAAGCGCAACTAAAGCGCAACAAAAGGGCAGCTAAAGCGCAACTAAAGGGCAGCAAAATGGCAGCTAGAGGGCAATAAAAGGGCTGCAAAAGGGCAGCTAGAGGGCAGTAAAAGAGCTGCAAAAGGCAACTAAAGGGCAGCTAAAACGCAGCTATGTCATCAAAAGCCTATATCATTAAGGATAAAAAAGATGACTATATAGAAAGTGAAATAAATTATATATAAAGATAGACCCGCACAAGTAAAGGTGAAAGACCCGATGAGGAAATTTGACTCAATCCTGAATGAGAGAACAACTTCCATTCTAAAAGTTGGGAAGTTAGACCGAACCTTGAAATAGAAAGCTGAAAAGATGAAAAAGCTTATAGCCATTATATGACTTATTTAAAGGTGTTGAACAGTTTTGACAAGATGAATAATACTGCTAAGCACTTTTAGGCTCAATATGACATTTCAAAATATTTTAAATATATTAGTATTGTTAAGCAGTTCCTAATTGTTTATTATTATTATTTTTTATATATATTGCTTGTGTATTTAATTGAGCCTAGCTCATTAGCAGTGGTTGTACGGCAGGAAAAGAGAAGGCATCCTTGGGACAATAAAAAGAGGTGATCGTTTTTTGGTGTAAATACGTTTTGGGTGAACAAAGAGATCTAAAATGAGATCTGAATGCTAAATATACAGACTTTTTGGTATGTGAGTAAATTTTAAAAGTTTTAATAGAGCTTTGTATTTACTTCAACTATATTTGATGTTTATTAAGGGACATTATATGCTTCACATTATTATTATGATTTGATTGGTTGGCAAGTTATGAGAGTCTAAATAGATTTCTTTTACACACTCTATTCTGAAAGCAATTGTTCGAAATGGGTGTTAGTAAGAAGGAACCATTTTTTATTTTCCTTCTCTGTTATACTCTAGATTGACCATTAGGGAGTAGGCCAAACTGGGCTGTGACTGAAATTGATATCAGAGCTAAATCAAGATAAAGTGGAAGCATATTTAGATTTATAAGAGGAAGTAGGATGAGATATAATGAATATGTTGTACACAGAGCTGTAGGTTGAATCAAGTCTTAATGGAATTAAGTTTAATGAAATTGTGCATTCATTTTAGTACAATAGCATACTTGCTTATTTAATGCTTTGAATGATCATGGTTATTATCATGAGTACATGTATTATATGAAGTATCTATATGCATATATATAATTATGTCTGAGGAGTTGCCATAAAGAATGACTGGTCAGTCATCCAGGCCAGATATAAAAACAGAAATGAATGAAGGAAATAAGTCTAAAGAACTTCAAGATATTGTGCATTTGATATCACAAGTGGTAGATAAAATTACATCTATGGAGAAATGTTTTACTAGCGATGGATCTAGATCTGAAAGTGATAGTGAATTGGATCGACATTTAAAATTATTTCAAACTTTTTAATCCACCAGCGTTTAAGAGTGCAAGTGATCCAACCGAAGCTGAAGATTGGTTGTTAAAGATTATAAAGATTTTAAATGGCATGAACTGTCCTGAAAATAGAAAAGTATAATTTGCTACATTTGTGTTAGAAGGAGAAGCAGAAAGATGGTGGCAAGCACAACATAAAGAAAAATTTGGACAGATGTCTATTACTAACATACAGTGGGATGATTTTGTGAAAGTCTTCAGAGATTGGTTTATTCCTCCTCCAGCCAGATTAGCTCTGTAAGATAAAGTCATCAATCTGACTCAAGGTTCCAAAACAGTTATGCAATACGAAGCTGAGTTCATTTCTGTCTCACTACACACCTCATTATGTCAGTACTCAGGAGGAGAAGTGCCACAAATTTTTGAGAAGACTCACAGATCAACTACGACTAGCATTGACACCTTTTGATATCAATAATTTTTTTATCTTAGTGGAGAGAGCCAGAATGATTAAAAATGAACCGAATTTCTCTAAGTATAGTTGGGAATAAGTATATCAAGGAAAAAGTAAGATGTTTGAAAAGGATGATCGATTCAGAAATAAGAAGCTAAAGTTTAATGATAAACATAAACAAAGTCAGCTTAAGAAACCCTCGTGTGAAGAATATAGGAAGAGGCATTTTGGTTAATGTTTGGTGGGATATGGAAGATGTTTTAAATGTGGTGAGATAGGTCATCGCAAGATGGATTGCCCTCAAGAGAAAAGAATCAATATCAGGCCACAAGGATATCAGGAACAGGTACCATATAGGAGATATCTAGAAGGAGGCAATCAAACATGAAAAACTCAGTTCCAAGGAAGGCCAGCAGTACAAGGAAAACTACCTATTCAATTAAAAGGAGAAGCATCAGATCTTAAAGGCAATCAACCTGTCAAAGCTAAAGTGTTTTCCATTACACCCCAGGAGGCTAAAAATTCAAAAGAAGTTTGACATAATTTTTTTTTTTTATTCTGGTGCATCTCATTCGCTTATTTCTGAAAAATTCTGTTCTAATTTATCTGTTGAGACTGTATAATTTACACCTAACTTGTGTGTTATGATGCCAACAGGAGATAGTTTACCAGCCAATAGGATGTCTTATAAATTTAAATATTCAGTGTCATAACTTTTCAACAGAACTAATTATAGTGCGTATTAAAATGTTTGACATCATCTTGGGGATAGATTGGTTAGTTAAACATTCAAGAACAAGTATCGATTATCACGAATAGATGACTTATTTGATCAGTTAGCATGTGCCATAGTATTTTCCAGAATTGATTTAAGATTAGGATATCATCAAGTTAGAGTTAAAGAAGAAGATGTCAGTAAGACAACTTTTGGGACTAGATATGGTCATTTTGAGTTTAGAGTCATGCCGTTTGGGTTAACAAATGCTCCTGCTATCTTTATAGATATGATGAACCGAATTTTCAAAGACTATAGATAAGTTTGTAATTATTTCCATTGATGACATCTTGGTATACTCAAAGACTGGTGAGGAGCATGCTGAACATTTAAGAATAAATTTGGAGACATTGAGGGAAAATCAGTTGTATGCAAAATATTCAAAATGTGAATTTTGGCTAAGTATTTCCATCTTGGGACATATTACCGATGGGGAAGGAATTTCAATAGTTCCACAGAAAGTGAAAGCAACTGTGGAATGGCTGACACCAAAGAATGTTACAGAGGTTCATAGTTTTTTTGGACTAGCAGAATACTACAAAAGATTTATTAAAGGAGTTTCACAAATTACTATTTCTTTGTCAAAACTGACGAGAAAGGAGGTTAAGTTTGAGTGGACTGCTGAATGTGAGAAGAGCTTTTAGGCATTAAAGATGCATCTAACTACAACACCAATATTAACACCTCCCTCAAAAATAGAAGGATTTCAGATTTATAGTGATGCATCTTTGAAAGGTTTGGGATGTGTTTTAATGCATAATAGAAAAGTGATTGCATATGCATCGATACAATTTAAGCCTTATGAAAGAAATTATCCCACTCATGATTTAGAGCTAGCTGCAATAGTATTTGCTTTGAAAATTTGGAGGCATTACTTGTATGAGATAAGATGTGAAATTTTCACTGATCATCAGAGCTTAAAATATATATTTTCACAAAAAGAACTCAATTTAAGACAGAGAAGATGGTTAGAGCTCATTAAAGACTATGATTTGAATATTCAATATTGTCCGGGAAAAGCCAATATTGTAGTTGAATCTTTGAGTCACAAGTCCATAGGAATGATGAACTGGGTGATTACACAAGAGGTTCAACTGATTAAGGAAATGAAAAATCTGCAATTGGAGATTAGAGATTTAAAAAATGTGGATTATTTGCATCAGATGACAGTAAAGCCAACTTTAACATATTGTATCAAAGAAGCTCAAAAGCTTAGTAGTGAATTTTCAAAATTGATGGAGTAGGCCCAGTCAGGGAGAAGACCAGATCTTTATGTTGATCTTGATGGAATTATTAGGCACAAATTCTAGTTGTGGATACCCAACGATTTGGATTTAATAAATGAAATTTTAAAATAAGCCCATCATTCTAGTTATATAATTCATCTAGGTAGTACCATGATGTATAAAGACTAGAAATTAATATTTTGGTGGCCAGGTAAGAAGAGAGACATTGCCGAATATGTAGCTAAGTGTGAAGCATGTCAAATGGTGAAAGCGGAATACATGCGACCTAGTGGCGTACTGCAATTATTACCTATCCTTGAGTGAATGTGGGAAGACATTGCAATTGATTTTGTTATGGGATTTTCAAGATCCAGACAGGGATATGGCAACATTTGGGTGATTATTGATAGACTGACAAAATCAGCTCACTTATTGCCTATCAAGAAAATTGATTCAATTGACAAATTGACATGCTTGTATATAAAAGAGATTGTCAGCTTACTTGACATTCTAAAAGTTATTGTCTCAGATAAAGATGGTCGATTTACTTCTAGGTTGTGAAAAAAACATTCAAGAAAGCTTGGGCACAATTCTGCATTTTAGTACAGTCTTTCACTCTCAAACTGATGGTTAATCTGAAAGAACCATTCAAGTACTGGAAGACTTATTGAGATTATGTGTTTTGGATTTCAGAGGTAGTTGGGAAGATCACATACCATTAATAGAATTTGCCTACAATAATAGCTATCAATATAGTATAAAAATGGCACCATATGAAGCACTTTATGGTAGAAAGTGCAGAACCCCGTTAACTTGGGTAGAGGTGGAAGAAAGATAACTAATGGGTCTAAAGTTAATGGATGAAGCAACTGAGAAAATCAGATTAATCAGAGATAGATTAAAACCCGCCCAGGATCGCCAGCAAAAGTATTACGACCCCAAGCACAAGGTAGTAGAATTTGAAGTGGGTGACCTTGTATTCTTAAAGGTTAAGACTGTGAAAAGTACAGCTAGATTTAGTCAGGGAGGCAAATCAGATCCTAGATATATAGGACCTTTTGAAATTACTAAAAGAATTGAAAATGTTGCTTATAAATTTGCTCTTCCAGCAGACATGTCAGATATTCATAATGTTTTTCACGTGTTACTGCCAAGAAAATAGGCTACAGATGCCCATCAGAGAATTTCACATGAGGAAATTTATCTAGAGAAAAATCTGACTTAAACCGAAAAACTAGAAGGAATACTTAATTTTGATACTAAACAACTCAAAAATCAGAAGAATTCATATGTTAAACTGAAATGGAAATATAGGCCAAAAAAAGAAGCAAGCTGGGAAAGAGAGGAAGACATTAAATTGAGATTCTCTCATTTGTTTAATGATCACTAAGGAACCGAATTTTGAGGATGAAATTTAAATGAGGGGTGGATTATAATACCCAAAAATATTCAAGTAAAAGCAAGTATAATTTTTCTTTAAATGTTAATTGAAGCATATGCTACTTATGAAGTCAATTGTATATGCATAACTAGTATAGGAAATAACTGTTATATATGTCACAATTTTTTTTTCCACTAGAGCCTCTACATTCCACTAACAAAGCCATACATTGGCTGAATTAGATCCTATGGTTGAGAATTTTTGGGAAGTCTATAGTGGGAAAAACACTAAAGATGATAATATAAAGTACTATGAATAAAAGACATTAATCCTATAGTGGGCTGAAATTTCCCTCAGTTATGCAGCATTAGTATTCTTCTCCCATTTTCCATTAGCCAACTTAAGGTGCGAAGGAGCTGCAGGCCATGGAATGTTATGGAAAGATTCCAGAAATATTTTTCAACAAAATAAGGTAAGGTAAATTAGGCAAATGTTTTAGTTAGTGGTTGAAAACTTTATTTGGCTGAGACAAAGTGTAGTTTGTTATTTATCTAAGTAAGGCTATTGTTATTAGTTGATGCAAATTCAAGAAACAATAGAGGAAGTATTGCTATTTGCTGATGGTAGTTAAAAACAAGTAAAGGCTGAAGCGGTAGCAGAAAATATTAATAAAGAGAATTAGAAGGAAAGGAAAAGAATTTTAAGTAATGAGAATGAGTGCAATTGAGATTGTATAAAAGAGAAAAGGAAGACAAAGTCTAGGAGAACAAATTCCTAGCGATGTGAGATACCCAAAAAAAGGTTATAAGAATTAGTAAATATTTTATTATGATCATATATATTTCAGTTTATTTTAGTTATTTTATATGAACATGGACAAATATGTATGAAATTGTTTATGCAGAAAGTAATCTTTATCAATGTTAATGATTTCGTAAACATAAAAGGATAAATATACATAAACTAATGAATGAGCCAAAAGGACAACAAAAGCGTAGCAGCAAAAGGGCAATTAAAGCGCAGCTAAATGGCAGCTAAAGTGCAACTAAAGCGCAGCTAAATGGCAACTAAAGCGCAGTTAAAGGGCAGCTGTGGGTTCCGAAAATTCGACCTCGGCCTCCGTTTGCTTTTCTTCTTCGGCGAGGGAGTTTTAACGAACTAAGTTCCGAGGTAAATTTTGGAAGGCAGATGGGTTTGTAGATAAGACACTACCCAGAGATTTCGCCCTCATTTGCGAGGACTTTATGATCTGAGTTCTGGTTTCCTATAGGCGCAAGCCCCTATAGTTAATTACCCCTCTCAATCATGAGAGAGAACTTTCGATTAAGGCTAGTCGTCAATCAAATATGTATAGAATACGTGTTATCTGCATATAGTAGCAGCACGGGTTTGGAATTTGAGAATCGGTTTTGGATTTGTGAATTTGGGAAGTTTGGATATTTTGGAGATTGGAAAAATTTGAAAAAGTTTGATATTTAAAATAGGAAATTTCACCACCTAACACTTAAAGCGGATGATGGGGGAATGGATGATGGGCCCGATCAAGATTCCATGGTTCCGTCGCCCCGGGCCATCGTGGTCCCTGGTCTACTTAGTCAAAGGAGGTAGTCGACCCAACCTGACAGAAGGATCCTTGTCGGCAGCCATGGGTTGCTTCGTCCAAGGGAACCTTGTAGACCTGGGTTGGATATTTTCCTAAGGGGACAAATTTAAATCCACCTTAGCTAACATAGGGCTTTGTGCCCTATCGATCATATCCTATTGATTCATATCTCAAGGATTTGATGCCAATAAGAAGCGTATTGGCTCTGGCCATAACCGGTATATCGTGGTGTCATTTGGCGGCAAAACCACTCGGTTCAAATGGCCCCGGATCATCATAACCGTTTATCCTGCGGTGCCATTTGGCGGCTAACCGCCGGTTAGAGAACACGTACCACATCCTTACTGGCAGGAGATTGTTTTGAGAATGAATCCTAGTGATATTTTCGACTAGGCATTTTGCTCTTTGTGAGCTAAAGTAAATTTTGATCTGTCTACCCCGGCAAACGGTTGCGGAGGGTGGATGGATTTTGCTTTAAGAGTTGATGGATAAATTTCAATTTTAAATATCTAGAAATTTGGGATTTGTAGAGTTTTGGATTTTTGGGTAGAGCTTGGATTTTAAATGGACTTTTGGGGGACATTTAAAAGTATTTGTGAACCCCTCCGGCTGAGATTAACGTTCAACACGGCCATCATCGGGGTGACCTTGAGGTCACTTGAAAAATATTTGAATTTTGTATAGGTTTGAGGGCATTTTTGAAATATATTGTGGACCCCTCCGGATGAGATAAGCAATTAACACGGCCATCATCGGGGTGTTTGGGGTCATTTTCATTTGATTGAACCTTGTCGACCCTATCAACTTAACGATAGGGGATCAGGTTACTCGTAGGCTTTATGCCTTTGATTTAGAATTTTCTTGATTTCAGGCCTTAAATGCCGAATATGAATGTATTGGAACAAATACATCAAACCCCACAACCGTGTATCTATTTGATAGTTTGAACCCTGTCGACTCCTATTGATCCGTATAGAATGATCGGGTTCTGTGGGCTTCATGCCTTTGTTCATGAATTTCTTTGTTGAAGGCCTTAAAGGCCGAATATGAATGTTGTAGACGCCTTCTGACTGCTTGTATCAGTGTTGCAGATCCGGTGGCGGTGCGTTATAGATTGTAGACGCCTTCTGTCTGCTTGTATCAGTGTTGCAGATCCGGTGGTGTGGATTGTAGATTGTGGACGCCTTCTGTCTGCTTTCATAGATGTTGCAGATCCGGTGGCATTGGATTTTGATGTTGACTCCCCCTTTCTCAATCACCGGGGAAGGATTTTCTAGATTTTGGAGTCAAAGACTACTGATTTGGAAAGAAATCCCTTTTAGGATATTCAATATAGTAGACTTGTTATTTTTGGTGTTTGTGGGTATCGGAGCTGTTTTCCTCTCACGTATGGAACTACGAAGAGACTTTGGAACATCAGGAAGTTTGGTTCTAATTTGTTCAAACTTCCTTTCTGATTCTGCAAAGGAAGTGTACTTTTTGTACATCGAGTCACTCTTATACCCAACATACTTGGTGATTTGGGTCACCGCTGTCGTAGTTGATGTTTGTGCTTGTGTCCACAGTGGTTCGTTGTACATACGACATACACATTGTTGTTATCCACAAATGGTTTGTATTAGCTGGCGGAGGACCATTATATCCGCTACAGCCTCCTGAATGTATCTGCAGCAGACCTATTATTTCCGCATCTTTTCCACCCTTTCACCAATCTCGGGTGGTGGCGATTGTATTTGCTGTAGGCCGTAGGTTGAATGCGTAGGAGTGGGCGCTTGCATTTGTCGTGTGTCATACACTGAATACATCCATAGGAGGTATTGCAGTTTGATTGGTGTCAAGTCTGACTCAAGTCTGAACCCTTCCAAATCTGGTTTGAATCAATCTCGTGAGCTCAATGTGCAAGGTCATTTTTATGTCCCTTGTAGTCCAAATCTTGTTCAATTGATTGTTCGGAGTCTTCTGGAGTCTTTACAGGTACAATTTCATATTTAAATTGACTTGAGTTTGATTAAATTTTGATTTCATTCTATTTGAGTTTTTTTTTGTCTTTAGAAATCATTTATATTTTCTTCAGGTCCTCTGCACATGTTCAATTAATTTCGACGGTCCACAAGTCTACTATTCATGTTCATGTTCAAAAGTTCACTGCTCTTTCTCATTTGGTCCAAATCTTTTTGTTCTTTTGAGTTCAAAACAGGTCCAAGTGTAGTAGCATTTCACCCGAAATTTCGGCAGCCTCCCGGCGTCTCCCCTGTTTAGGGGAAAAACAACGAAAAACTGGGCCTCCCGCCACGCTAGAGAAAAGCGTGTATGGTAGGTGTCCTTAGACACCGCGGCCGTGTAAAGTCTTTGTCCCCACCACGCCAGAGAAAGGCGTGTATGGGTCTTCGGTACCTGTTGCAAGAGAGAAGCAGTTGTTTCCCCGCAAGCGGGTACTTATGAATATCCCGATCTCGTCGTTGGCGCCACACCAGGTTCTCTTCCCACAACGCTAGAGAAAAGCGTGTATAGGTGGTTTGTTGGTGCGCCACGAACGTCGAGAACAGATTTGGAACCGAGGGTCACTCGCCTGCCTTGTCGTGGGTGTCGCGCCGGTTGCCCCTCCCACCACGCTAGAGAAAAGCGTGTATAGGCAGACCACCGACTCGACACGCATGCCGATGTAAGAGAGCAAACAAGGGTTCCAGAAATTATACCTTTGGCGGCCAGCGGATCGGCGGGTCGGCGATGAAGGCTCGGGGACCAAGGCGGGAGAAGGCATGAGCAGGCATTTTCTTTCTTTAATATTCTTTATTATAATTTACATTAATTATAATAATAATTAAGTAATTATTAGTAATAATTAACCACTAATCACTAGATAATTATAATTAATAAATTAATTATAATTATAATTAATCATTAATTAATAATTATAATTTAATCATAATTAGATGATTAATTATTATTATAATTAAATAATTATTAAACATAATTAATACAAATTATTATAAATAATAAATAAATAATATTATATAAAAAAAAATTTCTCACCCTCTCTCCCTCTCTGGATCGGGCGAAGAAGCGTGCGGTAGGGAGAAAGTTGTCTACACAGCCAGCGAGCTCCTGCCCATTGCTTCCAAACAAAATGCCGTAACTTCGATACGACTGGAAGGAACGTCGGAGGAGCAAAGTCGAACAGCCCTGAAGGGACCGGAGAAGAAGCGGAAGGGAGAAAGTTAGCTTCACTGCAAGCGGGCTCCCGAGTTGCTTCCGATCAAAATGTCGTCACTTTCGATCGCACAGGAGGGGAAGGCGTCGGAGGCAGCAAAGTCGACCGGCCACGCAGGAGCTGGAGAAGCGACGCCTGCGATCTCTACACCTCCTGTGGAGCACCGAAGCCGAACAGCAATGGGGGCGCTGAAGGATTCGGAGAAGCAGCGAGAGCGAGAGAGGGATCGGGAGAAGAGTCGACGCGAGAGAGAGCGTTTGCAAAGTCCTCCGGCCTCGTTCCCTTCGTCTCTTTTTAACGACATGCTCGAGTCGTGCTCGCGACGTGGGGAGAAGTGACGCGAGGCGTGGCTTCGTCGTGCGAAGAACTGCGACGACGTGCGGGGGCAGAGAGTAAGTGAGCAAATGATTTGATTTTTTTTTCTTTTTTTTTTTGTTTTGCTGTAGGGGTCAACAAATGCCCCCCAACAAATGTGGTAGGCGTCTGGAGCGGGCCACATTTATTGTATGTTGATTGACCATTTGGATCTCTAGATATTTGTTATAGATGTCACACTAGGGTTTTCATTTAGTGGATCTCCAAAACTTGTTTGGATGTCACACTAGCTTTCTTTTTGTGGATCTCCAAAATTTATTTGGATGTCACACTGAGATTTTCTTTTAGTGGATCTCCAAAATTTATTTGGATGTCACACTAACTTTCTTTCTCTACTGCGCTTCTAGATGTATCCATAGATGGTTGATATCTTGTTGAAAATTTAAATATTTATTTGGGGATCTCGGCACGCAGCGCGATGTCGACCCAAATAAATATTTAAAATGCCCCCAGTCTTTAGGGACATTTGTAGATTTCATCCAGGGTGCTCATTCTGCAGCTTTTGCTAGAGCCCCGAGATTTTGATTCCTTCTGTCCTGTGCTTTGTGCTGCAGACTTGATGAAGGGTTGTCTGATTTGTCTTTGCTGACTTGTCAGAAGATTTGAATTCCTTCTGTCTTTTGCTTCTAGCTTTGGCGGGCTTGTTAGCTCTTCGTCCTCTGGTTGCTGAGATGGGGGTTCCTCTACTACGGTCTTTCTTATGGCTTGTTGAGTAGATGGAGCTGCCAGCGATCCGGCCATATTTGGGCTTGTTGGATCCAACCTCTTACACCCATTCAGGCTTTAGACTTGAGCTATGGGAATTGCGCTTCCCAATGCTGATTTTGTTGAAGTTGGCAGATATGGAGTCATCCTTCGTGGTTTTAGATTTTGGAGCCTACGAACGTTCAGTAGTTGCTCGAGACTCATCTTCCTTTAGAACTTTGATTCTCCGGTCATTTTGGAGAACTTTGCAGATTACGATCACTTGGACTTGTCGAGTCAAAAAGGCCTTCTTCATCCTACAGTCCCTACTGACGGGTTGACGAAGTGGGGGTTCCGTTACTACGGCCGTTCTTATGGCTTGTTGAGTAGACGGAGCTGCCAGCAATCCGGCCATATTTGGGCGTGTTGGATCCGACCTTTTACACCCATTCGAACCTTAAGCTTCAGGCTGTTGAAAGACTTCAAGCTTTTCCGGCTCAATTTGTAGGAGTGTGTAGCCACAAAAGTCTCTTTCTTAACTTTTGAGTCTTGATTTTGTTGGAGGTGTTGTCTCGATCTTTGAGAGATCACCTGCATATACTTTGGAAAACAAGTATTTGTATTCTTCAGCACAAAAGAATATTTGAGTTGATAATTTTAAATATTTATTCGGGGATCTCGGCACGCAGCGTGATGTCGACCCGAATAAATATTTAAAATGCCCCTGTCTTTCAGGGACATTTTATAGCAGAATAGAATTGGAATCTTGAAATTTTAAATATTTATTCAGGGATCTCGGCACGCAGCGCGATATTGACCCAAATAAATATTTAAAATGCCCCCAGTCTAACAGGAGGATTTTTGAAATGTATACTCATAACATGATAATTTCAAAATAGAGAATATATACGCTAATAAAAGTATGAAAATATACCGTATTAAACATGACATCTGCTTGAGAAATTCATGCATGATATTTCTTCAGGTATCGGCCATTGATCGGCGGCATGGGCCTTTGACCATTCAGATCGATCAGTTGATAAGCTTCTCCCTGGTACACCTTCTCGATGACGAAAGGTCCTTCCTAGTTGGAAACAAATTTGCCACCGATTTTTCTATGTGGGATGATTGGCCTTCTCTGCACCAGGACCAATTCCCCTTCTTGAAATGATCGAGGACGCACCATTCGATCAAAAGATTTTGTCATTCTTGCTCGATAGATCACCAGGTTCTGCTGAGCTTGCATCCTGATTTCATCGAGTGCATCGAACTCATCCATTCTTAGACGAGCATTTTGTTCTTGAGTCAGCTCATTCTGGACAGCAACTCGAAGAGATGGAAGTTCAACTTCTAGTGGCAGTACGGCCTCAACTCCAAATACTAGAGAGTAAGGAGTGGCTTTGGTTGGCGTTTTGTAAGTTGTACGATACGCCCATAGCGCTTCTGCCATCTTCGTATGCCACTCTCTTTTGTTCTTGGAGAGAATCTTTTTTAGCAATTTCACCAACGTTTTGTTGAAGGCTTTAGCCAAGCCATTTGCTCTTGGATAATATATAGAGGAATACCGCCAATCGATTTTGTGCCGATCAACGAACTTATAGATTTTTGTACTTTTGAAAGCAGTTCCGTTGTCTGAGATTATGCGGCGTAGTACACCAAATCTGTAGACGACATTATGGGTGAAGAAGTTAATCACATGCTCGGACGTAACTTCTTTGAATGGAGCCGCTTCTGCCCACTTTGAGAAGTAGTCGGTTGCTGCCAAGATGAAGCGGTGTCCTGCTGATGACGGCGGATCTGTTGGCCCAATAATATCAGTACCCCAGCATTCGAACGGCCAGGATGCTATTGTAGGGTGCAGTGGATTAGGCGGTTGATGTATAACATCACCGTGAATCTGGCACTCATGACACCTCTTAGCATGATTGATACAATCTCTGACCATGGTCGGCCAATAGTAGCCCATTCTTTTGATTTTGACTGCCATTTTGGGACTTGATTGGTGCGCTCCACAAAGTCCTTCGTGAACTTCTGCTACCACCTTGTTAGCTTCTCGAGTCCCTAGGCATCTTAGCCACATTTGATCGAAAGTACGTCGATACAATGTGTTGTTGACAAAAGCATATCGTAGTGCTCTCTTTCTGATTTGAGCAGCTAGTGATTTGTTTGTTGGCACTTTACTTTCTTTAAAGTAATCAATGAAAGGCAGTCTCCAGTCATCTTCTTCCTCGACATCTAGGCAATGCCACCATGATTCTGAAGCTTGGCTGGCTTTGCGCCTTTTCTTAGGAACTTGCTGTTCTTCAGACTGATCTTCAGGATCAACTGATTGGGGAGATTGAGGATCAACCGGGGTTGTATCCTGCTGGCTTGAATTTGGTATTCCCTCTGCCTGCGGGAATTGTAGTAATGCTGGCTCTAGGATCCGACGATTGTGCACCATAATTATGATGGGCCATTCATCATCCATATTCGTCATTTCTTTAGCCAATTTGGCAAGAGAATCGGCTTTGACATTTTGACCTCGGGGAACTTGAGTTAACTTGACAATTGGAATTTGCTTCATAAGCTCGAGAACTCGCCGATGATAACAGGCCAACTCGAACTTGGTGATTTTGTAAACTCCCAACACTTGATTTACAACAAGTTAAGAATCGCCAAAAATTTGGAGATTTCGGATTCGGACATCGATCGCAATCTCCAATCCTGCTATTAAAGCTTCATATTCAGCTTCATTGTTGGTCCGAGGTTCAGTCAAGCTAAAAGAGAAACTCATTATGCCTCCCTCGGGCGCCACGAAAATGAGTCCGATTCCGGCTTGAGCTTTCTCTAGATTTGGAGGCCGAGCACGCTTGATTGACGATGCTCCATCAAAATACATTTCCCATACTCGTAGCATCTCCTTTTCTTCAATATTCATGATCTGCTCGTCAGGTAGATCATCATTGAGTGGTGAATCTGCAGGGATAGGGTGTGCAGCGAGAAAGTCTGCTAACACCTGCCCTTTCACTGCTTTCTGAGGGACATGTGATATCAAACTGTAATAAAATCACTGCCCACCTTGCCAAACGACCTGTCAACGCTGGTCTTGTCATCAAGAACTTCAGCGGATCGATCTTTGATATCAAGGTGATTTTAGGAGATAGCATATAGTGGCGGAGCTTCTGAACTGCGAAGATCAGGGCCAAGCAATGCTTCTCGATTGGAGAGTAGCGGATTTCTGCTCCTATCAACCTCCGACTGCTGTAGTAGAGTGCATTCTCCTTGCCTTCTTCATTATGCTGGGTCAATAGTGCTCCTATGGACTCTTCTAGTGCTGTCGTATACAGTATAAGAGGCTTAACCGGGATTGGCGCCGCGAGAATTGGCGAATTCAACAGATATCTCTTGATGCTATCAAACGCCTCCTGACATTCTGCATCCCATTTGAAACGGACATCTTTCTTCATTAGTTTTGAAAACGGCTGGCACCTACCCGATAGATTTGATATGAATCTCCGAATGAAAGCCAGTTGTCCTTGTAAAGAACGGAGTTGTCGAAGGTTCTTTGGAGGTGGCATCTCTATGATTGCTTTGATCTTGTTGGGGTCGACTTCAATGCCTCGATGTCGAACAACGTACCCT